>CP053460.1:103855624-104256988 GCA_022644695.1 Cenchrus purpureus
TGGCTTCAGACGATGGTCGACCTTCCTTTCCAATGCATCACTTTCTTCCGTAAGGGTGATTAGTTGGAAGGAAACAACGTGACCATTATACACGACCTTCTTACGCTTTTGAGATGAATACCTTGTGTTCTATGTAAGCGATGCGTGCATGCCCGATATCCCTTGTTTATGCGGAGAAAGGTTACTTAGGGCAGGCCAATCGTTGATGGTTATGAACAACAATGCTCGAGATCAAGTTCTCTTGCCTATCCTCATCCCACACACGTCGCCCTCTTCCCGCCATAGCGGTAATAGTTCATCGACCAACGGTCTTAGGTACACATCAATGTTGTTGCCGGGTTGTTTTGGACCTTGGATGAGCACCGCATCATAATGAACTTTCGCTTCATGCACATCCAACCGTGAAGGTTGAACATGCATAGGGTCACGTGCCAAGTGCTATGACCATCGCTAAACTCCTCGAATGGATTGAAACCATCCGTACTTAAACCAAACCTTATGTTCCTTTCCCGTTCTCGTAAAAATGTCTTGAATTCTCTATCAAGGATGTCTCTCGAGTTGTCTTGCTTACGTTCCTCGGCGTGCCATCTCATCAACTTAGCATGTGCTTTGTTCTGAACAAACGCTTCAAACGTGGCATTATAGGAAAATACCACATAACCTTCGAACTTTCTTCGCCTTGTCACGGTGCCCACGGAGATCACCAGATCTTCATCTCGCGAATCTTATAACGTAGTGCTTTGCAATACGTGACAAGCATCCAAATTCTCGTAATCCTTACCCGATATAGGATGCAATTATTAGGGCATGCATGGAACTGTACCTCCAACCCAAGAGGGCACACAGTCTGCTTTTGCTTCATATGTGGTGGACGGTAATTCATTGTTCTCCTAAGCTTGTCCTTCACAATTTTTAGCATCCCTTCAAATGCCTTATCGACACACACCATGTTTTGCCTTCCATTACAGCATTTCTAGTGTAGTACCAAGCTTTTTGTGACCGCTTGCAACTGGGTATAACGGTTTTCGTGATCTTCGATCATACGTTGGAACTTTGCCTTTTCTTTTCGTTTTTCACGGTCCTTTGTGCATCCTGTAGAACTGGCCAAGATCATCAAGCAGTTCCGTCGATGTCCGGTAACTCTTCTTCGTCAAGCATCTTCCATTAAAGTATCTCGCAAAGCTTGACCTGCGGCCCAGTCCGGAATACCCTCCTCCTCTTCTTCGTTGTCTTCCATCACAACCCCTCTTTCACCGTGCTTGGTCCAAACCACATAGTTCGGCATGAACTGTATTTCAACAAGTGGAGGTGAAGTGTGCCGGGTCATGGTAGTCTCTTTCGTTTCGCAATGAGCATGGACAACACATGAACCCACTCGAATCCTTGTTTTTTTCGCCACTTCGAGAAAACCATGCATGCCGGTAATGTACTCCGCTGACCGTCTGTCGGTGTTGTACATCCATTGCCGGTTCATCTGCATCATATTAAGTGAAAAATATCCATGTTAATTCTAACAACACTAAAGTATAAAAAACAAAAAAAATCTTAGTACAAATGAATTTCTATGTTAGTACAAATGATAACTACTTATTACTCCCTCCGTTCTTAAATATATGACACCGTTGACTTTTTACTCCAACTTTGACCATCAATATATGTGGAACAAGTTAGTTAACTAAAGTAAAATATGTATCATGATGTCTATTGTCACATGTATTTTGGATTTAACTTGTAAGTTTATCGATTTGGAAAAATATTTGCAGAAAAGACGAATAATAGTCAAACCAATGAAAAAGTCAATGGTGTCATATATTTAAGAACGGAGGTAGTACTAAATCTAAAGTATACTAAAAACCTCATCTCTTAGCTCTTAAATCAAAATTTCTATTTTCTCCTTCTCTAAACCATAACACGAAATTTAAACACAACAAATGAATGGAGGATGAAGAATAATACCTTAGCAACACCTTGGAGGTGAGAAAACTCCACAAATTGATGACGAAAAATTTGGGCAGCACCTCCCTAGGTTTGAAGCGCCATGGAGCTTAGAGGAGCTTGCTTTTGAGCTCTCGGTGAAAATGGTCAGGGGGAAGAAGAAGGGAGCGTGATGTCGATTTTGTATAGGGGATGCCTTTTGTCGGTTGGTTTACCAACCGGACAAAAGGCCTCAAGGTCTTCGCCAACCCTTTAGTGCCGTTGGTTTACCACCGGGACTAAAGGCCGCCCCAATTATTACGGCCGTGGATGGCTGGCCTTTAGTCCCGGGTTGGATTACCAACCGGGACTAAAGGAGGTTTTTTTTAGTTTAATATATATTAAGGTCTCCAAAATTTGTGATAAAGACTAATATTAAGGCTTAATCAATACTTTGGAGGTGAGAACCCTAATATTAAGGTTTCCAATAAATTAGTCACTGGCCTAACATCAATACTTAAGGTCTTAACAAAAAATATAAAAAAGTTCGTACATCAATACTTAATTAAGGTCTTACAAACATAAAAAGTTCATACATGAATACTTAAGGTACGGTCTTAACAAAGATAGATGGTGCATCAATGCACGACACATATTTCACACTTCATTCTTCTTCCTTAGATAGTCCATATAGTTGAAGTCTCCGATCTTGAAGTCGAGAACTTCAAATGAAATATGCCGAGAATGGATCGGTGCACTCTCTATCGCTTCACAATTACGGTCACATGGACTTCCATAAATTTCAAAGGGCGAGAGGCAAACTGATATGGCTCAGAAAATGAAAGATGAGCTGATACTTCCAATTTCTTGTTTGTATAGCATTTGAATCTGTAAGAAAATCCCACAACATCCATCACTTGCTCTAGAATTGCATGAAAGCTCATTGCTGCAAAAGTTTGACCAAACATATCCTACAATTAAGAATAATGTTATTACGACACATTAAAAATCTGAATAAGAGTAAATGGTGCTCCATACCATGTCATATTCATTTAGCCGACAAAGTCTCTCTCATGTCTGGTGACACTTTGTCCTTCCTCAAGTGACTTTATTAGAAAATAAGAGTAATCGGCACAAAATACCCATTAGCTTTAGTTGTTGTAAGCATGCCTCCACCGGTCCTTTCATAAGTCCTCTTAACCGGTGCGGGGCACCCACCCAACAATCGATACCATTTGGATGGGTTCAAGACAGAGGAGTGATTTTGTCCACGAATGTATGTCAAACGAGATTTTAATTGTATGCAATTGTTTGGACCGACAATGGCGCATTGTGTAACAGGAGGGTACCACCTAAATTTTCAACAACATGTGCGAGCCACGCAAATGATTGAGAACCTGCGTTGTATGAAAATAATATTATTATCCGTGTGTAGTACGTAAACATGAAATTTATACAACGAAAGAATATTACTATGTTGGGACGAGGTCCTTGACTTCGATCACCGGTAGGTAACTCAATCACACCATGGGTGAAGCGTATGACGACGAGCCAAAGGTGGCGGTCATCAAAACGATTCCACGACCGCCATGACTTGCCATAGTTATTCTGGACTACTCTGTAATATATATAAAATAATACTTAAATAAGAGAATACTTAAATTTATTCTATATAAAAACAACATATATAAGACCTATTTTCTCATTTTCTAATAACTAAACAGATAAGTGCAAGAGCTCGTTCGATATGGAAAAAGAAAAAAAAGAGAATGCCTAAATGTATTCTAAATAAAACAATAAATACTTAACAAAATGAATTAAATAGGTAGGTAGTATATTTTGTTTGGTAATGACCATTTTTAATAAACTAACTTCTCATAAATTAAGCTAAATGTAAAATTAAATGCATCTCTCATCTAAAAGTTAAAATCAATTATCTCTATAGCAAAAACTCTAAAATCGAGGATAAATCCCTATGTGAAACTATGCTTAAAAATATATGAAACTAAATACAATGTTAGCTAAATCTAAAACATCTCTTAGCTCCTCCTACCACTAAAAATCTAAATCCATATTTTCTCCATTTCTAACCATAAAACGAAATTTAATCATAACAAATGAAGGAAGGATGAAGAATCAAACCTTAGCAACACTTTGGAGGAGAGAAATCTTCACAAATGGATGACGAAAAATTGGCTAGGAGAAGAACTAGCTAGCTCTTCACAAACTATCTCTTAAGTCTCGGGTGAATGTGAGCTCGAGGAAGAAGGGAGGCAGATTTATAGGCGCACCCTTTAGTCCCGTGGTATTACCACGGACTAAAGATGAGACTTAGTCTCGGTGGTAATACCACCGGGACAAAAACTTTAGTCCCGGTGGTGTTACACCCGGACCTGTCACCTTTAGTCCCGGGTCGTAACACCACCGGGACTAAAGTCTGGCGCCAATAATTGCGGCTCGGAGCCGTTGGACGCCATGCCTTTAGTCCCGGGTGGTATTACCACCCGAGACTAAAGGGGGGCGTCGCAAACAGCCTTTCGAGGCCACGTCGCCCCAAAAGTATTTGTCCCGGTTCCAAAGTTGAACCGGGACAAATGCTTGGGAACAAAGGTCGTTTTCCACCGGTGTATAGCAAAATCTAGGTACCCGCTTATTTGCGCAGATCACCTTGCTAGTTACTGCATACTACAGTGGTCCGATTTGAGTTTCACTGGCCATATCGGTAATAAAATGTTTTTGTTTTAAAATGGAGAAGTCAAAATATCAATACATGCTAGATTACTAATCAGAAGTTCAAGGCTACTCTTTGCGGTCATAGATAATTAAGTAGTGACAAGGTTCGGAAATTGCGTACATTTTGCTACAAAAGATTTATTTATACATATATGGTAAAAATCCATACTTTGATGGAATGACATTGTGAGATAAATCAATGTTAAAAAGTATGTATAGGTCATGGTGCCTCATAGTCCACACCGTTTATTTTGAAAAAGATGGTGAGTACTGAGTAGTTTATTTTCAGGAGATTTTTTTTTCCTGGGCTAGTTCGTCAATCACACTATGAATATTAGGCTGAACAAACAAGATTTGATCACTCCTTGTGCCAAACTATATTGGAAGCTGAGAGTGTGATGACTGTTGACTGCCACTTGCAATCTCATTTTCAGTTCTCAACAACTAGCATAAATACATACTGCATACTACAAGAACAGCATCTATATAGCACACAATGCCAGAATTATTTGCACTGGACGAAGAATGATGATTTCGATGATGACCAAAATGCACATCGTGTAGCTAGAGAGCTCAGAGCTGTAGAATTTCTGACTTTCTCTGTGTGTGTGTGAGATAGAGAGAGAGAAATTGACAGTAAATGGCCGGACGGGCCGGCAGAGGCCTGAACGTGCATGCATGCAAGTGAACAGTGCCAGGAGGGCGGCGGGACCTGAACAATATAATCCTGCCCGGCCGGTCGCTTGCTGAATCGCGGTGGCGCGCAGTGGCAGCGTCGTCAACTATTTAAGCGCTAACCGGCCAGCAGCGGCCATGCATGCAGCCGGCCGGCGCCGGCCACGGCCAGGAACGTGGATCCGGCCGGCCCCCACCACCCACCCACGCACCATGGCCTCCGCCGGCCGGCCGGCAGCAGCTGCCATGCAGGCGGTGGCAGAGAGAGCGCGCGAGTGCGGCAGCAGCTAGTATAGCTAGCTAGCACAAGACGGCGAGCGGAGCAGGACAAGCGCAAGCCGCCGCGGGCGTACGTGCTCCCCACCACCCCGCCGATGATCACCTGCTCCGCGTGGTCGCAGTTAATTGGCATCCAGCGCCAGCGTTTTGCTTTGCCCCTGTTGCCTTGTTGCGTAGCGGCGGGCGGCGGGCGGCGGCCATGGCGAATCTTCTCGCGTCCGCCCATCACCGGCCGGTCGATCGATCGGTCGCCGCCGTCCACAGTTCCCTCTTGCACGTGCAGACACGGGCTACGTACTCTCATCAAAGATTCTGTACGTTGTGGTATGATGAGGGTTTAGGTAATTTGAACTTAGTTAAGGTTTTGGGAGGCACACTACCGGAAACGGAGGAGTCGCCGTACGCCCGATCCTTCACCGTGCGCATAATATCAAGTCTTTGCCGTGCGCCTTCGCTCTAGCGCACAGTGAACATGTGGACCCCCGCGTCGTTCCGCCCACCGCCACGCCCCGTATTTCAAACATTACCGTGCGCCTACCATGTGGCACATGGCGAACTTTGAAACTTCGTCATGCGCCTCCTATGTGGCACACCGAACTTTGAAACTTAGCGCCTCACATGTGGCACACGGCGAAGTTCGACCGTTAACGGTGCGTGGGTGGGTGTGCCACTAGTGTCTTTATTTCGCCACGCGTCGTCGGTGACGCACGATAAAAATCTTCGTCGTGTGTCCTGATAAAAGCGCACGGCGAGGTTGTTCATTGTGTAGAAATTCGCCGTGTGTTTGAGGCACACAGCGATCGTGCGGGTTCTGGTAGTGGCAGATCTCTGCAGATTCAATAATGGTTATATATTATGAAAAATATACATACCCATTGCATATATTGTGGTCACTTATCTTTGCATCAGTATTATATGTTGATGTGGAATTGAAGAAAAAAATCTTGCAAATTGAGACTGGAATTCTTCGTACGTGTGAGTGTAACAAACACAAAATGTTAAGGAAAACGACAAGATTCTTATCGAGCGCTTCAAAAAAAGAAAGAGGAAACGTACCTTGAAAGTGCCGTGCTGCGCTGTGCATGCATGACCTTTCACCATGACAGTAGTGGTATTCGGTTAGTTAAGTTTTACCATTGGTCTCCAAAAGAAACTTGCTGCTACAGTGCTTATACTTTGCAAACTCATAACCTTTTTCTTGGATCATAGGGTTTTTAGTAGATTTATTTCCTTTATTATGCATGCATGGATGGATATTTATATATTGTTTAGGGTCTGGGCACATTGTCATGCTCGATTAGGCTGCAATGCTAGCTGTTCATATATGATTCTCTAACCACAATGCATGGCAGTAAAAAAGACAGCATGGCAGGCCGGTGAAATCATATATGCGAGCTGAGTGCGTAGTAGTGCCTTGACCCACAAAAGTTTGGTCCACAACTCCACACACCCCATGCACAGGGGGAATCCTACTTGTTGCCAAAGCCAAGCACTGGGAGACAAAGCCCAGTCCAGGGAGGACAGCACTACTGTGTGCAAAAGGGCCTGGACGAGAGAGATTGCACGCAACCATCCACACAAAAAGCTCAACCAGCTACGATACCAGTGTTGTTCTTGGTAGGTGCGCGTCGTCTTAACTATACACGCTTCGCATTTAATTTAATTCCGTCATGTGTGTTGTGCAGATGTGTACAAGCACAAGATTTTACACCCCACACACAACAGCCGCATGGATCGGAGCAGCTAGCTATAGCAACAAGGACGAAGACCTGACAGGCCGGGGTGTCATGTGTCGCCGCCGCCGGCCGGCGACTAGCTAGCTAGCGCTCCGGCGGCCGGCCGGCATCCTGAATCTGATCTAGGGTTTCCGCATCTGCGTGCAGGTATACGTTTGTCTCTGCTCGCGCGCGGCATATCTCATGCATGTAAATAATAATAAAAAAAAGCGAGATCGATGGTGGAGATCGATCAGAGAGGCATGCAGCTTTTCTTTAGATAATGGCGCGGCTGCTGGCTTTTTAGCTAGGGTTTGGTGTGCGCGAGAATGAGATATAGCAGCAGCTGTGTGGTGAGCGGCTACAGCTAGGTCTTTCGAAAAAGGCGCTACTGCAGCTAGAGTGTGTGTGGCCGTGCTGTAGTGGGATTAGGCACCATCGACAGCCTGCAGATCTCATCATAACCCTGGGGTCCGGATCACCTCTATATATGTCTCTTGTGCCCAAACTACCTTCGACCTCGCTATTCCGGCTTCATTCATTCCTAGCAGCTCTCGTTGTTGTTCTCTAGTACGTCGCCTACCTAGCTGTTTCCTGTGTGCTTTATTCTCACTCATTGTTCATATGAGAGAGAGAGAGAGAGAGAGAGAGAGTGTAACGTGAGCTGTTGAGAGCGATTGCTGCTGGCAATGGAGAAGAGATGTTGCAGGCGTGAAAGCATCCCTTGAGCTTGTCTTTGTTGACACAGCAGCAATCGGAAAACACAGAAGAGTTGTGCTGGTGGCAGGAGGAGGAAGAGGTGAAAACTAGGGAATATGCCTGGCTCCCTGTATGCCACTCGCACGGCTACCACCTGGACGATCACATCTCGGAGCCTTTGATCGATCGGTGGCCGATGCGGCTGGCGTACGAGGTGCCAAGCATGGCCCTGCTGCTCTCTGTCCCTCTCCCTCGCTCTCCCCTTCTCTTTCTCGTTTCATTTGTTTTTAGATAATACTCCCTCCGTTTTTTTATTGATGACGTTCAGACAGGGTAGATTAGTTCATTCCTAGTTCAATCCATGGTCGGAAACGTCAACAATTGACGAACGGAGGTAATAGATAATGTTCCGACTTCAACATCCTCAAACATTCCGGTTTCATATATATTTGATAGTATTTCATATTTATTCACAATATACAGTAGCTGAACCGTGTATTCGCAAAGGCTAGAAGCTAGACTCGATCACACATGCTAACTTCATCCATTCGTATGAGCATATGCAACATTATTATTTGAATTTAATTTGATCTGTTTAGCTAGCATTTCTTATTAGTCGCTGACCCGTGCATTCGCAAAGGCTAGAAGCTAAGCTAGACTCACACGTGCTATAAAACCGGCAACAGACTCGCGTCGCCCCACATGTTGATAAGGGACCGGGATAGATTAATCCTCTAGTAGGTCTATTGATACGCTTTTGTTAGTTTTTTCTAATAATTTTTCTTTCCATCACAGTAATTAGGTTAGGTCTTGGATTTGGATCGTCTTTTTTATGTTTTCGATTTGACTTTATATTTCATTTTGGATCTCCTCCAGGAGATGTATCTTTTTTTTTCGAAGATGTCATGTACTTCATGAAGGGATCGAGGTATGTTGGTCTAATCCTCTTTGAGGAGGGACTGGAACCGTTTTCTTCTCAGGTAGGAATCATCTTTCCGGTTGTTGATGCTACTATTGGCGGCAACAAATTTGCTCTTCTGCATGCGTTGATGATGGCTAACGGCATGCTGGATCTTATATTCGGTTCAACCTTCAGAAGATATGGTCGATGTGCTTTCGACGCCTTTTACTCCGCCTTGCAATAGTTGAGCATACAACGCCTCTTTCGCGGCCTTCACGTTTGTGGAGTCTTCTGTTCGTGGGGACTATATGGTTCTCGAATTCAGATCTGGTGCTGCTTCATGACGATGAAGTTTCACGAATTGAAGCAATGGACGGTGTCGGTTGCATGTAAGATCAGCGTGCTTCAATGTAATTTTTCTTTATGTAATTTGATTATAGTTGTAAAAGAGGTTAGATTTTAATGAAATTCAATTTTTTCTATAAAAAGATAGACTCACACGTTCTAACCTTTTATCCTTTGTATGAGGTATATACTTGTTGTATATATATCATACTCCTATGCAACATTATTTTAATTTAATGCTAATTATATACAGATTCAGCCTTTGATGACGTACTGCTGTACGGACCAACTTACTGAAGTGCTTTGAGCCCTGCTACCGAAGTCTAAAAAGTGTCTTTTTCTCCTAAATTAATATAACATGCAGCTCTCCTAAAAAAAGTCTAAAAAGTGGTTGAGTCTTGGGAAATTTTGCATCTATATGCAGCACTCTTTTTCTATAGAATTCATATATGTAATTCATGATTCATGGTTATATTAACTAGACGGAAATCTAAACGAGAGAGGCCTCTCCATTTAGGCTTAAATGGAGAGCTCTCTCATGTTACTTCCTGCGACACAAAGTTACTTCCTGCGACACCAGGGTCTTTGGGTCGCAGGAAGTAACTTAGGAGGGCTCTCCATGTATGACTAAAAGTTAATTCCTCATGTGTGCTTCTTTCTATTGAGGGAAGTAACTTTGTGTCGCAGGAAGGTTAGGGCTCTCCATGTATGACTAAATGGAGAGGCATCTTCATGTAGTGGCCTCCATTATTTAAAGCGTAGATAAAATTAGACTACACTCATGCATGCAACTGAGATGATGGGCAGTTACTTTAGTTTTGTTGCCAGAGGAGACAATTTTTCCCCATACCATCTTTGTGCGAAGATAGGATGAAGAGATAATCATTAATTACCGAAAGCTGAAATATGTAATGGCATGCATTATTATCGTTGCCTAGTATTTGAAAAAACATCCGTGTAAGTGGAAATTATTAGGGCATGCAGAGGGGAGGCTGCAAGAGGATGATGAGCACCATGAATGCATGGGCACTGGAGCCCCTGCCGCCGGGCGCCGGCAGCAGGCCGGACGGCTGCAGAGGATGGCCGCCGGCTGCTAACCACGCCATGCTGATTTGCTAGGCCTGGCAAGAGGCTCCACACGTACACATGCTTGTCGCCAACACGACGACCCTCAATAGTCGCATGTGCACTCATGCATGCCATGCATGCCTGGTACATATGCACCGTGCATCCACACACATGCATGACAATCATCAATCATGTGAAGTGCAATAACCACAAGTACTCTCACGCGCATCTCCCTACAATCACAAGTGCGAGTAATTTTTAGATCCAAAGCTAAACTATTTTAACTTTGGTCATCGAATATAAACAGTTTTGCAGCATATTGTTGTTGATGTTATTATATTTATCCCTCGAGTTCGAGCCTATATATAGATCAAAAGATGATTCCAAAATGTATATTTCCAGGCCGTACGTGTTAAATTAATAACAATATAATTTTATCTTTAGCTTGAATGGCTGTGTTGTTAGTCACCAATGGGGGAGCTATATATAATTATAAAAAGAAATGTTTTTAAAAAATTAGTTAAAGTTTCAGTTGATAACCTAATTAATTCTGTTTATATTTGCGATCAGATATCGAATATATATTAACTGGTCTTTGGTGGATGGAATTTGAACACCATTCAAGATTAGGAAATGATGATGTACGATGAAAGGTTCACTTGAGACTCGCGAGTAGTAAAGTCTTGCACTTGCAGAGAACACTTTGCAGCGTGATAGAGAGAGGTTCACATCCTTTAGCAGGAGGGATGTCACCGAACACGTAATATGGCCAGCGTAGTACGTGGCAATAAGATGTTTTCAGCAAATGATGGACATGGAGCATTTCCGAGGAGCAGCAAGGTGTTTTCAGCAAGCGGACATCACATCGTTTCTGAGGATCAGGACTTGTCCAAGAATCTAAGGGCCTGTTCTTTTGGGTGAAAAGGAATAGAGAAGTTACAAATGAATAGTGTTGGAATAGTGTTTTTGTGAGAGAAGATGTGATGAATAGGATAGGTGATTAGTGTATTTCACTGTTCCTTTTTAACTAAAAGAACAGGCCCTAAAAAGGTTCAGGAAAGAACAAGTGCATCTCTGTGGCTGCGAGCAAGAAAAATATCAGAGAAAAGTAAGTTACGTGCAGGGTGCAGCGATCGAGGGACATCGCGACCACATTACTTATTGTGGGTTTCAATTACAATTATATTCAAGTAGTACTCCCTCCGTTTCAAAATATTTGTCATTCTGTCTTTTCTAGATACAATCTCTTTATTATGCACCTAGATATATATTATATTCACGTACATAATAAAGAGAATGTATGTAGAAAAGTCAGAATGATAAGTATTTTGAAACAGGAGGAGTAGCTCACAAACAGTGGCAGTTTGGTGAGAGCATTATGTTTGAATCACTAGCTACAAGCCTTTCACATGCTCCATGACACTGCTACTATACTTTATGCATCTAGTGAAAAAAAAAACGGACCTCCAAGTCCAAGCAACCATAGGTTCAAGCTGAACTTAGAATGTCCCAACTCCCAAGTGTACACTAAATTCATGCTTCAACAATACACTTCCAGAGTTCCAGACATACACACTGGTATCGCTAAATTCAGCTTCAATAAAGGAATTACACAGTTTGACCATACACTATCACAGATGTATAGGCTACAGTTGTGGGTATACAATATACATAAGTGGAAATTTAATTTACACCACACCATTGTTGCAAAATGCACAGTGCTTGAACAAAAAGACAGCATCATCATATTTACATACGCGCATGTACGTAATCAACAGCTAGATCGAATACTCCATTTTCATTAAGCAGTAATAGTTTCCCCTTCCGTAAGTTGGGGAAAACTCATACCAAAACAAATAAAAATTCGTATGTCGCCATTTTCTAAGTTTGCCGTGGTGGTGCCTAATCACTTATATATAACTGATAACCAGCTCTGATTTTGTATGGATCTTTTAGGAAGGCCAATGCTGATCTTTGAAGGCCCTGATGAATTCCAGGCTGGACTGGATGCTGCTTGACAAGCCCTTCCCCAGCTTGGGAAGATCAACTCCTGAAACCGGATCAACTCTCTTCCCCAGCCTGGGCAGATCAACTCCTGGAACCGGATCAACTCTCTTCCCCAGCTTGGGCAGATCAACTCCTGAAACCGGCGGATCGACTCTTGAAACCGGAGGGTTGTCCTGGAACCTCAGAGGCTTCTGCTGGGATTCTTTCCTCATTGCCGCTACATTGCCCGCATAACTGATGGCATCCCAGACCATACCTCTGATGATGGTTGCAGCGTAATACCTTGCTGAATCAAGTGTCAAATTGCTTGCAAAACCTACAGTTGAAATTCAGAAGGCAAAACTGTCATTTACGTGTTATACTTGTGTATTAAGGCTGGTAATAATCGCACCCAACAATTGGCATACAGGTAACAAATCAATCGTGTATATCAGTATAAAGCATACTGTCAGTGTCAGCTTGCTAAATCATGTGCATCAACCACGTTTACCGCCAGACTGCAGGGAATCCAACCAATTTATAACAGGACAAACGAAGCACCACGGTTGACTGAAGATCTACTTACTACAGAGCATCGCAGTTCACAACCATGGTACTGAAAATACAAATTCATTTACACCAGTTATTACTTTCTACTTGATCCTATTTTTCACGTTGCTTTCCACAGGAAGAAATTACAGTACTAGTCACCTACTGAAGCTCCAACTAATCCGAGATTCAATCCACCGATACTGATTGCAGTGAAAGACCAAGTGGACACACACGAGAAAAGGGCACCGCGCGCAGAGCAACAGCTTACCACTGCCCTCGTAGCTCCTGATGAATCCGTGCTGCGGCAGGCCGATGCCAACGCCGGCGAGCGTGAAGCCGACGCTGAACCCCACGCCGCAGCCGGCGCCGACGTACCCAACCACCTCGGGCCCGAACCCCGGGCCCCAGCCCACGCCGCAGCCGAGGCCGAGCCCGACGCCCCAGAAGGTGCCGGCCGTCGGGTGCACGGGGTTCCAGCGCTCGTACCGCCCGAGCACGCCCTTGATGATCATCGTCGGCTTCACCGCGATCTCAACAACGTACAGAACGGAACAGCAAAGTTAGTATAACCTCAGAAAAGATCCCATTTTTATAGCTGAAAAGGGGTGAGATGGAGGGTGAAGGGCAGTGTGGATTACCAGTTTGGGCTGGGCATTTGCTGCAGGTGCCGCGGCTGGTGTTGGACTGACCGCCGGCGGCGGCGGAGGAGGAGGAGCGGAGGGGAGGCGGGTGGCTGAGCTGGAAGAAGTCGGGCATCAGTTGCCGCTGCTGTGAAGAAGAAGCCTCTGGGTTGGTCTTGCCGCCGCCAGTTGAGCCGTGACGCCGCCGTCCGTGCGGTCTCCTAGCTACAGAGCTTTGGCAAATCTTATCGTCGACGACTCGTTTATGGTCTCGGGCGCCTTTTCTGGCCGTCCCAACCCAATCCACACCAGTGCGTCGCCATCGTGCGTGTGGCACCTGTCCGCCCGGGAAAACGAAAGGCCGTGATTCACTTCTGTTATTTGGGCTGTGCCCAAATTCTGCGTGTTTGTAGTAGAATTTTGGCCCGTCAGATTGATCGGGCCTGTTCAACCTGATTACCTGTAATGTTAACTTGAGAACAAAGTCATTCTTAGATAAATAGTATGATCCATAAAGTTATTACACTTCTCATTCTCAAAAAAAAAAAAGTTATTACACTTCTCTAATTAACAGGAACAAAAAAAGGTTTACTTTTAACAGATTTATTATTGCAGAGAACGGAATCAGAACATACAGGAGTCAACAGGCACATAAACAGATTAGAAATACAACGTAAGTTCTGAAACAGCACTACACAACCAAACTACTCGTGATTAGGCCAAAGGTGCAACAAGGATCGTCTAGTTCTCTCAGGCATGGAAGAAACAACAGGTGTTAGAAGAAGTTCAGAAATCAGAACTGTACAAGATGGAAGCTGCTCCACTCATCGCTTGGAATCATTGAAGCCACCGAAGTTGCCGAAATCTGGAGTGTCAAAGCCACTGGATCCTCTGCCATAACGGGAGGATCCTGAATCTTCAGAGCTCGGAGCGCCCAAAGTCGGGCTGCCACGCCTGCTGAAATTGCCTCCTCCAAAGTCGCCAAATCTATCAGAGTGACCGGAACTAGACCTGCCAAAGTCATTGGAAGGTCGCCTGAAACCTCCAGACCCACCACGGTATCTCGAACCAGAGTCACGGGACCCACTACCGTGATCAAAGGACCCACCACCAAAACTGTCAAAGTCACCATAGCTGCCGGAACGGTGATCTCCGAAGCCACCATAACTTCCACGGCCAAAAGACCCACCCGTTCTGCTTCCAACTGATCTAGAGCGAGTATCTCTCATGACATTAAACATGTCCGCAGCCTCATCTGCAACTGGCATCTTCGGAAGCTGCACATAGTAAATGTAAATAAGTGAATTGAGTTTCCATAAATCGTCTCTGATACCAAAATAACTTCAGGATTCAAGATGTATAGGCCAAAAGTACTTTACCTCTGTGAACCTGCAACCTATATCTTGCTCGATGACCCTTACAGCTCTAGTTTGCTCATATGTGTACATCAAAATTGCACTGCCTTTCTTCTGCTCGCGGTTCTCCCAGATCTGTGAACAAATAACTCCGAGGTATTTGGAATCTCATAATGTACCACCTGAACAGATAGGAGGGGGGTAACCGTTTTTAGTCAAAAACTCAAAACTAGGCAAATAAAACAAGTCAGCAGACATATTTTCTGGGCATTGAAAAGGTACATGTGCTAAACATCCCAACATAATATACCCCAGTTACTTACTAGATCAACATTAGGTATGTCTAATCCACGAGCTGCAACATCAGTTGCCACGAGGATGTTGAAGCGACCATCACGAAATCCTGAGAGTGTCCTCTCTCTTTGATTTTGTGAGATATCCCCATGTAGCGCCTGACATGGATAACTCCTTCCCATAACATAAGCCAATCTATCTGCTTCTCGTTTAGTTTGAGTAAACACAATGCATTTTCCACCATTAGCATGCTCCTGATGATGTGAGGGGACAAAATGATTATGCATTGTTTTCAACATATGAACCATAAAACACATGCACTCAGGAGCATGCTCACTTTAATCAATGGACCAAGAATTGATGGCTTCCCAAAGTTTTCAGAGGCAATGGAATACAGAGAGATTCCTTCCGGTAGTTTCTGGTCTGAGTCACCAACCTGAGAAAAAGAGAAGTGAATGTCAAGGAATGCCCCTAAGAATGTGTAAGCTGTGCTGACAAGAAATCCAGATAAACTTCTAGTGCTGATTTGGTGTTCTTTTTTTATGATGGAAAACTTTGATGCTCAACTGACAGTTTAATAATGTTCTTGGTACCAGGACGATTTATTCAAGACAGAACATCATATGCACTTTGTAAACAACAGGATGCGTGGTTGTCACTGGAGAAGCTAGGAAAAGTAAGATAAAAAAAATTACAGGCAAATAAAACAAAAGGTCACTCACAAGGTCAATTATAACTGGATCCTTTAAGTACTTGTTTGAAATTTTTCTTATCCAACTAGGCATTGTTGCAGAGAACAGCATACTTTGACGGTTCTGTGGCAATTGCTCCATGATCACCTCAACATCTTCATCAAAACCCACAGCCAGCATCTGATCAGCTTCATCCAGAACCACAAACTGGACCTCCGAAAGGTTTAAAACACCTCTTCTCAAAAGATCAATAACTCGACCTGAGTTCCAACCACTATGTCAACACCATAGTTAAGAACTCTCATTTGCTGATTGATAGGAACACCTCCGTAGACACAGAGTGTATCCAAGGGAGCAGATTCCCTAAATTCCTTCTCAACCTGCCGGGCAAGCTCTCTTGTTGGTGCCAAGACTATGGCCAAAGGATTCCTACCACTTCTGCACACATCACACTATGCAATTATTACAATAAATTCTCTCTCTCTGCTAGATAAATTGAAAGGATTCCTATTGTGAAAATGAAACTAACCCATTCTTCTCGTTGTTACTAATAATCCTGTCCATGATAGGAATACCAAAAGCCAAGGTCTTCCCAGTTCCTGTTCGAGCACGGCCAATCATGTCTTTTCCTTGCATTGCTGGCTCGAGAACAGCCCTCTGCAGACAAAGTAGCATGAACCCGATCAGATGTAAATCCAACGTATTTATATGTATGATATATAGTGTCCTTTCAATTAAGATGGCAGCATAAAATTGGTTCAGACACTTGGGCTTGTTGTCCTGATCACCCAAGATGCTTTAATAACTACATGGTTGGTCTCTCGCAAATACATTGCACATAGAAATTAGTTACATAATGCATAGAACTCAACACATGGAACCATCATACTGACTTGAGTTGAACCATCATATGGAACTACCACAGATTGCAGAATACAAAATCAAGAGCTCACATTGCGCCATACAGATTACTATACAGCCGTGATGCTAAAAGGTATGAAATGTCATTTCCTCCCTTCCATGAAACCACTATATTGAACTCGACTAAAGCTACCATTTCAGCTACCCTCAACTCATATGCATCACGGAATCATATTGTAAACATAACATATTTACAAGTAAGATGGCAGCTGGAAATGGACAGAACTAACTTGTTCTGATCATGTCTGTAAATACACCTATTGCACAAAGAAATTCGTTGCGAGATATATGTAGTACACAGCGAATGGAGCAATCGTATACACGAAACAGCTCCATGGAATTCAGTTAAGCCAGAATTTCGGTAGCTCGTAATTTGAATCGCATATCGGAATCCTAACAATCCCAGAAGCTTAAAAGGATGCGGATACCATCTCCATTCAGAAATTCAGACCAAACTCAGCAAACCTGATGAGTGACAGACTGCAGCCTTCCGATTAGAACGTGGCGGAAGGTACCTGGATGGGGAAGAGCCTGGTGATGCCCCGCGCGGCGAGCTTCTCCACGATCCGCGCGGAGATCCCGAGCCTCGCGATCTCCAGCCCGCTGTCCTCCTCCCCCGCTGCCGCCACGCCCGCCCCGGGTCCGGGTCCAGCCCACGACGCGGGGGTGGCCCTGAACCCCATGGGGCCCGGGGAGCCGTGGAACGCCCTCCTCGTCGGCGGCTCCAGCGCCGGCGCGCGGTGTGAAGGGCCGGGAGCGGCCCGGCGGGACAGGAGCGCCGAGGAGGGGCCTCCGCCACCGCGGCGGCGGCCGGCGGCGAGGAGGAGGTGAGGCGCGGCGGAGCAGAGATCATCATCGCGGGGTGGAGGGGAGTGGCAGCTCGTGGTGGAGCTAAAACCGCGGGGGGTCGTGGGGGACCTGCAGGCACGCAGCAGGCTGGCTGGAGAGGAAGGGAATCGAGGAAGAAGATGACGAGATTTTCTTTTTCCTTTTTCCCTTTCTCCATTTTCTCGCGGACTCATTGAGTGGGCTGGATTAGGCTGTACAGAGGCGAAAAGACGAGAAATCGGCCCATTACGCGTTTCAGTCCTTTTGCCCTTTTCTTTTGTCTTTGTTTCATGCAAATTGCAATCTTTCCTTCACGGGTAATTGAATTGAGTAGTCTTTGAATTAAAAAAATGACAAATCCTTCTTTTCATTTCGAAACACTAACATTTTTATAGAAGAAAAATCGGTGTAATATGATACGGGTCGGGCCTTGTATTCGCATGCTCTCCATCACTCCATCTATAGTGTGACACAAAGAGCAACATGCACTTGAATGTCTCTCCTGGAGACGACATCATGCCAACAAGCCTCATGTCTATACACGGGATCCAGCAGGCAACTAGCACGTGACATAATCCAAGAAAAGACATGCATGGCACAGAGGCAGCCGATGGGGCGGAAGGGCTCGAGCCCCCCACTTGCGCTCCACAAAGCCCTCTTAAGCCCATGTTAGAAATTTAAGGAGGAAGAAGAGAAGCCAGCCTCCCCTACTGCTGAATGATGGCTCCGTCCCTGCATGTAAGGGGGCAGTTGGGCAAAATATATATAGACTATAAAAAAGGAACAAAAGCCAAAATGCAAGCAACCAATCTGTCGGCGTATGCTCGCCGGCGTAGACACACGAGCGCGGTCGTGATTGGCTGAACAAGGTGTTGTGCATTCAATTCCGGTAGGACCCACCACCAAAACATGCCACCTCACCGCGGGTTGCAGCCGGCTGCCGGCGAAATCATTACACTTGCTCTAAGAGCAAGTTGCAATGCAAAAGGCACTGTTTCCTACTCGATCAGGGAGAATATGCTTCGTACGTGTTGGATTGGTCATACGGTGCCTGACCCTTTTTTCCTTTCACCGACGGTGCCCTTACGTTGGAGAAAACGATTAGCTAGTAGGCATTTTGCATATCTCGTCGAGGTATACATGTATGACGATGATAGTAATCACGTTCATCAATCACCGACCTTTTTGCTTGCTGTTACATACTCCCTTCGTTTCACAATATAAGTATTTGTTGACTTCTACTAATCACGTTTGTTATGAGAATATTATTTATTTTATCATGACATGTTTTATCACGGTATATACTCTAAGTATAATGTAATTGTTTTTAAAATTTGTGAATAAAACGAACGGTCCAACGTAATCAACAGAAGCCGACAAATATTTACATTTTGAGACGGTGGGAGTAGCTCACCGACTCATCGTCATCTGGCCACCTCGTATTGTCAAGTCAGGTATGTTCGTCAGCGGAATCGTTCGAGCAGACACCAGTGAGGTGCGCGCGGCCGGATCCCGACGCCATAAAGTAACTACGGAATCGGTGAATGAAGAACTGTTACTCGTGTGAGTGACTGCGACGAGGAATATAATCATGCATGCATGCTGCATGGTGGTGGTACACGACGACGTTCATTATTCGGCCGCTGTCGTCTGAACCAAACAAATGGAATCCAATGAGGGTATTCGTCGGACGTCGGTCACCTGCTCTATCACCTGGTTTGTCGCCAAGGGTTTTTAACTCGATCTCATCTGCTGCACCGGCCGTACGTACTGCTGCCCCCCGTGTCAGATGGTGAACCTTGGACGTACTACCACTACCGCCGTGTTAATTTGTCTGGATTAGTAGCTACCATCCAACAGTATTTTCTTTCAGAATAAACCATCATCAGCAATCAGTCACCAGTCAAACGAACCGTCCTTAGCCCATTTGGCAGTTGCCGTGTTACTACGCTAATACCAATGCAAATTCCTCAGCGCATTATATATTTTCTCCGATCCCCCTCACGCTATATAGTTTTGTCGGCAAC
This sequence comes from Cenchrus purpureus, assembly GCA_022644695.1. Lineage (NCBI taxonomy): Eukaryota > Viridiplantae > Streptophyta > Magnoliopsida > Poales > Poaceae > Cenchrus > Cenchrus purpureus. The sequence continues at coordinate 103,875,229 of CP053460.1, forward strand.
CACGAGAACTCATCATCATGTATGCTTGTTGGGATAGATCCTGTCTGTCCTGGCAGGCAAGGTGGCATGCACGCCCATCCTCTGCGTCGCAGCAGAAGGAAACACGCAGCTGATGTGTACGCAGGCGCACTACTGGACGTGCAGCAGCGCCAGGCTGCCAGAGGCGAGCACGCAACGCAACCGCGTGCATGCCCGTCGATAAAGACACACACGCAACAAAGAAATTGTGTACTGCTTGCCGGCCTAGTACACATCAAGCCCGGCCTCATATGGACATGGACGACACGGCGGCCGACGACGATATACATACATGCATGGAGGCACACCAGTTGCATGCAATTGGCAATGCATTTCAGTCACATGCATGTACAAGTGTTCCATCGTCACTAAATTACGAGTTTTATAACGCACGCAACCATCGGCCGAAATCACGAAAGAAAATACGAAAAAATATCAAAGTCATGGGCTGGTGTATGCTCCCTTTTCGTGTTTGATGATATATTTATATTGCGTAGAACGGACCTCTTAGATAAGATGTGTGTACCTATAACTTCACGAACCCTAAGCAAATTTGAACCCTAGCTAGCACGGGGTGCAGATTCCGCTCCTGCCACTAAACAAATCATAACCATTTTACTATGCCGCTCTTTTTTTCTCGTCAGCAATTTTAACTAATGACTAGGTGAATACTCCGCGCGTTGTTGCGGGATATGTTGAATTTTGAGATTTTTAATAATTATTTGATGCACTTAGGAAAAAGTGTTTCTTCTCAAAAGAATGATTATTTTTTCATGTTTGTCCACTCCCTATGATAACCTCACACAGAACTTATTCTATCCAGGTTTCATCTTCTCCGCCTGCACCAAATAATGCAAAGGACAATCTCAGCAATATGTACTCAAAGTTTATTTGCTGCAAGCACTACATTTCCGAAAAGCCGCAACCGCACGACTATTGACGCAAATGATCTTGCAGCAAAGACTTTTTTTTTTTGAACGGACGGTGAAAGCTTGTGCTTTCCCGAACTTTTATTAGAAGAAGAGAGTTGACCCAGTTTATAAGGAAAACCGGGCCCGAAAACCATACAACTCTGGTCGATCGACCGCACAACTAGGGGAGCAGAGAACCCCGAACAACTCCGGTCCGCAGACCATACAACTAAGCACATCGGTGGGTTGGATTGGGAGCTCAACACACACCGCTCAACTCAACAACTCATCAGTCGGATTGGGACATCGACACGCAAACAACTCCAAATGATCGGTCCAGTCGGATTGGGACATCGATCCGGGTCTCCACAACTCTGTTCCCCGTCGACGCGAGCCACCACACACTGCCAAGAAACAAACCCTCTCTTCTCCCCTCAAAGGAGATTCTACTACCTACTCTTTTTTTTCGTTTTCTTTTTCTTTTCACCAAACACAAACCACTAAGGGAAAAAGAGAAAGGAAACAGACAAAGAGAAAGGGCTCTCACGAAAGCAGACCAAACCGAAGCAACTCGCCGAGAAGCCCGAACGCCGCCGTCGACCCCAGGCCGGAGGAGACCCAAGAAGGAGATGCTCGACGTCACCTTCAGGAAGGGCATGACGTTAGACACGCTAACGACGTCGTCCCAAGAGGGAATGGGTTTTCACCGACGGAGATACGCAGCCGGGCAACCGCCACGCCTCCATGGCGCGCTCTCGCGCCACCTGGCCGCCGCCAAGAACGCCACCGTAGCGCCGCTCGCACACATCCAAGGAGGCCACCGCCGGCCGCACCACCACGACACCACCAGCACATCTCCACACCCAACTGGCCGTCCACCAAGCCGCACGCCGCCGCAGGCCACCGATGCCACCCGCCGGCGGCGAGCAATGGCCGCAGAGGCGCCAAGCATGCACCACGCCGACCGCCGCCGCGAACCGGAAACTGCCGTGCCCCACCGCACTTTAAGGCCCGGAGGCAGATCCGGCGGTCCGGCACGCGGAACCGGCGAGGCCACTGGAGGGCCGCCGCCGCCCCCACCACGCGCACTACCAGAGGGCCGCTGCCAAGGTGACCGAGCGAAGCCGCCACCAAGGCACGCCCGACGCCAGACCCGGGATTTGCAGTCCCCGCCCCACCCCGACACCGCAAGGCCCCAGGGATCTTGCAGCAAAGACTAATAATCCTCATGTTGCGGTGCTTAGCAAGTTCGAAGATAACCGTGTGCGCTACACACTTGTCTCCTATATGGTTGATGAATGATGACAGCTCAAATGATGAACCGTGTGCGCTACACATTTGTCACATTTAGCAATCAAAGGCTGGAAGTCCATATTTCGAAGCTTAGCTGCAGATAGACGTAGCCCAAAATATCTAGAAATAAACATATATTTAGGTGCATAACAAGACGAATGCATCTTGAAAAGCCAAAACGATAAGTAATTTACAACGTAGGGACTAGTTGTCTTGTAAGCAAGTGAGAACAAACATTAATTTTGCTGTAGTTCCTCATCTGCCAAAAAGCCCTACCCAACCGTGACAGGCCGGCAAGTAAATTCCTGCTCGTACAGTAGTAGTACAGTACCGGGGCATCATCGTACGTGCAGGGCCGGCGAGCAGAGTGGCGGTGCGCCCAACCCAACGCGCAACAACCGCGGGCGGCATTTCGACCGGGACACACGTACGCAACGCTTCGCGCGTACGTGTACCGGTGTACGGGCACCCGCAGATTTGCCTGCCTGCATTGCGTGCGGACCAAAATCCCCATCCCCAGAGCTTGGCAGCTTGCACACAACTCGCCGACGAGTACACTGCCGCGCGTTCGTCGTACGCGTCGGGATAATAATTCGATCATTTGCACAAGAAACAGCAGCAAAAAAATCGGTGCAGTACTACAAAGCTTAGCGATGCGCCGCCGCAGCAGCCGGGGCTTGCCTCGTCGTCGTCGTCGTCGCAGCAGCCGGCGCGCGCCGGCGCCGCCGCGAGGGTGGAGGTTTTGGCAATGCGGCGTCCTCCGTTGAACCACCGACGGTGCTGCTGGCTGACGACGGTGCCGACGCCGTGGCTGTCGCCTTGTGCGGTGTGCTTGATGTCGGCGTCTTCTTCTTGGGTGTGGCGGAAGCGACGACCGGCCGGGGAGCGTCGCCGGGGCTCGCCTCCGCAACGATGGCGTGCTGTAGCTGCTGCTTCCGGCGGGCGTGCTCCTTGGCGAGCTCCCGCGCGAAGCGCTCCAGCTTCTCGGCGTTCGTCTCGCCGGCGAGCTTCCGGCCCTGGAACAGCACCGACTCCACGCTCCTCTGCAGCAGCATCGCCTCCGCCTTCCACACCGCCTGCTCCCTCGTCTCGCCGCCGCACGCCCTCGGGACTCTCCCACCTCCACCTCCGCCGCCGCGACGGCTCCCCGTGCCCTGCACTTAGTATTTGCTCGTAATTAAACCTGACGCTTAATTAGCTGAGATTACTGCTACCTGATGACGCTGTACACATCTTTACCTGGATGCGGATGTAATTGCTCGTCCTGCTGTGTCCGAACGCCATGGCGACAGCTTGATCCACCTAAACCAACATGCCAGATCGGATCACGCACCGTACGACAAGGCATTCACCAACAACCAACACCAAATGCAGCGCACGGGAAAGCCGCTCGCGATTCGTTCGTGCGTACAATAAAACCGCAGCGCGCGCGGGAGAGAATTTATTGCGTACGCGAAAAGACGACGCGAGAGTACCGTACCATGTCGGACACGCCCTCGGCGGCGATCCGGGCGACCTCCGGCGCCCTGGCGCGCCGGCCGGTGAGGTCGCCGGCGGCGGAATCCCCCGTGCCGATGGACATGACGAGGAGGTCGTCGACGGTGGCCGCGGCGGGGAACTCGCGCCGGTTGTTGAGGACGTGCGTGATCGCCGCGGCCGTCGGGTTGCCGAGCGCGGCGCCGCCGCCCACGGCGCGGATCCGGGTCCCGCCGTCCACCGACGCGACCTCGACGGCGGCCACCCCCGCGGAGCCGCCCGCGCACGTCGCGGCGCAGACGTCCCGGAGACGGAAGTCGTGCGCGGGGGACTCGGCGGCGTCGGCGCGGGAGAAGAGGAACGGCGCCCGCGTCGCGAGGTCGTAGCAGGGCACCAGCACCGGCCGCACCGTGTCACGGAGCGTGAGGTCGCCGAGCGCCCTGCCGAAGGCGGACCACCCTGGTCCACCGCCACCGCCGCTGCGGCGGAGCAGCCGGGCGGCGACGCCGGCGCCGCGCGGGTACCAGGTCCCGCGGCGGACGCGTCGGAGGAGGAACGCGAGCGCGTCCTCGGCAGTGTACAGCGGCCTCCCGCGCGGCCCGCTCGCGAACAGCAGGGCGGCGAGGACGCCGCCCGCGCCGGACCCCGCGGCGACGTCGAAGAAGTCGGCGAGCCGCGCGGCGGGGCACCCCGCGCGCCGCCGCAGCGCGGCCTCGAGCCGCACGAGCGCGGCGCCGGCCAGGAGCCCGTCGGACGCGCGCGCGCCGCCGTCGATGGAGAGCACGCACACCTTGCCCGCCGCGCGCGGGGCGGGCCCGGCGGCGGCGACGAGCCCGACGGCGTCGTGGCCGAAGAGGAACTTGGCCTCGAGGAGGGAGAAGATCTCGTAGGTGAGCCTGCCCGCCGCGTCGTCGTCCTTGCCACGCTCCGCTCCGGCGAGAACCGCGTCGGCCTCCATGGCTCGGCTCTCTGCTAGCTGCACTCCGCCGGATCGCCGTGGCGCGCGCGTTTCGTGGCCGGCAAAGAGCGGGTTTTATAGTGGGGGGATGGATGGGAGCGAGGGCGCAGGTTAGCAGCTGCCACGTCGTCTCGGACGCGTACGGTCGTGTACTGTGTGCGTACTACAGTGATTGCGTCTACGTATACGCATTCTTCACCGTATAAGTATATCGATCGACGTCGTAATGGCCGTTCTCAGTACTGATGCCGCCGCTAATGAACGTTCGTAACTTACGATGTGTGTAAGCTGATGGATGCAACACCTATTGTAACCGCGATGAACAAATCGCTGCAGTTTTCCCATCGGAAACTTAATTGTAGCTAAGCTTTTCCATCGTTATTACTAATCTTCAGAGGACATTTGCGGCTTAATTTCCACAGGATTTGCTGTCCATCGATGATACTTTTTTCAGGACGTTTTCGTTGAAAATTAAAATGATAAAAATCTTTAAGACTTTTCCAACTTCACAAATCACAAGTAGTACTCACTTAATTTCTTCACAAATCACAAGTAGTAATCACAAGTTGTTGATTGTCGTGTATCACATCCAGGGACCACTCACGGCCTACTCTCAACAACCTTTCCTTGTGTCCAGGTACGCTCTGCTGCCAACCCTACAACGAGTTAAGTAGACTCGAGCATTTTGCGGCTCTGGACAGGAAAGAAAATCCGATTAGCTTAGGTTGAAATTTTGCGCACACGCTAATTTTCAAACTGGGCGGGATCGGTTCAGGCTTCCCAATCAATTTCATAGTATATAAAATAATTTTTTTCGAACAAATTCGGGAAGATCCCTCCTACACATGTATTGATCGAAAGTTGTAATTATAGTTTTGTAGAAGGGAGAGACGAAGGAGGACCCTATCAGACGCTAGATGAGATGAAATCACACCACGCCCCGCGCGTGACTGGCAAACCGCTGGAAGTGGGGTGCCCATTATTCTTCTACGTCTTTGCACCACCTTCTTGAGGAAGCCGCGGCCTCGCGGGGAGGAATGCTCTACTATTGTTCAAAGATTTTGGCATTCCTGACTTCCCACAGGTGCCAGAAAACAATAAATAGTTGTGTCCGTCCAGCCTGAAATTACCAAACCACACTATCCAAGCGCGCGGGGCAGGTCATCAAAGGTGTGCACATTGTGCTCCAAAAAAATAATAATCAAAGGTATGCCACAAGGGTCGTCGTAGTCGTACTACGTCGTCGCGAACGTCCAGCGATGCGGCCTAGTGTGATCGATTGAGCTGCTGTGGTTAATTACCAAACCGTATGTATATCTCGCGCGCGCCTTGTGCGCGTGACGACGTCGCGTACCGACGACGGCGTACGTACACGTCGGGATCGCCGGATCTGCCGGCCGGCCGCGCGCCCCCTGCTGCAGGATCGGACGCGACGGCCCCACACCACACGCGTCGTCGTCGATCCTCGATCTCCAGCCGGCCGGCCGGGTATCCTATGACCATCGCGCGCATAGTATATCCTTTTGCATGTATAGGAGTACTACGTATGCATAGGATTCCGCCGTTCCGTCCATCCCCACGCGCGATCTACGTACACACGTACTGTACGCCCGTCCCATGCCATCGAGATCGCCGGCCGGGCACTCGTGCTACCCCTACCACCATCAAGCATCAACCAACATATTATTTGCTGCGAGTATTGTACGAGCCTGTGTGCTGAGTCAGAGAGGCCGCATGCATGCATGGCTGCGATATACTACAACAACAACGGCTGGATCTCAGTTTGCTAACGTGTCCACTGTGGTCAACGCAACACGGCAGCATACTGAGTAGTCGATCGATCTCTAGTCTGCTGGCCTTGAAGATAAGCAGCCGGGAGGCGACAAGCAAGCTAGCCGAGAGAGTCCGCCGCCGGCCGGCCGGTGACGACGCAACGGAGGGCGGCGCGCGTTTGCTGCCGGGACGACCATCCAACTTGCGAGCCAGCAGCTAGCTCGCGCAGTGCCATGCCGCCATGCCGGACGATGCAATAGCACGTATACTGTACCCCCTTACGGATCGTTGGACCCTGATATTTGATACTATAAAACTTGATGTGTTTTCATGTAACTTTAATGCAAATATAAGTCTAAGGCGTAAGATCTGAAGATTCCTGGAGACGTCGCTTACGACTTAACGCACGTCTGTGAATCCACCCCCCCCTCCAAAAAAAAAGTGCAAGTACTACAATTTGAACCTTGGTAGCAAGCATTCCACTATACCGTCCTACCAATAGACTGCAAACCAATTTAGTTGATCAACTTGGAATGAGAATTATATATATATATAATCATTTTGCAAATTTATACGACCGATTCGAAATTTATCAAAAATAAACATCAATCCGTGGGCCATGAAGCTTACCGTGGCTCACGCAGCCGACCTCCAACCGCCGTAACCCACGGCGGTAAGGTGACCGCCAACGGTTGGGTGCAGGGTGTGGGCCCCGCGGCACTTTACTGTCGTGATCCAAGGCGAGATGCAGCCGACTTGCGGTAGGGCCTTCCCGCCATATTCTTCCTTCTACCGCCTCATGTTCTCTTTTTAAATTAATTTAAATTAGTGGAATTAGTGTAGAAAATTAGTTTTAGATTAGATTTAGATTTAGAAAATTCGTTTTTAGATTAGAACATTTAGAAATTAGTTTATCTCGTTTAGAAAATGTAGAAAATTAGTTTAGTGTTTTAGAAATTGTAAAAATTACTTTAATATGTTTAGAAATTCTAGGAAATTAATTTATGTGTTCTAGATATTGTAGAAATTATTTTAGCATGTGTAGAAATTATTGAAATTACTTTAGTTTATTTAGAAAATATAGAAAATTAGTTATCTGTTCTAGAAATTGTAGAAATTACTTTAGCATGTGTAGACTGTTCAGGAAATTATCGAAATTACTTTAATTTGTTTATAAATTCTAGAAAATTAATTCATCTCGTTTAGAAAATATAGAAAATTAGTTTATCTGTTTTAGAAATTGTAGAAATTCTAGAAAATTACTTTACCTCGTCTACAAAAATGTAGACAATGTAGATAAATATTTTACCTGTTCTAGAAAATGTAGAAATTACTTATCTGTTTTTAATTGTATATTTAATTTTTGTATGCAGCTGCAGATATGGATCGTGCTGATGCTCAGTCGGCTCGAGGCTCGAGGCTGGCCGAGGCTCAGGCTCAGGCTGCTCGTGCTGAGGTTGAGGCGTACGTGATGCCTGAGTTGTTGGACAGGGAGCTCGACCGCAGGCACCGCTCGTTCACGAGAGGATGTTGGACACGTGCGTTCAGACCTTTGGGTTCCCAAGTACGTGAACTGATGCTATGTTATTGTTTGTACCTTCATTTATCCTTTTGTTGTAACTAATAAATTACCTTATTTGTTTCAGGCTACGCGCTGCAGGACTCCTGCCTGTAGCGCGGTTAGTCCAGGGGGACAGCCGGTAGCGCGATTCCTCGGAAGGATCTCATGACACGCTTCTAGCACGACTTCTCCTCCCTCGCTCGACCACCGAGGCCGGAGACCCACACGCTGCACTTCACCGCCCGAGATGACGGTGACTCTTCGTGACACGCCTCGTTGATGGGCTTTCCTTGTGAGGCGAGCTGGGGTCATGGACATCTCCACGAGTGGCGACAGAGTTCCTCGCCGGCCGCGAACGCTTCCTAATGATCGCGCCCGCCTGCACAGAGTTCGCGAACGCCACCACCCACCTTGACTTGGTTGCAGCTTTAGCGTCGTAAGTTTCCTCATATTTCTCTTCTTTTTGAAGATATGGAGACAATGCAATAACGTTTGATTTTGTTTGTGCGGTGATTACCTAGCGGATGGCGCGAGCGAGAGCGGTCGAGTTCTTGAGGCGTACTGTTGTGGCTTTGGCTTCGTGTTGTTCGATTCGCGGGGGTGAGCGGTGGCGGTACTTGATCCCCCACGCTCGGAGGATCGCCGACGCGCCCTTGCACGCCGTGCCTTAGATCAGTTGGGGCAACTCTGTTCTTGCGGGCACGTACAGGGGCCTGTGCTCGGGGGTGTTGAAGGGTCGTTCGGCGGAGCCGATCCTTCTCATTGTCCTCTCCTTCTTGACTACGGTGCCACGAGCGGTTTACGATTGGTCGGCGATCGTTCCCCTCTGGCGTCTGAGCCTGCCCGAGAGGCCACGACCCGCGCGACCGTTTCACCATGGGCTCGTTGTGGTGCCTTCGGACGGTAATTTCTTACCTTTCACTTTCAATTTGTCTTTCCATTTTGTCTAGTTTGTTTAATCCACATTTAGGGTTCACATTTGGTTTGTATGCACCTCATCGCCTACGACTGCAGCGAAGAGGGTGTACAAGGACTTCGTCGGTCAGTTCGACGCTCTCACGGACGCGGACGTCAGGTGGACGCCCTACTCAGAGGAGGCGCCGGCTGCACCACAGGGACTCTCGTCTTTGTGCTTCCGAGACCCGGCACTCGGATGACGAGGACGCCGTTGCAGTTCGACATGTACGTGGAGGAGTACGCCGTCCACAGGGTGTTGAGGCAGTTCGGCCGCTACCAGGAGTGGCCTGTGCCTGTGGTGCACACTGTTCCTAGCCCCACCATAGGTGAGTTCTCGTTAATTTTTAAATTTAATTCAGCGTTCGAAGATTTTAGCCGCTGACAAATATGTTTAATTCGTCGTAGGCGGTCTCGGAGGGGAGTTGCGAGGCGTGTTTCTTGGGTTCAGAAGGTGCAGCCGTACGTGGACGGTTGGGCTGCCGCGTCGCAGAACGTCGTCACGGAGGACCGGCCCCACGACGACACGGCGTGAGGCGTACATCGGTGGTACACCAGAATTGATCGGCGTGTGATACGTCCCACCACGCCACCGGCCGATTCGGGGCCGCGGCGAGGGCACTCGTTTCTAGTGTCCCGTACCCAGTGCGACGGGATCAGCATTACGACGCGGCGGTGAGTTTGAAAATTCAACTAATTTTTCTTATGGTACTTTACATTCTACCATTTACTAATAATTTCTTTTGCAGTTCGACGTGATTATGGACCTTTCAGGTATTATAGGGGAGTCGAAGGCGAGGCTGAATCTCATGTCACACCAGGAGATCGAGGAGACGTTCCACAGGATGGATGCCATCACCACGAGGTTCCTTGCCGCGGTCAACTACCTCGCCAACCCGGCTCTACCCCTGTTTCCACGGTACCCCCAGTCGTCCTCCAGCTCCACCTCGACTGGTCGTTCCCACACGGCACCGTCCTCCTCGTCACGGCCACCCTACCCACCGCGCGCCTCGGTGCATCCTCCCTTAAGGATGTCTCCTCTAGGGGGCCCTTCTCTCAGAGGTCCTGCACCTACACCGCACCGGCACTGACCGGAGGACCCAGGACCCGGCACCACGAGGACTGCACGGGACCGGCACCGGACCGATGTGGCGGCGGCGAAGACGGCGATAGCACGGTTCCTTCCTCATCCACTGGCGTTGTTCTTCCGTCAGGTAATGACCACAACTCTATCTCGAACCATATACAAATACTAGATTCTATTAATTAGGATACGTGATTTCATAATACTATTTGTTCGGCTTACGTCGGCGGTGGCGGCACTCGACTCCACCCTAGAGGACCGGTAGGAGGGTCCGGGTCCGGTTCGACGACTTGGCCTTGACTTGACTTCTTGCGGGGTTTGCGATCGCGAGATGAGCTCGGAGGGTCGCGGCTAGGAGCGTGCCACCCACGTGGACTCGGGAGGGAGCAGACGTGACCAAGAGGCTCGCGGTTGCCGAGTGGCGGTGGGGTGACGAGCCAGAGGTCGCACTTGCCAGCGGCGGTGGGCGCCTGCCGTCTCGGGAGGTTGCCGAGGTCGTCCCCACGAGGTTGCGGTGTCGGCGGCGGTGGCGACACCGGCCGGCTAACGATGCTAGGTGTCGGCAGATCCACCCACGTGACCTGTTGACGTACCCTCGCGGCGAGCGCGCGCCATCCGGTGACGGTCACTCAAGAAGACCAGGCGATGCTAGATTAGGTCGCATATTGTTTGTACAGGAACACTGTTATATGTGATCATGACAATTTTTTTAGTATGTCACTTTGCTTTCTTTATTACCATCTAGTTTTCTTTGTCATAAAGTTAAAAAACAAAAAAAATCGTTAAGTTAAAAAAAATAACCCGCCGAAAAGCAACCGCGGCGTGATGCGGTAAGGCGATGAGTTCGAGATCGAGTATTATTGAAGTCGAAAAGCCACCGCCGTGGACCACGGCGGTAGATCCAACCGCTGTGGACTACGGCGGTTGGTGGCGGATGCCGCCTCCCTCTCCCCACGAGCTGCTCCTCCCTCTCAGGTAAGTTTCCTCTCTTTATTTATTTTATGTAATTAGTTAAATTAGTTTAGAATACTGTAATTAGTTAAATTAGTTATGATTTTGTGTAACTAGAGATGTCTGCTGCTGCCGCCGGAGGGGGTGAGGATGGTAATGGTGGTGGTGATCCGAAGGGGAAAAACACAAATGCGGCACCTGATCCGAAAAAAATGAGCACGCTCGAAAGAGGCATGCTTCGATATATGCAAGGAAAAACTGCAGATGTCATTGCAAGAGGAGAGGAACCTCCTTGGGATGCTTTTTATGCTCCACCAGACATGCATCATTATTTGCAAAGAAAAACTGCAGATGCCATTGCAAGAGGAGATGAACCTCCTTATGGTGGTCTTTATGTGGTCTTTATACTCCACCAGACCCGTGTGTTGCTAATCCACCGACTAAAAGGTACAAGGAAATATAAACCTTCGTCGTCACATCGCAAGAATGGCTGAAGTTTGTCATTTTTTAAGATGTTGTAATCTTTCCTGCAGTGCTGTAATATTTGAACTGGATCCTATTGTGATTGTGTTGTAATAATCGAACCAGCAGTCATTAATTTCTCTTGTTTAATTTTCTATTAGATTATAAAGTTTTATCAAAAAATTAAAATGATCCTAACCGCCGTGGATGCCACCAATCGCCGTGGACCACGGCCGGTTAGTGTAAACGCCGTGGCGACGGCGGCACGCGTTGGAACCGCCGTATGCGCCACGCCAGGCGGTTGATGTTTATTTTTGATAAATTTCAAAACGGTTGTATAAATTTGCAAAATGATTAAAAAATATTAAAAAAATTCTTGGAATGAACAGGTACAGCAAGTCGGACTCGGGCCGTAACTGAAACCAGAACGGATTGGGCCTCTCTCTCCTCTTTTCGGCTGGTGTTGTTGCGTCCGATATGGACACAGGCTGGATTTGAGGCTTTGTAATAACTAGCAGCCAGCCCACACTTTTGCCCCCCCCAAAAGGCCAAAACTGCACAACCGGCATAGCCCAACTCGCGCCACAATGGCGGCGCTGCGTCCTCTGCTCCGACGGATTCCAGGTCGTGCTCTCCTGCCGCGCGACTTTTTTGGTTTTTAGTCCTTTTGGAGAAAGAATTTCACAAATACACCTCTTTTGGAAAGATTTTAGAAAATGGGCCGCCGCTGGCGCGTGGGCCAGAGGTAACACATCTCGGCGCCATGGATCTTGACGCCGAGGTCCATAACCGTAGCACCAAACGTGGCAATAATCGACGGATGTGGAGCTGACATGGCCGAGCTTGCGATGATGTGGCCGGGCTCGGCGCCGTGATCTGTGGCGCCGAGCTCGGCGCCGTCCATCTTGGCGCCAACGCACAGGCAATGGATGGTGAGACAGGTCTCGCATCGTCGCATGCATGCACACACATGCAAGCCTCACAAGCAATTAGCGCCAAAGCTTTTCGAAGCACACAGCGGACGTGGTCCTCGCATGCATGCAGACACATGCAAGCATCACATGCACACACACAAACGCAGCATGCATGCACATGCACAGACGCACGCACACACACCTACGCCGGCCGCATGCCACACGCACGCCCACGCATGCCCGCGCACGGGGAGAGTGCCTCGGCGCCAGCCGAGCGCTCGGCGCCTATGGATCTCGGCGCGCCGAGGTTTCGGCCACATCAGCCTCCACGTTGGACCACGTGGACCGCCCACCCTACAACGTCGGCGCCAAGATATGTGGCGGAGACGCGTCATTTCGGCCACGATCCACCGTCGGGATCCATTATCTGAAATCTTTCCAAAAGAGACGTATTTGAGAACTTCTTTCACCAAAAGGGTAAAAAAAAAAAAAAAGCAAAAAAGTCGGTCCTGCCACCGCCCGCCGTATGGGGCCTGTGCACGGTATTTCGCCGCCGCCGGCTGCTCGATTTATGGGCACCCAATCTCAGGTTCGTCCTACTCCTACCGATCCCCCCCTGCACAAATTTTTTTTGAGAATTAGAAACTCGTTTGAGATTGTCCCGCTGTACCTGTAAAAAAGTGTTTCAACCTGTTTGAAATTGTTTAAATCTGTACGGAATTGCTTTCAGTGTGGTGGAGAAACTAGGATAGCTGCGGATCAGCTGCACCAAAATCCTGGCAGCCTGCTGGAGGAGATCAATCTGCGCATAAACACCATGGACGAAAAGTGGGAGGCGCTCAAGAAACCCGCAATGTATATATATATGCTGCATTCAATCCTCTTCTTTGAACTTGAAAAATTTGTTACGACGACAGCCGTGTTCACCCTTTTCTTTTGTCTTGTGCAAGGCTTCGTTTGGCTGAGTGTAGAAGATCCATCGACAACTGGCGGAAAGTTAGCAACGCAGCAACGGCTGTCGCTGCTGCCGTCCCGGTGCTTATGATTTCGTTCGGATCAAATTATCAAGCGTAATAAGATCTCTTCCCGTCTACCGTGGAATTATTAGTATCTTGTACTTGCACCAAATTAGCTTCTAGTGTCGCTTCATCAAAGCTAGTTAAGTAGTATCCTAGGCTTCTAGTGTGTCTTCCGTCCGTATGTACTCCTACCAGCTGTCTCTCGAAGCAGAGGTAAAAATATAAGCTTTCCAAACGCATGTTTGCATGAAATTTTCGGTGCTGTTGTTTTGTGACGTGATTTGATCACGGTGGTATGCAATTACTACGTTAGATCATGTTTTGCGATTGCTCATACACCAGCGTGTGATCAGATACGACATGTCGAGGGCTCTATCTGATCGGCAGATAATTGGCAGATTGAATGGAAGAAATCAGATTCGGTTTCTGGGTCTGTTTAGTTCGGCAAATTGTGCGTATGAATAGTGCAAAAATATAAAAAGTTGCTACATTAGACTGCGTAATGTGAGAGAAGATATGACTCGATGTGACAGATGAATAGAGAAAAGTTGAGTGAATTTATCCTTAGAGAAAGAGCAAGAAATCCTATCTAAATAAAAGATGACATTGAATTGGGCTATGCTAGGGAAATATTCGATGGGAACCACCCTCCCGGTGGAAACTAAGGCCCCGTTTAGTTCGGGAACCAAAATTTTAGGGGTGTCTTTCGAGGTATAGTAGAGGTAATAAATGTAGACTAGTTACAAAACTAATTACATGAATGGACGGGAAATCCCGAGATGAATCCATTAAGTCTAATTAATCCGTCATTAGAGATTGGTTACTGTAGCACGATGTTGTCTAATCATGACATAATTAGTCTCGTTAGATTCGTCTCGAAAATTAAGGTAGGGGTCGTGGAATGGGTTTTGTCATTAATCTACATTTAATACTCCTAATTAGTGTCCGGAGATCGATGTGACGGGTAGTTGGTGAAACGTTTGAGAACTAAACGAGGCCTAAGCCATCCTAAAACTCATCCTTAGAAGTTTGAAAGAAAATTGAAACGATGCACATTTGTTGTATATCTATAAATTTATTTTGCTGCAAAAGTTGAGATGCAAACTTAGAGTAGAAAAATTCATACGAAAACGACATTTCGAGTGCAAGTTCACTACAAGACAAAAATTCTGAGCATGTGTATTGCATTACATATGCACTTGAATTGTTTCATTTTCATATGAGTTTTTATATAACGAATTTGCATCTTAACTTTTGCCACGAAGTACATATATGGATAAATTACAAATGTGCATCCTTTCAAAATTTTTAGAGACTTTTAAGTGTGTTTTTAGAGTGGTTTTCACATTTTCACTAAATGTATGATTTTTGCACTGAATATTTCTCCGAGCTCTGCTTCCAAAGTTCCAATCCTCGCAGCGTCCTACTCCCTCCGTCCCACAATATAAGCATTCGAAGGGTTCAAATGCAAAAAACAGTTGTGGGTGGAAATGGCAGCAATGCCCCTGTGTCTTCTTTCTCCGGTCACCATCCCCATGCGTTGCTCTGCCACCCCACTATCTTCCCATACGCAGCCATGGCCGCTCCCTTGTCCTCCCTAGCACTGCAGGCACGGCAGTCCTCTCCTCCTCGCCACCGCAGGCCATGGCGACCCTCTCCTCCTTCCCGCTGCCGCAGGCCACGGTGGCCCTCTCCTCCCCGGAGTTCGACACCGCCACACCTGTGCGTGTCGTGAACATCGGCGTCGCACGGCTCGTGAACGCCGCCGCCGCGTGACCAGCCGCCGGTAAGCTCCGGTCGCTGATCCCGTCGCGTCCAGGGATTGCCCAGCGTCGACTGCAGCCTAAACAAGGCCGTCGGGCACTGCCAGAGCCGGGCCCCGCCCGTCGCCGCCGCAAGAAGCGGCCGCCAACGTGGCAACACGAGACCCCAGCTCAGGCTGCCGACACCACTGTGCCCTCCAAGCTCAACACCGTGTATGCCGCTGTCACTGCCGCCCCAGAGCCTAGATAGCCTCAAATCGAGATCTAGACGAGGAAGAAGGAAGGGAAGAAAGAGAGGTCGAAAGGGAAAATGGAGAGAGGGAAGGAGAGGAAGGAGGAAGGGGCCGCCTCCACCGCTTGCTGGCCGCAGTGGCGGCCAGAGGAGCTGATGGTGGTGGGGCTGAAGGCGGCGATGGTGGTCGCCCCCGAGACGACGACGCGGGCAGGGGTATGGGGAGGAAGGATTGGAGATTTTTTATGAGGGAATTTAATATGTGGAGCCCACAAGATCCTCAAGTGCTTATATTGTGGGGGAAATTTGAAATGCCCCAAGTGTTAATATTATGGGACGGAAGGAGTACACATAGGTGGCGAGACAAGAACCATACGCAGCCACATCGGCCGTGTCAGCGCAGGCGCAGCCACCTGTAGTGATGAAAGCGTTCCCGACCGACCGACGTCATTTACTGATTTTCCTGCCCATTTCCTGTTTTTCCGGGCACAATGCGAAATCAGTTTGAAATGCAGGAATAAAAAGTACAAAATTGATCGATGTTGTCCATATTAAACCGGGCGGGAAATTTCTGACGTGAATACCCATGTACGACTTGTTTGGGTAGCAGTGGATCATGTGACGACTCGTCACATGATTTATGGAGCCGTCACAGTTGTGGCGTGGTAATTGGTGGCTGGGAAGCAAACAACCCAAATTTCTTTGAGGGAATTCCTTCTGTGCCATCAAAATGTATACCGATCCCTTCTATGGCAATTGGTGGTTGAGAAGCAAACAACCCAGATTTCTTTGAGGCAGGGCCCATAGTGGCCGCATCCGACGCCTGCCGTCTCGTGCAGCTCCTCCGGGCCGGCGCGGCCTCCCTCCCTCGCCCCCGCCCCCGCACGACGGCCGTCAGCGTAGATCAAGCCGCGGCCCTTGGGGACCAAACGACGGCGGGTGGGTTGGGGTTTGGGACTGTGGGGCGGGATCTGCGGCCGGAGAAGGGGTTGGCCCTGACGACGCCATCTCTCCCCATCTCCTCTGTGGCCCCGTGGCAGCGTCTCCCTCCCGGCGAAGCGAGGCAGGGCCCGCGGTCGCCGGATTCGGCGCCGGCCGAGCTCCTCCTTCACTCCCGCCGGCCTCCTTCATTTGTCTTCCCCCTCCCAGCGAGATCCGGCGCGGAGGAGCTCCACATGCGAGGCGGAGTAGTGGCTCGGCAGCGACGACGACGACGAGGTTCTCGAGCTGCTCCTCAACGGGCCCCTTCCTCGGTTCCTCCCCTCTCCTCCACGGCGTCGTGCTCGCCGACACGGTTGCTCAGTGACGGCGACGAGGTGGTGTGCCGTCTACGCGTTGCCCCGGCGGCCTCCTCCTCTTCCCACGGCGATGGCGAGCTGGTGGTCGATCTGTGCAGGGCGGCGTGGCTTGCCAGTGGAGGGAGCAAGGAGCAGGGGCAGGGCCTCCTCAGGCTCGGATCCGGTGAGGGAACGCCGCAATGGCACCTTGGAGGTGAGGTAGACGGGAAGCACGGAGGCGGGAGTCTTCACCCTTCTAGAACTGTCATAAATATTTAGATTTTTATTTTTCAATAAAGTGAAAAGTATCACCTCTAGAATCTTTACCATGCAAATAAACTCTAAAATATTATTGAAAATAAATAGATATATACTTCTTGCAAGACAACACAGAAAAACATATGAAGATGGTTACTGAAAAGATATTTCTTGATTAAAGGTTCATACATAAAAGAATTTGACATTACTATATAAAGATAGTAGTGTGTATGTTTAAATATGGCTTAGACCACTAGTTACTTATGCCATTTTTGTTAGAACTATATATAATATGATCAATTAACATCTATAAAAGCCAAGTGACTATTAACTTCTACACATGTAAAGTTTAGGAGCCGTTGTGATACATTTCAAGATGTGTGGTGATGCATGAGAAGAGAGAGAAGAGCAAGAACGATAAAAAATATTCAAACTTGCAAAAGTTCCAAACCCAACTAAAATTTACGAGTATCAATATTGTATGCTACAATACACATATAATTGTTAGTTTCTCTCTGGGTAGTTAATAATGCTTTTATTATATAAAAATTATTTTTTACTTAGAAAAATACATACTAGAATATCATATATTTTAAAACAAATGATTGATCTGATGTACTCTCACTTATAAAATCAATTATCAGTCACTGTTGTAAAACTAAACTCAACACTCATCATACATCGCACATTGACATCTCGTCGACTCTATGGTCTCTCTATACTCTATATAGCCACGGACGCTGCCACACTGCTACTTTGCCTGCTCCTAGGGAACGTGGTCTACGAACATTTGACTTAAGTGCGGTCAAGACAACATTCTCCGCATCCAGGACAGCAGTCCTATGACACTATCATATTAGCATGTTAGAACGTAGCATTATGAACAATAAATGATTCACAAATGAACATTTTTCAAACAAACCTCACAATGAACATACTTGTAATTATTTTCAGCTCAGAGAGGCTCTCTCTCTACCAAGCCACCTCACAAAAAAGAATATAGTGGAGGTGCAGTGACATGAAGAAATTTATCTTACAGTCCTGCCCAACCCTGTTGATTTTATTTAAGGCCACAAACATGTTATGCTCCAACCTTGATTGATGGGCTGTGCATAACTTGCCAGCATCTCAAAATCCTTCTCAGTGAGTTTTTCTCTCCTCTGGACACACGGCTTTTTTATGCCTCTGCGCGCCTCTCCAACAGCTCAACATCTATTTAGAGAGGACCAAACCTGCTCTAAGCTTAAAATTGCTGTAAATTCCTCCATAATGGACTTGTGATATTTGAGATGTACCAAGACTGACAAGTAGATAAATCAACAAAACTGAGCAATTGCAAGAAGTCAAAGAAACTAATAAAATAGTTAAATAAAGTATGAGAAAGTCATTTAAAAATTATATTAAAAAACAATCAATGAAATCTATAGCCAATTGAACCTGATAGATAGAAGTTGCAATTTGCAACATTTAGTGGGTCCAAGATTATTAGGAAACCAAATCTTTTAAGCTTATTAAATCCCTAAAATCAGGTTCGACAAAATTTATGTCTTTCTTAATAAGAATTAAAGATCAGGTTTGAAAATATAAAACTTAAGAGCCAAAAGCCTATTGGAACTAAAGTTTTGGCTCAAAACTACGATTTCTTAAGCCAAAACTCTGATGGAGACTAAAGTTCGAACCGAAAACTAACTTTTCAAGCCAAAATCCTGATGGAAACAAATGTTCAGGCTAAGAACAACAATCTTATAAGCAAAAATACTGATGGAAACTAAAGACCAGGAAAAAAAAATGCAAACTTTTACCAAATCTTGATGGAAACTAATGATAAGGCCAAACTACAACCTTTTGAACCAAAAACCTGGCTGGAACTAAAAATCAGCTCTAAAAACTCCAAAAAATGCAATTTGACTGAACCACACAGGTGATTTTGCACTAGAAATGGCTTTACACGACATTTAACAAAGCAATGCTTCACTTTTCTTTTTAGGAAATTGCAAGGTGCGTTAGTGGGGGTTAGAGAAGAACACACCCGTATGGTGGAGAAGGTGAGCATGGTGCCCAAACTGCTCTGAGCTCTGGCAGGGAGGGGTGCACAGACTTGACCGCGCGGGAAAGAGGAGGTCGTGCTCGAACGCCACCGATTGGGCCATCCCACCACCTAGTCACAGTAGCATCCTTGACACCATCCAGACTCCGCCTTTTTGGTTCCCTTGTTCACCTTGTTCCGCCTCCTCCTCCTCCTTACTCCCTCCGCTGGCTCAGCTTTGCTTCTACCATGTTCGCTTCCACTGTCTTCGGGTGTTTTATAGTCGGGGATGCATGTCGCTGCTTGGCTAGTTGCTTTTCTTTCTTTCTTTCTTGATCTTTCACCCAAAGGAGGTCTAATTAGGACAACTGTAACACCCTAAAATTCCATCATTAAAATAATGTAGCAACATGGTGCTATAGATTTTGTTTTTAAGGTTTTAAATAAATTATCAAATAAATTTGGCTCTAAAAATATTTAAATATCACTTTTGAATAATTCTAGAAACAATAAGTGCTTGTGCATCATATTTTGAAATGCATGGCTTATGTTTGTATGTGTGAAGTTTTAAAAGTTTTTAAAATGTTTTGAAAATTTTGAAAAAGGTTTGTAGTGTTTAAGTTTGAAAAGGTTTTGAAAAAAAAGAAAACCAAACCCCTCAAAGCCCCTCACCCTCCCTTTCAGCCGCGGCCCACCTCTCTTTCCCCGGCCCGTTTTTCTTTTTCCTCAACCGGGCCAACACCACCGCAGCGGCCCATCATCTCCTTCCGGCCCATCTTTCCCTGTGGCCCAGCTCCTTCCCTTCTCCCCTTCTCTTCTAGTCGCTGACGACCCGGGCCCGCCCGTCAGGACCTCCTCCCACCTCCAGCTCTTCCCCTGCTCCGCACAGCAGCCCCGCCGCCGGCTGTTTTTCCCCACGCCCTTCGCCTCCCCACCATCAAGCGCGCTATCAAGGGAGCAATTAAGCCCCGGTGTCTCTCCCTCCTTCAAATCCCCCTTCAGTTACTCCTCTCTCCCCTTGAATTCCATCAAAACCGCCCGCCGCCATGGCCATCAATGGCCTCTCCGCCCCTGGCTGTCGCTCCCTCTCCTTCCCTTTCCCCTATAAGAGCCGAGGCCGAGCCCCTGCCTCGCCCTTTTCGCCTCGCCCGCACCTCTCCTCCCTCGCGCACGCGCCGCCGCCAGAGAGCTCCGGCCGCCGAACTGCAGGGCCGCCCGAGCTTTTCCGCCGACGGTGAAGTGCCTCTGCCTCTCTTCTTTCTTCCTCTTCGCTTTTGTCGCTCACCGAGCCTTCCTCTGTCCCAGGTCCGCTCTCCGTCGCCGGACCAAGCAGCATCGTGCGCCGCCCGTAGCCGAACCGCACGCCGTCGGACCCGCCATTCTCGATCTTCCTCACCAACATCCCCTCGTCGCCGGTGTGCACCTCCTCGGGTCCTCCTCGTCCTCGCTCGTCGTACGCGCTGCTTACACGAGGATCCGGCGCCCGGAAGCTCCACTCCCGTGCCGTGAGCCACCCGCTCACCGCCGGCCCGCCGTCGTCATCGATCTCCTTTCCCTTCGTCTCTCCGTCGCCAACAAGTTGTTACGAGGCTTTGCACAGGTGAGAAGCCTTCCTGTGCTTTTTCCCCGCGCCTTCATGCACTTTGTCGCCCGCGTGTGCTCGCTGGCCTTGTGCCCGCTGCCGTCGCCCGCCACGCCCGTGGTGCCGCCACCGTGGCCGAGCCACCTCCACAAGCCCACAGGAGAGTTCGCCTTGCTCCCGGCACGTGTAGGTCTTTTCCGTGCACCAAATCAAGGCCGGACGCGCGTTTTCGAGATCGCCGGCGAAGTTCCGGTGAACTCCGCCGCCCGCTCCGCCACACCGCCGCCGCCGCGTACGCTGCGATCACCATGACCACCCGATCGAAGATCGACTGATTAAATGAAGAGGTACCCTTCGTTTGGTTCACGGTGAACCGTGGACCGAGTCCACCGCCGGTCCACGGCTCCACCGCCTGCCCGTCGCGCCACGTCGTCCTTGAGCCAACCGCCTTGCGCCGTGTGGAGCCTTGTCAGCCAAGCCGCCCCTGTCAGCCGCAACTTTGCAGAAAACCCCCTGTGGTTTTGAAAATCTCAACCATGCCCTTCCACCTATATAAACCCTTTTAAACAGGTCCCTGTTTCTTCTGTCTAAACCCCTAGACTTCTTAGTTTTTCCCACCAGAGGTCCAATCTTGTCTTTTTGCGCTATAGACCTTCGGTTTATACGTGTAATTATGTTTTAGCCCCTGGTTTCTTGCAGTTAAGCCCCTGAAGCCCAAGTTTTCTCACAATCTAGCCCCTGAACCTTGTTTTAGCTATATCTTTTCCGTCTTTTATCCGTTTTAAGCGTTCTTGGTGTCCACGCGACCGTCTTTTCAAGCCCGTCAGTTTTAGAACCTTGTTTTGGCTATATCTTTTGCGTTTTAGCTCCGTTTCCACCGTTTCAAGTTGCGTTAGGTTCATATCAACTCAAACTACGTGTTAGTGCCAATGTTGAACATGTTCTTCATTTTATAATTTGTTTAAATATTTAAATATGATTAAATCCTTATACACATGCTTTTTCTAATTAAAATCTAATTAGAGTTCAACACGTGTTTTCATAAGAAACTTAATATGATTAATACTTATTCAAATATTTCTTTCAATTAAAAGCTAATTAGATGTATACCTCGGTTTTCATAATCAAACTTAAATTGATTAATGATTATGCAATTTGCTTTCTAATAAAAGCAACAGAGGCTATATCTCGAGTTTTCATAATTAAATGTTAACTTGATTAATATGAACATAAATATGTTTTTGAGTTATAATTTGATTAGTTGAACTCGAAATATAAAGTTGTACGTTTAGATGCTTCACATGCTTCTTTTAAAGTAAATGTTTAATTTGCATAAATGATACTTGAATATTTATAAATAAAATTGGAATAAGTTATACACAGTTCCTTTTATATAAATATAACTTGCTTAATTATAAATAGGGTATTTCTCTGAAATAACCTATGCACATCTTTATTGAATTAAAATATACCAAGCACATAGCCTTGTGTGATATGATCTAAATCTCCCGATAGTCCCGAGTGTTTTTGCGTTCGCGGTCCTAGAGCCAAACCTTGTCCTCTTTTAAAGCTTTTCATGCTTGGTGTATTGTTCTTAGTTGTTCTTGTTTATACACTCTTGCATGTTGTGCTCGATGTTTGCTTGAGTAGAAGATCGAGTGGCGATCGAAGTTCGAAGATCAAGAGAGCAAGAGCAGAAGAGCAAGAGTAGCTTTGTGTTGAGAAAGGCAAGTGAACTTCTCCCCCTGCATATTCTATTTTTGTCCCACACAACTTGCATGATAACTAAGTTTACATTTAAATGTGGTATTGCATAATTTGATGGGAAATCACCTTTTTAAGGACATGACTAGATTTTACCCCTTTACCTTGAATAACCCGGTTTTAATGAAATGTTTTGGGTAGAAATGCTTAGTTGCTATATCTTGGGATGGTTCAAATGAATCTTTGCAAAATGATGAATGTTGATCATGATAACTTTGGTGACATATGTGGTTAATAACAAGATCATATGTTATAATCGGAACATGGAGAACCACCCAGAAAACAAAGGTAAACCACAAATTCCATATGGCTCGCTTAGCCAATTAATTAGGTGTGTGGAATTTTCGATATAGCCTTATCCGAAAGGAGCAGAGGGGGTCAGAGTTTAAGGGGTATAGCCCGGTCCTCTTGGCCGCAGCCTTTGCTAAGGTGATGTCCACTAGGGAGGGTTATGGTCCGCTCACATCGTAAATTCACGGGTGTTGGTCTTCTGCATATCTTTGTAAAGGCTTCGTAGCGTCCCTATGCAATTACACCTCGGAAGTGTAGTATGATGCTTGGCCAGCATCGCATGGTTGGGTTCAAAGTTCTTCGAAACTTTTACGCGAACTGTGGTGAAAGTGTACAACCTCTGCAGAGTTAAAACTGATCGATCAGCCGTGCTCACGGTCAAGAGTGGCCTGGACCCTCACATGATAATCAAACATAAAGATGGAATTAAATCGTGGTTTTCATATGGTTTTGAGATGAGATGCTTTCCTAAATGCTTAAGTGGGTTGGTATGAACTTACATCTAGTAAATAGGTGCTTGCTAATAAAATTTGACAAACATTAAAATGCTAACCGCTGCAAAACCTTAACCTTTCCTTGATAGCCTTGCATCTTCCCCCACTTGCTGAGCTCCAACCATAAGTGTGCTCACCCTTGCTGTTCGGAGGAGAACACTTTGGAGAAGGGTACTTCAGCGACTCACGATGAGTTCGAGGCTTATGTGCCCCGGTCATGTGCCTGTGGAAGGCGAAGACGGAGATGCTTGTCTAGTTATCGTTTTGTTCGTTTTAAAGACCTTGAGTCTAACGTCAGAGTGTAATAAAGAGATAATGTAATGGTTTAACTCTTGTACGTTTTTTATTGCTGCATCGATATTTCACTCATGACGTCTATCATATGTGTGTAAACTTGATCCCGGCGCACATATGAGATGCATTTGGTTTTCTTCGGAAAATCAGGTGTGACAACAACATGTAGTTCATGGTTTGGCATGTGTCCCCATATTTGCAATGGAAGCTGTTAGCGCCCGGACGGACATCCAGACGCTGCTTCGAGGGGAAATTCCCATGACACACACTGATGTTGCGTGCAACATCACTACTTCCCAACCTTCTTTCTGTGTCATCCTCATTCGAGCGCTTGAGGTCAGAAGTCTGAGCCATTCCCAGTGAATCCCTCATATACAAGACATGCTTAAGCACAATCTCTTCCATTTGCACAACAAAATTGAATATATCCAAATGAACCTATGCTCCATTGCAACATTGAAAAGTGGCATATGCAACATTGGAATCAAACATTTGAAACATATGAAAAATGTACATAAAAATAGTTCATAGCTGCACTGATGCATTACTCAACGTAGGATATCCACTCCTTGAGCAATCTTGAAGGTAAAAAGTAGCATGAAAATTATTTCAAATATTACAATCAGGATTGTTCCCTAAATCGCAAAATCATCAGCCACAAACATAAAAAAATTGCTATAGTAACAACTCGAGACTTCTATTGCAACATGCCAAAACAATTGATGAAACATGAAAAGAAGCTTATCCAGCAAATATTGTTTTTTAAAAAAAACATGAAGCAACATCATGATTGTATTTTTCAACATCTCTGACCATCTTTTTTGCAACATTGAAAAGCAGAAATTAGGACACCTAAAATAATAGGACAACATCAAAAAATATCAATCATAACATCGTAAATCAACTATTGGAACATTGAAAACCAACACCCCTAGGATTAACTCAGCAGCTTCAGCATCAAGCCCCTAGCTACTCAAATAAATCCCCAACACTTGGATGGATCTCCTGGCTGCCTGAATTGATGATGGTCAATCCATATCAAGCTCTTTGTTGCCTACCTGAGGGGATCGATCTCTTCATCACGATGCTCATAGGATCAAGCTTCTCGTCGCTTTGATCGTCATCTCATTGTAGGAATTGAGCTTCTGTCAGTCGTCAGCATCCTAGAAATCGGGGAGCTTGAACGAAAGCCATCAGTATGCCATTCAAGGGCAGCATAGCTTGAGCGTACTTGTGCCAGACCCCCACCGAGTGTCCCAAGATGCTGGATGATCGGCGGTCGGTGTCGCCTACCTTCGGGCAAGGATGCAAAGGTATTATGGAGAAGGACCATGATGAATCGATAAGGTTGTGCAGAAAAGGGATAAAAAGCTACGGTTAAAAAAACCAACAGAGGAGAGAGAAAGGTGTTTATCGGTGAGATGGTGGAGGATGGTCAGCATACGTGTCTCAGCGTCCGATATTTTCTCCACACGTCGGACGCCCTGGTGATAGCATTTTCGTTTTTGCAAAGTATAATAGGGAGTCACTTGAGAGATGAGAATTGCATTTCTTCCCCAAACCTGCAGTTGATTTGATACATATACAACATATGCTACACTCTACTAGCCAGATGTCAATGATATAATTGTCTGTTTGTAATTTAATTTTGCACTAGTTCCTCATCCCTTCACATGCCTGAAAAAGCAAAGGTTTCGGTCAATCCTGTGTGGGCAAGTGTCAACATAGTGTGTTTAGACTATGAGTTTCGGCGAGACCCATTATTGCTAAAGAGGTAAAAAAAATTCTACAATCTCCTCCATTCCACTTCATTTCTTTTTAAACAAGTCCTAAGGGTATTGGGCAACCCCTCGACCTAAGAGTCCTAGAGGGACATTTAAGGAGGAGGTGGACGAAGACCATTCTATTAGGATGCCTCTAATGTTATGAGTTAATTGATAGCTTAAAGTTGATGTTGTCCCATGTAAAGAGCAACTATGAAGATCATGTAACAGAGTTGCATTGAAAAGTGAACAATGCTAACTCTTCACTCCACGTTAGTCTCATACTTATTGGACTGTTTAACTAGCAAACATAATTGATTGAGTTAACTCTAAGCTAGCAGACCATTGGAGATGCCCCTTGCGGTTAGTGTTGCACGATGTTAGTGGTGGTATTGGTGACTTATCAATCCACTCCTAAATTTGAACCGACAAAGTGAATAGCCTTGGTGATTTCTCTATACACTCCTACATTTTAAATTTGAACTGGCACAGTGGATACTGAAGGTAGTAAAATGGACTTCTTTAGCGATTGTTGTGTTCAACTCACCGAGTTCATACTTGTGCCATTAATTGGCAGCCGTGTTGTCATCTCCTAGCAAGCATAACCAGAATTGCACTTCCTGATCATGAAAACCTTCTGCCCGAAGTGAAAGGGTGAATTGCATTATATGTTCTTCAATTATTTGAGGTTTGCTACTGTGGCATTTTTTTTCACATGATACACATATAGATGGTCAATTCGTCATGGGCTCACAACATAAAATTCTCAATTACATGGCCACACTATTATACATTATACTATTGTAGGTCATCTGTAGTTTATTTACGACTGGTTGAGCATGTTGTACATGTTTCCATGGATGTTAGCTCCAACATTACCATTGGTCTTCCTAAAAAAAAGCACCATGCACATTATCGATGTCAGCTTCGTCTCACTTACGAGTTGGCACTCGCATCAATGCTGTAACGCACGTTAATTGTGGCTTCACAATTTAACGTTTATTTAACTGAAAACTGACAGTAAAACTTCAATGTGACTGCGAAATTCTTTGCTCATTTATTCATGTTGTGAATATTAATTAGAACTATTTAGGTAACAACCCATGGTATGTTCTGTGATAATTTGTGGTTTAACACTGTTTGACGAGATTTTGTACAAAGGCTTGCATGCAAATAGATTGTACCTGGTATGTATATTTGCATGAGCTCATAGGCAATGAATTCGAGATGCTATTAAACAGACAAACCAGCAGAAGCTAGCTAACTCGTTACATGGATTTCACGTGCATGCTTGAGTGGTTAACGCGTGTGTCACCTCTAAAGCAAATAAGAGATAGCTAGAGAAAACGAACAGCTAGCTGGTGCAAAGGCTCCTTCACGTACATGGATGGCATGCCACAATTGAACTACGTACGCAGGTTCGGATTCTATAAATTATCAAGAAAATGTTAGTTCGTAATGGTTATTGGTGCGCACGACGGCCGCGGTACATGCATGGCGTCCGATCACTTATCCAATGTCGTTTCAGTTTCCATAAAACTCTTCAAACCACTGACCGAGTAGTCCAAACATACGCTTGCAGTGAAGATTTGATGATACTCGCGCAGAAGATTTGATGATACGAATTTGGTAATATATAATTTGATATATGAATAATACAAAAATTAGTCAAATCTAATATAGTTTGATCTCGAATTAGTCGTCTAGTCCACACACACATAAGGCCTTCACCACATTTGCAAGTTTGTTAACGGGCCTGAAAGATATTAGAATTATTGACGGGCCCGCATTGGTCCAATTTGTAATGCTCGATGGGCTATCTGGGCTCACTTATTTGTGGGCTGCTAACGATGAAACAGGCACATTGTCAGATGGTGGCAAGTTATTTATGTACAAAAAAATACATCGCACCAGATTAAGCTCATTTTAACATGTCTAAGACAATTATACGATTATTAAGGGAACGCGATGATTTTCTTATTCTGAAGAATGCATGCGAAGTTGCGATGAAATGTTGGCATAATTAATGGGTTTGGGATCCAAAGAAATAGGAAAATTGGATGACAAGTAGGAAAGTTTAAGGACTGATACTGTATCTAATATTATAGCAGATTATTTAGAAAAAAGGCATTGGATATAAACCAAATTGGAACCATTTTAGCTAGAGGAAGTAAAGCTATTTATATCTTTCTATTGAAATATAAATATTTCTAGTTGTATCTTAAGTCAAACTATATTAAATTTAGTCAAGTTTAGGTAGAACACAATGGATCCAATACTAATTTGATGACATAAATACTATTTTTTCTATGAATTTAGTTAGACTCTTTGGGTTCGGATTTTAAAAAGTAATATACTTAGGTCAGTCTCAGTGGGACTGCCATCACACAGTTATCAAGATCGTAAATTTGAGAACTGTGCCAACAGAGTGTGATGGTGATGACACTCCTCTCTCTCATCCTATGACACTCCTCTCTCATCATAATTAACTAACTCTGTCATGTTAGTAAATTTGCTGATGTGGTATGATATCTAATGTTCATGACACTCTTATGACACTTCACAATGAGTCTGACCTTAGTATTAGCCAACTACAATCATAATACAGGTATCAAGATGTTCTTGGAGTGCCAGGAGGAGGGGGAGCCGACCAAAAAGGTTTGCAATCCCTAGGAAACATAGGGCACGGGAAGACGATTAGACAGGAGATCCATTAAAATTTATAATGTCACGCACACCATTTGCATTGGGCATTGCCCATGTTGGTTGCATTCGTATCCTTTATGATTTGTGCATGAGAACGGGGAGGCATTTTTCTATCTTTTTTATACTTTGTGTGTGAGCACCTGGAGGATATCAAGAAACAAACATACTTTATACTTTTATGTTGGTGGTTACAAAGCTCAAAATGTAAAAGATGGGGCTCTTGAGCCGTGCACATGGGGCTCAGGAGAGCTATCAGGGGACTGAGTGACTAGTATCTTTGAAAGTAATGCTCTAAAAAAATCTGCCTTTGTACAGGGGATGACTCCCTTTTTATAGGTCTCGAGGGGCTCTCTGGTACATTGTCCATTTTGCCCTCATTTACGGAGGACCTTGGTCCCGTCTGAGGTCATTCCGTATCTTTACTACGATGACGCTTTCCCATGTGCACCTACGGGCGGGGCTTGGACCCCATCCATGTAGCCCCGCTTCGGCCTTGGTGGCCCCCACGCTCCCCGGAGGCCTTCCAGCCATCCCGTTCCCTGGGGGCTCCTCCCTCTAGATGAACCTCCCCATGTCTCTTTCCGGAAGGACGCTTCATCTCATAGGGTCCCTCCTTCCTCTGGGGACCTTCGCAAAGAATGTCGGCCTAACCGCCGACGTCAACCCGGTGGCGGGCCAGGGTGATGTTGCCTCTCTTTCGCCCTGAGGGTGGCCCACCAGGTAGGGGCCCTCTTCGAAACCCCAACACTCTACTAGTAACTGAAATTCGAAAGCAACACCCAAAACAAAAAACTTTGTCAAGGAAAAAAATATAATAGTTGAAGAATCAGGAAATTCAACAGAACATTTTGTCTGTGATGAATCCTGTTTGTATGGAAATTAAAGTAGGAATGACGTTGGGATTCAAGGTGAAACAGGGGCTACACGGGTGTAGGACTGGCAAACAGAATGGTCGAGGTATTGCTGTGGAATGGGATTAAGCATCTTGGCTTCTCTTGGCCATTTTCTTCTCTTGATTGAAATGCTACCAGAGTCCAGAATCCCCTCCTGCTCAATGCCTCCACTTCCGCAAGTGACGACCATGGCCACCTCCACCGCCACCTGCCGCCCGTCTCCTGTGCTACCTCGGAGGAGTGCCGCCAGCTCCGGGGCTGCGGTCACCCACCTCCTCCTCTGAGGCAAGTGGGGCGAAATATAAATTTAGCAGTTCAATTTCAAGGCTTGGTGTGATTGCTCAAAGTTGAGCCTTTTCATTCTAAAAAAAAAGTAGAGCCTTTTCATTCTAAAAAAAAAGTTGAGCCTTTTCTTTCTAGTGTCCGCCGGCCTCTTGGGTGCGCACCGTGTGGTCTAGCCTCACAGTGTATGGTGCCGTCGTCCCTGCTCCGCTACTACTCACGCAGGGTAAAGATTCATAGTTCATCCACTTGAAGCTTCGTTTTTCCATCTCTATGAAGACTAACTCAAAAATCCCAAATTGTCTTGCCGACACCGTTGCTTGGCTTTTGATGACCGCGATGGTGACCACTTCTTTAGGATGCGTTGCCTTCACTTCTATTATTATGTAAGTTTGTATAGCTTTTCGATTTCTTGTGCAAAATTTCTTCTCGGATTGTACTGACTATGCTTTCTTTTGCCATGTTTCTTTCCCAATTTTAATATAAGACTTGTTTGGCATTACTACTATATTAGCAAATATTTTCCATGCTTAGAGTTTAATATAAAACTTGTTTGGCACTATCTAGTACCTTTTGAGTTTCTAGCTGAGCTTCGGTAGGCACTCTTTTTGTTAAACCCAAGAACAATGTTTTGAATTTTCATAGAATGAGTAGCTTAAGCCCATCCTTAGACTCTGCATGACTAAACATGAGTTAATGTGCTTTCCACCACTCACAAGCGGTAAACCTTCAAGTATCTGTTACTATATCCCTAGATTTAGGATCTTGCGTTTTGTGTGCACATTTCCAACATTGCAAGTGCCTGAATTCCATTGTTCATGAACATGATCTTATAACAAATTTTCATGTGCACACACTTTATATCTTGACAGATAGTCAAGAGTCCAACAATTTTATTCAACAAAGTACAAGTTTTCAGCACATATTATTAAACTGAGAAATTCAATGTGCTTCCTTCAAGTTCAGGATATATGCACATTGTTTGTGGATATGACTCAATTTCTTCACATATATGAAACATGGAAGCAAGTAATAAACTGAAGCATCCAAAACTGTTGGTAGTTTGGTTTTCTTATCTTGATGTGTGATAAATATAAGCAGTGATAGATGGTATTGGTTTCATTTGTAGGAGAGTATGAATAATTTGTGGAAATGCTTGATGGCGTTAAGAGCAGAACTGGATTCCTTAGACAAGGAAATGAAGTAAGTATATATATGTGAGGGCAGAACTGGATTCCTTAGACAAGGAAATCTTTATGCTCAATATTATATATTTTTTTCTATTTCTATTTTTTATTTCGATTTCAAAATTGTTTGATGTCATAGTTTTGATTTCCTATCCCTTCTTGTAAGGCGTGACCTAAACGACCTAGCAGATGCAATTAATAGCATGAAGATGCTCGACAACATCTGCTGCGTTGTGATCCTTGGCATTCCATTGATCATAGTGTTGGTGCATCACTATTTGGGTTGATGTTAGAGGTCAGTATTGTCCTAGTACGTTGTTTCTCTTTGTTGTTGCTCCTGGTATCGAGGGAAAATGTGTAGTGCAACCACCTATTAGGTGCAATCATGATATCTTCTTGTTGGCAACCTTAATTAATAATAGCATTCCCCACCCGACATCGTATCCTTTTCTTCTTACTATTTACTAGTAAGCTCAACTAAACTCGTAACAAAATTTGACACTCTTACCCACAACTAGGGGTGGTAATGAGCCCTCCAATTTAGCCTAGCAAATTTAAGAATCGAGCTCTATAAGGGCTGAGCCACAATACAATACAATACAATTTTGAGCTAAAAAGTAGTAGGGCTTAATTAGATTGTGACGAATGAATTAGGGCCATGATCCCTACCCACAATACCACTCAGAGCATGAATCCAACATGAAGGGTAGGGGGAGAGGGGAGGAGCTGGAGCAGCCCATACCCCTATGGATCCTCAAAGCACCCCTAAAAATATCCAATCATAGATGAAGAGAAGGAAGACGAAAATGAGGAACCATCATCACAATCTTTTGTACATAGTTAATTGATGTGTTATAGTTAGATAAAGATTATTGTTGTTAGAGGATGCAGTACTTGAACTAGCTGACTTGTAATTATGTGTGGGCAACTCCTCTAGATCTTTAATCCTATAGCCAAGTCTTTAAAAAATAAAAAATCTTAGGCATGTCTGAGTCTCTTTGCTGGTTGAGCATTTCCAAGAGTTTCCTAAATCTCTTCCTAATGCTTGGTTTTTAGTAAGATTAGAAAAAAAAATCCTCTGACAACTCCTAATCTATCATGCTAATCTTTTAGAACTTGGGAAAAGTCACTATGTTCCACGTAAAGATACACGTTTCTGAGTCACACATATCTTCTCTATCTCGCACATGTTTTTTTGGTCAATCTAAAGGTGGAAGGGAATGAGAAGAATAAAGAGTAGAAAAGAAATTCTGATGCAAATGTACCAGAGAGAAATAATATATAAAAGCAGTGGGGACAATTTAGAAATAATCTTCTATATTTCAGAGTAGATTATTAGAAATTTTTGGAGATGGTCTTCTGATGTTTTAGAAGTGGTAATAATCATATTTTAGGAAGAAAATATCGAGTGCTTTTGGAAATGCTCTTAGCTAGAGAGGAAAAACAGGAAAAAGGTTCAAATTACTCCACTAAAGTATAACCAATGTTTGGATAATCCCTTATATTACTTCTGAAAGGATCTTGATGTCGTCTAGAGGGGGGGTTAATAGACGAATCTGCACTTTCTTAAAAACTTCAACCCCTGTTAGTACCAAAACCGGTCAGACCGGTTTTGCTAGGCAGCAAACCAAGTGCAGACAACTTGGTGTAGGGCTTCCACAGGTGTTTCCAAGAGTGTCAATAAAGTCCCTGCACACAATACAAGCACACCAAGGTAGATCGAAGCGGAAGCACAAAGATTAAGCTAGAAACAACTTAAGGTAATGCAAGTGAATGTAAAGCAAGTAAGAGCACAAAGACACCGGATTTATCCAGTGGTTGACTCGCCACTAAAAGGCTGGCCTACGTCCCACGTTGTTGAGGTAAGCCACAAGGGCTTTGGGATCTCTTTCAATCTGCTCCTCCCTCACACCTATCGCCAAGGCAATAGATGGAGTGTTCCACTATCTTTGATTTGCAATTACAAACTTCTTGGAGCTGCCACACAACGATCGGGAGCTTCCAAGCGACTTCTAGCTGTCTAGGAGCCAAGGGCTCCAAGAGTAAAAGATGCTTCAAAAGATATTCAATGAAATCAGCAGGTGCTCAAGTGTGGGATGCTCACTAGGCTTCTCAAAGCTCTCTAAAGCTCTCACACAAGTCACTCTCTCAACCCAACTCAAGGATAGGGCACTAAAGGCTTGAATCTCACTTAGAGAGGTTGGGGAGAGCTCAGCTGGGGTTCTAGAGGGTGTTAGAAGTGTGGAGAACCAGCAGCCCCTCAAAGAGGAGCTCATGGGTATAAATACCCAACTTCCACGAAACTAGCCGTTAGTGCCGAGACAAAACCCGGGCCGACCGGTTTGCTAAACCGGTCGACCGGGTTTTCAAACCAACTAGCCGTTGGACGTCGGTGCCCAAACCGGTCGACCGGTTTGCCAAACCGGTCGACGGTTTGGGCGAGACTCTACTAAGGTTTAGATCTCACGGGTTAGTCTCTCATGGGTTCACTTGAGCACTTTTTGATGTTTGTTGTCCAACCAATGATTCATCCCTCTTGATAGTACGACATACCTAAACTCAAGATAAAAGATAAACCCTAATTAATCTACTTAAGCTTGAACCACCAAGGTACGCCGGTAATTGATCTTCAATGATTCGAGGGCTTCCAATGTTGTATACCAACTGAGCACATGTTATAGATATGAATAGATGCATGTGCTTGAGCATATCCACCTTGAGCTAGTGACTTAGAATTCTTCCATAGAGTAGAGAATTAACCACTTTGAATTCTAAAGCCACTCCGATTTATCAACCATGACGCTAGATGCAATTTATCACTTTCCTCGGTAGACTTGGATATGATACTTCAAAATCCTTGACGCTTTCAACTTCACCCTAGCAACTTTGCTTATGGTCGCTATCCATAGCTTTTGCTTAGTTCCTCGTTTTAGCCATCTTGATCTCTTCATCACTTACCCTTGTCACTATTGAGTCAAGCCTTGCACCATAGAGAGAATTCCATTTGAGATGCTACTCAAATAATTGTCCTTTTGATTGATAATAAATATTCTTGCTTTGCAAACTTCTATATGTCCATCACAATAGAGGTAACCACATGACCTTTGTCAACGCTCTACTTGAAGTCTTGCAAATAGCTTCTTTGTATGAGTCAATATCCTTCATATGATGTAAGAGTGAAATCCACTTGATATTGTACTCGGTAATCTCATTGTATAGATCATCAAGTTCCATCTTGTATAAATAGTGAAATCCTCTTGATGCCATACACAACTTAAACCTAGTTCTCCCATTTTATATCACAAGCTTCTCCTTTGTTCATAATGTACTATGCTTAACCATATAGAAGCCAACCAAGTGTCATATATAATCATGCCTCTATATTTGCTTTTCTTTAGCTTGGGATCACTTGTTGTATGTCTTATATAGACTCAAATGGGAATAACGTCCTATCCATATCATGACATTCATCTTTAGTATACTTGCATACATTCCATGTACGATGCCATGATTCACCCTTATCTTCTTTGCAATATGAGCCAAATACATGATCTTACAAATAAACATCATTTATCAATAATTAACAACCTGCTCACATGCTTTACAAGAGTGTTATTGATTTAATCAAGTTGTCACTCAACTCACCAAAACCCACTTAGGGCTTGATTGCACTTACAACTTCTTAGTTCAGTTTACCCTATAAACTATGTCATTTGGTTCAATTTACCCCTTAACACAATTTACAATTTTATTTCTCCATACACAATTGGAGTTTTAAGTTCAAATTTTGCAAGATGATAGCAGACAACATATGACATGTTAAAAAATATATCATGAATTTTTCGTTACTATTTTGATAGGGTGGGATATTTAATAATAAAAATTATCATTGAGATACAAAATTATATAGAAATGAAGAAAAAATACATGAATATATTTGTAATATAGATTACGATGTCCACTACTATCCTGTGAAGTCTCAAATTTAAATTCAACTTATGTATGGAAAAATAAAATTAAAAAAAAATACATTATGGAAGTAAGTCAAATCTTTTTTTTTGAGAATTACAGATTACATGAGACGCCACAACACGCACACACTCACCCCTATGAATACACGTCACAAAACCCTACCCCTATGAGCACCTCCGAAGGACTGAGCACCGACAGATCTGAAGATTCCCGAAGTCACCAATGACGCCTCGTCATCGACGGGAACGTCGCTTACCACTTAACGCATAACGCCGGTAAATCCAGGAAAATCCAGGAAAAGGTGCGAGCACCAGGATTTGAACCCTGGTGGGTAGCGTCCCACCGGACCGTCCCACAAGCCCAATCGCGGAAGTAATAAGTCAAATCAAATAGCATAGTTTAGGTAGTAAATTGAACCCAAACATAGTTTAGAGGTTTATATTGCTATACTTGAAGGGAGTAAATTGGAGTTTTTTATTAAAAAAATCGACTCAACATAGATCAGGTGGGGAGAAAATCCAGGTACGAAAGTAGGTGATGTTTCTAAAAAACTCGAGCGGTGCCTAGCTAGGTTGTTACTTGTTAGCAAGTGAGCAAACTCCTTAGAGCATCTCTAAGAGTTTGCCAAATTTTACTTGACAAATCTTGTGTTTTGCCAACTTGTAAAAAGATGTCATGTTTTGGGTGAAAAGTTATATCTGGTTGACTCGCCTATTCACCCCCCTCTAGGTGACATCAAGACCCTTTCACTTTTCAACTTGGTAGCAAACATGTTGGTTGTCCTTATAGATAGGGCTACAAATCAGAACCAATTCAGAGGCTTAGTAACTCATTGGTGGACGGTGGGCTCTCAATTCTCCAATATGCAGACGACACAATTCTCCATTTGGAAGATGATCTGGATAAAGCTAAGAACTTGAAGTTAGTACTATGTGCTTTCCAAAAGTTATTGGGGTTAAAGATCAACTTTCACAAAAGTTAATTACACCATTCTTTATCTTTTCACCAAATGGAATCCTCTCTATTTTCACACAGCCCAATGCACTGTATATATTCTCCCATCACACATATTTATCATTTTTCCAAACAAAACACCCGTTGTCCATCTGCGGCTGCTGCTGCTTCCGGAGTGTGAAGCGCTAGCTCCAGCTTCTCGGCGTTGGTCTCGCCGGCGAGCTTCAGGCCAGGGGTGGAGCCACCCTATCGGCGGGGTGGGGCGACCGCCCCAGCTACCAGCCGGTGAGCGTCAGTAACGCCTTCTTCTCTTCATCGAGACATATCAAGTTCTACGTTCTGCCGTTGCTGCCTGCTGCAAGCAGATAGCCAGATAGGAGGCGGCAAAGAAATGTGTTGCTGCTAGAGAAGTTCGGAGAATAAAAGAGGTCAAGAGGTGTGGACTTGGCAAACTGAACTCAGTACAGCTCCTTCTAGTTCAGTTTAGTACTGCAGCTCTACAAAGCTCACCTAGCTCGCCCAAGGATGGATAGGACTCCGTGGGGGGAACTCCTTCATATAATCCCATCCGAGGCTCACTAATTCCCTTCGTTACTTGTTGCTTCATTGCTCTCTATATCAGTGCAACTCAATTCCCTTTTGTTGCTTATTGATCAGCTTATTTATTTTACTCTTTTTCTTTGAGGTGTAGCCAAATTCAAGAATAGCTAATGTTACTCGAGCTCGAATACATAGTTAAAGTCAACAATACACTGTGTATGCTGGTTTATTTAATCCGCCCCAGCTAAAATTTTCGGCTGGCTCCGTCACTGCTTCAAGCCATGGAACAACACCGACTCCACGCCCTCTGCAGCAGCATCGCCTCCGCATTCCACATCGTCTGCTCCGTCGTCTTGCCGCCGCACATCCTGGGGGCTCGCCCGCCTCACCTTCGCCGCCACCGCGACGGCTCCACTGCTCCAGGTGCCCTGCTACCACATACTGAAATTAAACGTGACGCATTTGCACCAGACATGGTTGATTTTTCAATTTTTTACACGTCAAAAAAAGAAGCTGTAAATCGTTGTGCCCTTCTACATCACGACGCGACAGTCCCATATATTTATTTACTAGTACTTGGTGCATTCCCTTGCGCGCGTAGCGTCATATAATTCGTTGCGTCATATAGAAAATTAGGTGATACCCCGCGTGTTGCTGCGGAAATTTTTAAACAAAGTTGTAAGCTGAAAGTTTGACAGTATAAACTAAAGTAATTGCTATGCAACATTCTTTTTACAAACAACACTATATATGAAAATATGCTAACTTTGGTGAGAGGAAGCGGTTGTTAAATGATTGATCTTTCACGTATTTTTATTGTTGGAATTTTGGAGTATGATAGTCGCATAGATTTATGGATGCTAGTCATAGAAAATTGGTGGAAGACAAAATCTTAATTGAGCACTATTGCTGCGGATATAGGCTTATCGTGACTTGTTCCTAGGGTCAGTAGGTCCGTTGTGACTACGTGATTTTAGCAAATTTGTGTAGAGGTTCTTCAAAGTGATTTTGGGGGCATAGGCCGAGTTCTTGGAGAAGAATTTTTATCGGCTCTCATTCACTCGTCCCCCTCTGGTGTCAATGGGTACCCGCCACCCATTTACCGGTAGGTAAAAACCCTATTAGGGTGTGGGTATGGGGATCTTTCTCTCCCAGTGGGTGTCTTAGTCGGTGATTCCTTCACCCATCGGGTGTGGTGGGTGTAGGTACATTCTTGTGTCCCCCATGCCCGCTACCCGTTGGAGATTCATTTACATATAATACTTTGAATTATTTCTAATATATATCATATAGTTGAAGATTTGAGACTCCATTTTTTTGATATAATTAAACTAATTTTTGTCTTATATTGTTATTGTATGACTAAAATTTTTGATAAAATGATGATTTAATGTTACTTTCACAATTAGTTATATGTTTTGTTATATTGACTAACATTATATTGAAGTGGGTATGAGTCACTCGCTAAGGACCCGTTACCCGAGGTGGTGATGGGTATAGGTGGTGGGGTGTTTTTCCTATGGTGGGTGTGGGTATGGAGAAGCAATACCCAATGGGTATGTACTCATTGCCATCCCTGGTCGCCAATCCGGTTCTTCAATGGGCCTGTGAGATCTCATAATTGTTAACGGGTCGTGTTGGTCCACTTTGTTTGTAGTGCTTGATGGGCTGGCTATTTGGGGCCTATTTATCTGGTTGGTGGCTGATGCTGATTTGTTCTGAAAGAAAAGTATTGTTGACTGGTGGTTGGTGGTTGATTTGTTTTGAGAGAAAAGTACTGCTGGTGGTGGCTAATAAGACAGACGAAAAGACTTTTGGTTTCATTCGTGGGCTGCTAACGACGAATCTTTTCTGGTCCATGTAATAACATGTTATACGCACGTGCATGTCCATTAATTTCCTTACCACCCTCTTCGCATCTGAAGAAGTACAAGATGCTTTATTACTACATCATCTTCCCTTATAATATGTTATTTACTGCAAGAAATCATTACTTACAGGCTATAACTCAATGCTAATGCTCATGAACATTGTGCATGCTCTGTAATTGGGGATATAATGGTAAATTAATAGGATACAACCTATAAGTATGATGTATCCATACTTACACAGAGCTCAGGCAGGAAAGCGACGACAGGGGTACTCCATATCAGGATATACAGTAGAGAAGTCTGGACTCTGGAGCAGTCAGTTTAATTTGCATACTTTTTCAATCAACAGAGTGTCGTTCACTCGATCCTGAATCCAATAGAAGGTTTTGCATTCACTGCAAAGCGTCAAAATAATTACAGTTAGATTTTACTACTCTATCAAATGTGAGGGAGTATCATTCCCTTAAGAGGTATAACTGTAAAATATGGCCTATATGGATTCCTTATCATAACCTGTTAAGATCGTGTTTTGCATTTTCTATTTAGCATACACACCTTAGTATGTGAAGAAGCACAGAAGAATGTTTTCATACTGCTCCATGTATCATTGCAATTTGCAACTTCTGAAAAGAAAAATGCAAACTTGGCCATTTAACAAACTAATGTTTAAGTCATCCGGATCCTTTCACCTCACTATTCACATAGCGGTTTAGGGTTTTTGTCAAATGCTGACCTTTTGGTTCTTTGCCATGTTGAACAAATTTAAATCACGTTATCTATAGCCATATGTGAACTTAGATTTCTGTTTTGGACAATTATAGTATGTCATGGAGCTTATGTTACTTCCAGGATTTGATTTCCCACAACCAAACTGTTCCGCTTATTGGGCAAGAACATATGCACATGTCTATCAAATTTTGGATAGAACAAATAGTGACAATTCTCAGCTAGGAACTTGCAAAGAAAAACAGTTAACCAAACGGATGGGCCAAACATGCAAGGGGATATTAATTATTCTCACTAGTTATATATACATGCTGTGTTGGCTTTGTCCTGATTTTTAGAGTTTGGACCTGTTTTGTACACATATAGTTGGACCTGTAATCTTTTGTACTACTACGAATCAATTTTATGTTTCGGGGTTCCAGGGATTTATCTGCCATTGCTTTATTTTCTATATAACTATAAAGATTTAACCAAGGTCAAAACACCATGTTCATTCCAAGGTTAATAATTCTTCATGTCGCAAGAAAGTTAAAGCGCATTGCAAAGTTTATAAACCAACCAATACAACGTGAAAGCAAGGTTTATAAAACTGAATGATGGTGGTCTCCAATCATGTCTAAACACCATGTTTACACAAGATTGCGAAAGAAAATGCCACTAGTGAAGCATTAACATTGAAATAAAGCATTCATCGAAAAGTTTCGCGAAGAAACCAAGCTAACATAAGGTA
Organism: Cenchrus purpureus; assembly: GCA_022644695.1. NCBI lineage: Eukaryota > Viridiplantae > Streptophyta > Magnoliopsida > Poales > Poaceae > Cenchrus > Cenchrus purpureus. The sequence goes on from CP053460.1 coordinate 103,914,208, forward strand.
GATGATGACAATGAGGTGGATGCAAAATGCAAATGCAAGGGGTTAGTAAAAAGGGTCAGCAATGTTTGAAAAAGGCTTTCGATGTTGTTCCTCAATAAGGACAAGCAAGTCACTTTACGAGAGGTAAAATCTTGTCAACAAAAATTTTTATCAAAAGACCTTAAAACATGCTAACAAGGTTTTAAGGTAAGGCTTATGGGTATCCTATATTTTTGGCTTAAGATAAGAAATTTGAAAAGATAAGTCGGGTGAAGAAATTCTATCTAAGGTGGTTTTGAAAAAGAAGAAAAGAAAATAAGGATTAGATTTTTGGATGAAAAACAAACCTATGGTTTTAGGATTACTAAAGGTATGAGAGGTTTTCCCTAAGGGTTTAGGACGAGGCTAGTCAAAATTTTAATTAGAAAGAGATAGAGATAGACTTTGTCGACTTGACATAAGTCGATCCCCCCTTTTGTTGGCTTAGGTTAGATGTGGTTTGATAGGAAGGTTTAGGCAAAGATGAGATTTTTTTTCACAAAAGGGTTTTAAATATGGTATGCATCATGCAACGAAATGCAAGGGTAGAGAACAATGTGGAAAGAAGTGCAGCATGATTATGAATAAACAAAATGGCATGACATGATATGTTGGTGATCTAAACCAAAAGCAAAAGTTAGCCTAAGTTAACTAGCCACAAGTTTAGAATCAAAAGGGATCACGCTTCATATTTCTCTCTAAAAAGACACAAATAAAAAGACTCTAAATACTAATAAGCACACAAAAATAAGTGGTCTACAAGTTTTCCAAAAAATCAAGTAGCAAAGAGCTCACTTAATATCTATTTAAAGCATACAACATGTGGTGGTGACATTTATTAGAGCATTGGTACGATGTTACTTGAAGTTTTCAAATAAAGAACACAATGTAGACTTGTCATAGTTTATATAGATATATAAAAAGATCGGGTTGCCTCTCGCAAAGCGCTTCATTTAAAGTCATAGAGCTCGACTTTCTCACGTACCTTTTTATTGTTGTGAAGCCATGGTTCCTTGTGCGAGAATCCAAAGTAGCCATGCAGCTTGATGTTGCCTTATGAAATCGGTAGCGGTTCGCTTCCAACATCATCATGTGTTGAGTGGTGCCTCTTGTGTCTTCATTCATCCATGCTCCGGAGGGTTTTGTTTATTTCCTTAGCTCCTGAATTTAATCATATACGTGTTGTGGAACCGTTGCCCCATCTTCTCTTTATTGACACCATGTCCATCTCCTTTATCTTGTCGTCATCGCCTTGTTGCTGCCTCTTCTTCGTGGATTTACCCATGCATCCAGTATAGAACATATACCAAAATATAGTTCTATTGAAAAATTTATAAAATTAACTTTCCAACGGGTACTCATTCGTCTTAATCGGAGTCCAAATGCGGGAGCTATGGCTATTTCACTTCAGCATTGCTTGCTGTCCAGAATTTCAGCACGTGCAACCTTTGGTGATTCGGCCATATCCGCTTGTAGGAACCTCCGATTGCCTTGCTGCTTGATTCGTTGGAACGTAGACTTCATGGGGCTTCTGAAAATCCAAATATATCTAATGCTTTCTGCTGAGTCTCATGCAAACATCGTGATGACATTGTTATCCTTTCGTCCATCGATCCGGAGATGTATGCGTGGTCTTTATCTTGTAGTCTTTTAGGGCACCATGTCATGCATCCCTTGGCTTCAAAAGTCATTACCATTGCTGCATGAGCATGATGGTAATGAAATCCTTCTCCATCGTGCTTGACATGGTCGTTTCCGAAACCTATAGCTCGAACATACAAACCTCCAAAAGAAATTAGTCTTAAAAACTTAATTGACACACGTAGGCATACCTTGTTCATCTTCGTTTGCTTTGGGTGGGGGCTCAATAGCAGATGTTGGGCCACTAACCAAGGTTAGCACCTACCACTAAATAGCAATTCTTTGCATAGCCATCAACTTGGTTGAGCGAGGTTGGACTTGTCGAAGTCCGAATGTTGAAAACTTCTCGATCACTTTATGTCTAGGGTTTTACCTGCATTCAAGGACACAAACAAGAAACACAGGGTATATGCAATAATAAAATTAGGGTTAGTTAAAGAAAGATAGATCTCCTAGGGTTCGAGTTGCGATCCTCGAATGACGCCCGAAAAAGGGCTTGTTGACGGTGCAAAATCATGTTGAAGTTCACCGCAAGCATACGGGTGACTTGGTGCCTTTTTCACCAAGGAGGGTCCTCCCTAGATTTGTCAATCCAAGGATCGGAAGCAAACTCCTAAGGCTATCCATCTAATCTAATGATCTAACCTATCATGAAGCGTTAATTGCATAAAGGTAACATACAAACACGAAGGGATGTATGGATCTCATCCACCTAGCCATAAAGGTAAACACCAAAGGGTAACCCTAGCCTATCGTCTTCTTGTTGCCGTTCCGGCCAAGGTGACAAAGCAATCTAAACCTATACTTTGATAAGGAGTACACTCGATATGGAGTAACCTGATATGGAGTGGTCCGATACACGTTCATTCGCCGCTTTCTCCTCCACCGTACTGTCGCTACGCAAGGATATTCATCACCGAACGATAAACCTCGGTCCGTGCACCACAATGATGTATCCGCAAGAGATAGACTAACCACCACGATTAGACCTATTCCTACTAAAATCATATGCTAGCTACACATATGGATAAAACACTCATCGATGTAGATCAAAGTAGGACAAGATATGATTACATCACCATCGAATGTAGAGTGTACAATTGCCTTGATGGAATCAAGGCATGGGCTCCGGAACTCCACCATGGCTTCACCACGCAGGGCCAACCATGGTGGCTAGGGCATGGCCTAGGCCATCTCCTAGGCAACTCGAGGACTCGCGGCGGCCGTCGGCTTCCTCCCGGTGCTTCTCCTTCGTGTCGGCGGCTCTCTGATGAATGGATGGATGGTTGACCCCCTTAGGGCGCCTAGGGGCTTGTATTTATACCCTTGGGGTGTCTTGGGGCGTGCTCCACCTTGCCTTGCACGAGATCTTACTTTGGAGAGAAGCGAACTTGGTTTCCATAAACTCAGTCTCGTCCAGATTTTTCTGATTCGCAGCCCTTCCTTGCCGGCATCATATCTCCCACGTCCGTACTCCAAACAATCTAAATTCGGTGTCTAGGTTGTGTGCCACGAAATTATCTCCAACTTTGGTATTCATTGCTTTCCTTGGAAACGAAGATAAGATTCCCAAAACAGCCTCGGAAGATAATCTGTTTGATTTCGGACTTGTCTGCGCAACTGGCATTTCGGGGGGCATATCTCCTAGCTCCTTGACCCGAATTGGGCCTTCCATATGTCCAAATCGAAGCTATCGTCGAGGTCCACAACTTTGGTAGTCAAACTTTTGCCATTAGAGGCCATTTAAGTCTCCGAATCTGCACCAAAAGATCATGCTGTCCTGGGCTGCGAGAATATCTCTCAGGCATAGTTGATCTCGTTGGTAAACCTCCAAGTCCCGGAGTTTTACGTGTTGATGCTTGGTCCTTGGGTCATTTGGAGTCGTGTTCACTTCATGTCTTGACTTATGACGGGCTTCATGATCTTCTCATAAAGTGCTCGATGAACTTTACCCGAAAGTACTCCTTTAAGCGCTTAAATCCTGTGTAAACAACAAACTCCAAAAATCACATGCGAGTGCGAACTTGTCATATCAAGGGGGTTAGTACCGTTGATATCAAATATGTGCGAATGTTGACGGTAAACTTATAGCTAGGTGTACTAAAATCGACCGTCAACAGTGATCTTCTGTATCATTGATATCAGTTATATATTGGGCTTTTTTACGGTGGACCATACCACCAGGTGGTGATATGCAATATATGATTATTTTTGGTAAGGGTAAATAGGTAAGTTTCACAATCTTTTAATAAATTTGGCAACCTCGGGCCGAGAAAAATAATCGTTTATGCCACAAGGAAAATTTGAAATGAAATTTTTTTTAATAAAATTCATTTTTGAAATTTGAATTGAAAATTTTTGTTTTTGAATTTTGAAAAAAATGGCCATACCACTAGAGGGAAATGGAAAAAATTCAATTTTGAAATTTGAATTGAAATTTGAAAATTTTGTCCATACCACCAGAGGGAAATGAAAAAAATTGAAACATGCCACAAAAATTTGAAATGAAAAAATTTTAAATTTTAAATTTTGAAATGAAAAAGGTTGAAAATTTTCATTTTTGAAATTTGAAATGAAAAAAGTTGAAAATTTTCATTTTTTAAATTTGAAATGAAAAAAGTTGAAAATTTTCACTTTTGAAATTTGAAATGAAAAATTTAAAAATTTTATTTTTTTGAAATTTGAAATGAAAAAAGTTGAAAATTTTCATTTTTGAAATTTGAAATGAAAATTTACGTTTGAAATTTGAAAAAAAATGGCCACATCACCAGAGGGAAATGAAAAAAATTAAAATGAAGAAATCATGTATTTCGTTTATGCCACCGAGATAAAACTTCCAATAATACCCTTATACTACCTATACCACCTATGTATAGCACAAGTGCAAGTTGTGGTGGTATACAATTAATCTCAGCCGTCAGATCCTTTCATACTGGTCCTTTTCCAATAGTGGTATAGAGTGGTATGGTCCACCGTGCCGTAAAAGAGCCCTATATGTTTTGGAGTCTCCATGGTTTGTTCTGTACTTCTGTCACTGTCCTTAGATTTTAGGCTCTTGAATCTTGCGTGGACACTTAATTCCAACAAACTGACGTGGTAAAAATCATCGTCTACATGCTTGAAATTTCACCACACCAAGTGTGTTGACAGTCCAAATGTTAGAAACCAGGAGTTTTCATCATAAATCATTGGACCAAAGTTCATTGCTCTTTGTTAGATTACCTTCAGAAACAAATTTTGGACTATAATCAAAGAGATTGGAAGCTGCCACAGCCATCCCCTCGGTCTGGAGGAAAAACCTTCTCGGTACCAGGTCGCTGATGAGTGATGACCTCTTTTGCCATCATCCACAATATCATTGAAAATTGCACAAACTAACACATTGAAGAAAGAGGCACAAGGATCAAGAGAAACAGTGAACTGAAGTAAAGCATCTCAAATGTTGGCCGATTTACTCTGAGATCGATGAGTAACCGACACAAACGGATCCCAACCTAATTAGCAAAAGACTGCTTAATCGGCTTACGGCACAAACTGATGGCCACGCCAATCAGCACAAACTCTATGCATGGTACCATACTACTAGATAATTAACCACGAGTTACAGTGTTAACTCTCCATCTTTAGAACCATCGGCCTTTCTTCCCCTCCTGCTGCTTCTTCACCTCATTGACTTGAGTCATCACCGGCTTCAGCATTTCTTTCACCTGTGTGATCACCTCCTTGGAGATCTCAGACTTCACATCGCTTACCACATATGGCTTGTAATAGCTCCGAATGCACTCAACAGCACCATCACGATTCTCCATGAAGTTGCGGACACTGCTGCCTTAGAAGACAGCAGTACAGCACCTCGTTCATGCGACACAACAGTAACCAAGTCTCAATTCAGCATGAGGATATCACACACAGTGACACAGACAGAGTCAACTTTAGAGTTTTTTTTTGAGAAGAGCCCCTCGGCTCGGCCTTCATTGGAGGCCAGGTGCGGTGCGGGGGTTCGAACCCCCGCCGGCTGCCTCCCACCCTTGGGGGCTTGCCACTGGGCCACAGGCCCGTCCGCGAGTCAACTTTAGAGTTGAGAGCAGTGGTACTGTCACTTACATGTATTCAGCCTTCATTGCGGCCATCCGGAGCCTCTGCTGATCCAATTCCTTGTTCAGTATCCAGTGGGAATGTACGCTGACAGCGAGGTTGAGGTTAAGGTGTCTCTTCCACTGGTGGAAAAACAGTCTTCCGTCCCGGGTGGGAAAGACTTTAAGTCTCTAAAGTCCACCCGGGACGAAAAGGGAGAGACAAAAGGCCCCCCCTTTGTCACCGGGTGGGCAACCGGGAATAAAGGGTGCCCTTTATTCCCGGGTGGTAGCCCCGTCCGGGACAAAAGGGGAGGGCCAGCAGCCGCGCCACCTTTAGTCCGGTGGTAGCCCGCACTGGGACAAAAGGAGAGGCACACCAGCCTGGCGCCACCCACCACCGGACTAAAGACCCACTGTGAATTTTTTTGTTTCATTTCAAATTGTTCTAATAATGTTATACGTGTATATTCTCACGTATTTGGGTGTAATTTACGTATATGTATAAATGTTTGCACTAATTATACGTGTCTACTATAATGACTATATGAAGAGAATAAACTTATAAATAAATATATACACACATTATATTACATCGAAAGCATATAGCGATAGTATTTTCGAAAGTAGTATATATATATACATCAAAATTCCGTTTCATACTAATTGTAGTCTAAAGTTCCACCGAGGTGCTAATTAATATTTATCAATTCGATGGGTCATAGTGATTTACGCCTTGTGGATTAATGACTGGTCCATTATGAATCATGAGAGACCTTCTTGAATCGCCAAGAGTCGGTCCTTCTCAATGATTGCGTCCCTAATCATATTGTTCGCAATGTGCAAATAATTTAATATATTACACACAAGAATTAAATATATAAGCGGTTAGAAAAAATATTATTAATTGATTTAAAATAATACTTACGATTATAATCGACGTCCGCCTCATGAAAATTGTGGATGAACTCACACACATAGTATGCACATAAATGTGTCCCTGGTTCTGTCTCATACACTAAATTGAAGAAGATAATTATGAAAAATTAGTGTTATGCATTTTTAATTTGCCCAATCTGAAGTTGTTATTTGGTTTACGTACCGGAAAATTTGTAGTGAAGTTTATTCTAGGTTTCCATTGTCCGGGGGTTGACCTTGATTTTTCCCAAGCTCGCGAAAATAATGAAAGTTAGAGCTAGATAGTGTTAGTAAAAGCACACTATTGCATAAAAGGAACGTATGGATATAATTATTACTCTTGAAACATATCTTGAAGGTCCAAGTATTTGTGGATCTCTTCTCAACGAATCAAAGACAAGGATGTTGCTTCGGTTGACATCAATTATGAGAAGAATCCAGTGGAAACTGTATATACATAGAAGCTCAAAATATTAGAACTAAATAATGTTAACTAAGATAATTAGAAATGAACCCTTAGCAATTAAGATGGTAATCACACTTACTCAAGTTGTAAGGTAGAAGTATCAAATCCTTGTAATGCAATTCACAAGGTCCTTACGATTGTTTTGAATGTTGTTTCTGGTTGCTTCTTTACTTGATCTTGATTAACTAAAGATGGGTCCATGAAACTTATTAGATTGGTAACCATTCTTCCCATGTTATGCATTTCAGGGCTAGAAAATGAAAGACAAAGTTAATAATTAGTGTATGCATAAATTTGTTAATTAGGGTATGTATTGCACCGTCACTTACAGGCACCAGGCCATGACAAGATCGGTATTCAAGGAGTCAAGATGGTAAATTTCATAAATATCCTTGAATCGTAGCCAGGACAACTTCTCGCCTTCACTAGCAAAATCTCCCGGTTTAACAAGCATACCAATCATCTCCCGGCCCGCCTTAGACGTCTTCATGTAGAAGTCATGCAATCTGCGCATATGAGTATGGAGTTTTTTCACCAACTCAGGCCTGACAAAAGATTTCCCATGCTCGTAGCGCCATCTAGGTCAAGTTTGGGTCAGGAGGTGATTCGTGGCCGAGAACATATTCTAGTGGCATCCCTGTTGCTTCTTGCATTGCAATGACCGCCGCTAATTGTTCTGCGTCCATAACTGCAAGAGCTCGTTCAGTTGCAGTGAGGCCGGAGGCGACGTAAGTCTATACTCCCGACGTCGACGCTTCTGTTGCCTTCTTCGTTGAAGGCTCTTTCGCTGATGTCGACGTTTGTGTTGCCTTCTTCATTGAAGGCTCTTTCGCCGACGTCGACGTTTGTGTTGCCTTCTTCGTTGAAGGCTCTTTCGTCGACGTCGATGCTTGTGTTGCCTTCTTCTTCTTCCTATAATCCTGTGGCATCGTCGACCCCGGTACTTGGTCGATGTAACTATTTGGTGACCCTCCTTGTCTCTTCTTCTTCATGGACTTGTGCAGCGACCGGTCATAATCACTTAGTAGGGGTTTTATAATTTCTTGTCTCTTTTCTGCTTCCTTCTTCTCTATGAAAGCTTTGAGTTTCTGCAGACGATCTTTATTCTTTTCTGCTTCCATTTCATCGAGCCGTTTTTGTTTAGCGACCTCTTTATTCCTTCAATCCACACCTTGAGTTGCTTATCACACTCGCCTCATTTTCGATGTCTTTGTCATGTCATATGGCGGCTTCCTTTCTTAACAGTGCAGCTTTTACCTTTCTTCTTGGGGATCTGGATTTGCACGGGCATAGACGCGGTAGATTTTGATCGGGACCGCCTCTTGGCGAGCTTTGGTGAAGGCTGCTTTGGTGGTGGTTGATGCTCGGTGGTGATTGCCGACGATCGTCATCGCCGCGCAGGAGAATTCCCTCGTTGTGGAGACGGTGAGCTCCAATCATTGGGCGACGACCGCCGGTGACACCGGAGATGGTGGCGCTGCTCGGCAACACTCGGAGGGATCGGTGGTGACATGTTAGGTATTATGATGTAACGTTTGGGCCACAATATGATATCGTGAAGCGCATCACGAGTGTCCTTTCCCGTCACCTCCTTGGATGTCTAGCTCTATGTCGTTAAACTTTGGGTCAGCAATCTCCAAACCAACCGAGGCGTAGTCATTTGGAATCTCCATGCCGTGGCTTGTACATCACGGGAGATGTGCTAAAGCCATTCCGTACGCCACCCTATATATATGTAGAGAAATGATGAAGTTATTAAATGCCCGAGACATGCATCAAAGGTTGAGATAATTGCACGTATAATCAGGTTTATATATACCTTCATTGTGATGTTGCCGATCGGCTTGTTGCAGCTCACATGCGGTGCGTTGAGTTCATCCACGGTACCGTTCATTATCCTCTACTTGAACTTCTTCTTGGTTTGCCGCCCTTTGTTCTTGGGGCCTCGTGGAAGCCACCGCTTATGGCGGAAGGGCTAATGACGGGATCCACCGGTGCTTGGGGCGTGCTCGGCGGTGATCGAGCTACCGCAGTGGCCACTCATTCAATCTCTCGCATTCATACGATCTTCTTGATCTTTAAGTCTCGCCCATCATTTCACGCCACCGCCCTCTTCACGCTCCCTTCTTCTTTTGCGGCTTTTGTAGGTGTCGGCACTTCCCTTGAAAGCATACTTGCACGGGACTACCCGTAGCCCCCGCAACGTCCCCGGTGTTCCGGATTCCGAGCGCCAAAGTGAGCTCATCCATGTCTCTGTCGGGAACCAATCGCCCGCTTTGATGTCTTCATTCTTTTTATTATCTCATGTCTGCCTCCGTAACGTGGGTGGGAATACTGAGGAACCATCATCGAGTTCAATCTTCCACCACGGGCATAATACCAATTATTCGATCGTTCTTCCGAGTCAATGACCGCTGGTACGATACCTTTGTTTAGGAGGTCTTGTTCAATCTTCCGCCACTTGGGTGCGCAACTGGCGTAACCACCGCGACCAAGGCGATGGGCGTAATCTATCTTCTTCGGCACTTATCCGAGCGTGCGCTCTTGTTGGCGAATTCTTCACTATTCTTGTAATCCACAAAGGCCGGTGATCCTTTAGCTTGGGATAATCATCAAAATTTGGAGTTCGTTCGCTTGATATAATCTACGGTACCGCTTCTTGAAACTCGCAATTGAGTTGCCATCTTCGTGAGAGTCCACCGCTTCACAAGGTTTGCGTTCACTGGTGGAAGTGTGAAGTGTTTTAGGATATCCTCCCATAACATATTCTTAAGTGAACTGGAACCACCCATGGATTATCTTCCTTCCTTCCATTCTCTATATGATATGGGCACGTTGTCCCTCACAATAGCACCGCATTGGGACACAAACTTGTCCACGACCTTCTTTGGTTCCCATGGCTGGCCAAGCTCGTTGACTTGATGATATGAAACTTCACGTCATGATCGACGATTACTTTTGTCGGCCTCTCTTAGTCTTTTTGCTTGTCGAGGTTGAAGTATACAAGTTGCGGTTTGTTATTCACGGGGTTCGTAATGATATATATACCTCGTTGTTAATGCATTTATGGACTTGTTAATGCATGATATATATACCTTGTTGGAACCTTCGCATTAACTATGACAAGGTCTTCATTATTGTCCTCGACACGCGGCTGTCGATCGCGGTGCGAGTCGATGTCATGATGCGGGAGTCGATGTCGCTGACGCGAGTTGATGTCCGCGTGCTGCAGTGTCGATGTCCCTGGTTATGTTGAGGAACGCCGCTCGGCTACGCTCCTCCTCGGTGAAGGTTGGACCCCGGCAATAAGGCTCTCCATCACCGCTCCTCCTCATTGTGATCCATAACTAGAAATTTCGAATACATAAATGAATTTCGAGCACATCAATGATTTTCTCGAGCATATAAATGATTTTCTGAATACATAAATGAATTTCTGAATACATAAATGAATTTCTGAATACATAAATGAATTTGAGCACATAAATGAATTACGGATACCTAAGTGTCGGGCGGAGTCGAGCAGTCGGGCGAGAAAACCTAAATGTCGGAGGGTCGAGCGAGGCGGAGTCGGCGAGTCGAGGCGGGAGTCGGCGAGACTACCTAAGTGTTTCAAGGCGGGAGTCGGCGAGTCGGCGAGAAAACCTAAGTGTCGGACGGTCGAGCGAGTCGGGAAAGAATTGAGCGTGTCGGCGATACTACCTAATTGTCAAGGCGGCGAAAAATTAAAATCTCTAAATACATATTTCATCTCTAAATACATATTTCATCTATAAATACATTTCATCTCTAAATACATATTTCATCTCTAAATTCAAATCTACAATCTCTAAATTCTCTAAATTCAAATCTAAAATCTCAAAATTCAATTCTGAAATCTCAAAATTCAATTCTCGACATAAATAAATTAAATGAAAACATAAAAAAAATGTCGACGTCACCATCCGGTGACGCCGTTAGCCTCACCGGCAGTGACGGTGAGGGGTCGATGGCGGGCGGGCGGCGGGAGAGGAGGCGACGATCAGCGCGGACGACGTCGGCGGCCGGGCGCTGGGAGATGGCGGCGGTAGCGGCGGAGCGGTCGACGGCGCGGGCCAGCGGCGGGCGGAGCGGGGCGACGGCGCGAGCGAGCGGCGGAAGACGACCGGGTGCGGCGGAGACGTCGGCAGGCGTGGGGCGACGGCCGGGCGCGGGCGGGTCGGCGGCGGCGACGCAGACGGCGGCGGGAGCTTTGGCGGCGGGAGGGCGCGGGGCGCCGGGCGCGGCGGGGGCGGGGTCGACGACGGCGGGGTGCGAGCCGGCGGCAGCGGAGGCGGCGCGGCGGAGGCCGCAGCGGCTGGCGGGAAGACGATGGCGGAGTGTGAAGTGGAGGAGTTGGGGAAGAAGGGGTGGATCTGGGATTTATATCACCCCTTTAGTCCGGTCGTGTCAGACCCGGGAGAAAAGAGCCTTTAGTCCCGGGTCGTATCACCACCGGGACTAAAGGCCCTTTAGACGGGAGCGAGAGAGCCTTTAGTCCCGGGTCATATCACCACCCGGGACTAAAGGCCCCTTTCGGCAGGGCGGCAGGGCAAAATTGACCTTTTGTCGGGTGGTGTTACCACCCGAGACTAAGGCCCCCTTTAGTCTAGGGTCGTAACACCAGGGACTAAAGTGTAATTTTAAATGAACTATTTTTCCCTCCCATTTCTTTTCTCATTTTCACATTCTATCTCTTTGAAATCAAAAAAAATATAGTAACTTTTACTATTTTTTCTATGCAAAATTATATTTAGTTAAAATATAATAAACTGTACTTTGCTATGCAAAATTATATTTTAGAGTTGTAAACATTCACTTCCAATTTTCATTTGCAATATTGATGTGCATTCCCAATAAAATTCAATTAAACCGAAAAAATAGTAAATTAATTACGGTGTATCTTCACGTCCAAGCAATATGCTTGGGTCAACCGACAATGACGGAGGCATGCCATCAAACTGATCATAATCATCGGATTGATCTGTTTTGTCCTCGACTCCCACGATTACTCTTTTACCTGGAAGAACTATGTGACGCTTTGCCTCTTGTGGTCCTGCTTCTTGGGGATATTTATTCTTGGTATGCTAGTCATATCCTTCACATAGAAAACACGATGCACATCTTTGGCGAAAGCACGAATGGATCATCTTTGAACCCAATCTTGGTAAGGTCCACTATTGTCATTCCATATTCATCTTTCTTTACGCCATTCAAAGTTTACCCATTTGCAAAAAAAGAGGGACGTTCATCGCTGTACTCAATCTCCCATATCTCTTCTATGATACCATAATAGCAGGTCTTGCCCCATCTTTTCCGATGGCGTCCATACGAACACCACTATTTTGGTTTGTGCTGCGATCTTGAGCTCTCGTGTAAAATTGTAACCATTCATATCGTAAGCTTGAAATCTTGTAATTGTGCTACAAGGTCCCACAGCTAACAAAGCTAGTTGTGGATGAATCATTGAGTTTCCGATTAGTTGTTCACTCAACCATGAGGGAAATGTTTCAAGTGAATGCAATCCGAGGATTTGGTTGGATTTTGAGAAGCAATAATCTGCTCGTGTTCCATCCTATACGAGTCACCGTGATGATTGTTGCGGATTGTTAGGTGTGCTTTATGGAACAAATCAGTATTATTGCTCAAACTTGATTTCCTTCCGATGGTACCCTTTCCCTGTAGCCTCCCCTCGTGTCGTGATACTGGAAGCCCAATCGAGTCAATTGTGTCGACAAAATCAACACAAAACTCAATGACCTCCTCAGTTCCATATCCCTTAGCAATACTTCCTTCCGGACGGGCATGATTAAGAACATATTTCTTGAGGATCGACATGAACCTCTCAAAAGGCCACATGTTGTGAAGGTAAACTGGACCGAGAATAGTAATTTCTTTCACAAGGTGTACCAGGAGGTGCGTCATAACATCGAGGAAGGAAGGTGGAAATGCCAACTCAAAGCCGACAAGACATTGAACCGCATCATTCTGTAGCTTTCCTAGCTTGGCTGGATCGATTGCCTTCTGTGAAATTGCATTGAGAAATGGAATCGTGACATTCTCCACGATAGAACACCCTCAACGCATAGCTGGAAGCAATGTGTCATCAACATGTGACGTCGTGGGCCTTTAGATTTGTGAACTTCTTCTTTCATATTTATGATCCCTTTAAATTACGAGTTGCCGACGGAACCTTAATCTGTTCGTGCAATCAAACACGCTTTCCTTCTCTTTCTTGGTGAGAGTGTAACTAGGTGACCATAGTAATCAACATCATCATCTCCTCTTCGGATCAGTTTCATCATCACCCTCCGCGGAACTTTGGGAATCTTATGAAATTCTTTCAGGGTCCTCTCGTGCTTCATTGGTATCCTTGGGTTACCGTAACAACCCATGAAGCCTAGCACATTCACGCAAAGATTCTTCGTAAGGTGCATCATGTCAATTGCGTGTCGGACCTCAAGGCTACGCCAATAAGGTAGCTCCCAAATATAGATTTCTTCTTCCACATTGGTGCATGCCCGTTGGCGTCGTTGGAACAGGTTCACTACCGACCCTTTCCAAAGATTACCCTTAGATCATTTACCATCTCAAATACGGCATCTCCATTAAAATGGGGTGGCTTCGTACGATGGTCAGCCTTCCCTTTCCAATGCATCACTTTCTTCCGTAAGGGGTGATTAGTTGGACGGAAACAACAGTGATCATTATACATGACCTTCTTACAGTTTTTGAGATGAATACCTTGTGTTCTATGTAAGGCGTGCATGCCCGATATCCCTTGTTTGTCTTCCGGAAAGGTTACTTAGGGTAGGCCAATCGTTGATGGTTATGAACAACAATGCTCGAGATCAAGTTCTCTTGCCTATCCTCATCCCACACACGTATGCCCTCTTCCCGCCATAGCAGTAATAGTTCATCGACCAACGGTCTTAGGTACACATCAATGTCGTTGCGGTTGTTTTGGACCTTGGATGAGCACCGCATCATAATGAACTTTCGCTCATGCACATCCAACCGGAAGGTTGAACATGCATAGGGTCACAGTGCCAAGTGCTATGACCGCTAAACTCCCCGAATGGATTGAAACCATCCGTACTTAAACCAAACCTTATGTTCCTTTCCCGTTCTCGAAAAATGTCTTGAATTCTCTATCAATCTTTCTCCATCGAGACCCATCGGTAGGATGTCTCGTGAGGTTGTCTTGCTTACGTTCCTCGGCGTGCCATCTCATCAACTTAGCATGTGCTTTGTTGGAACAAACGCTTCAAACGTGGTATTATAGGAAAATACCACATAACCTTCGAACTTTCTTCGTCTTGTCACGGTGCCCACGGAGATCACGATCTTCATCTCGCGAATCTTATAACGTAGTGCTTTTCACATAGGACAAGCATCCAAATTCTCGTAATCCTTACCCGATATAGGATGCAATCATTAGGGCATGCATGGAACTTCTGTACCTCCAACCCAAGAGGGCACACCGTCTGTTTTTGCTTCATATGTGGTGGAGTAATTCATTGTTCTCAAGCTTGTCCTTCACAATTTTTAGCATCCTTCAAATGCCTTATCGGACACACCATGTTTTGCCTTCCATTGCAGCATTTCTAGTGTAGTACCAAGCTTTTGTGACCTGGCTTGCAATGGGTATAACGGTTTTTCGTGATCTTCGATCATACATTGGAACTTTGCCTTTTCTTTTTGTTTTCACAGTCCCTTTGTGCATCTGTGAGAACCCGGCCGAGATCATCGCAGGGCCGTCGGCATGTCGGTAACTCTTCTTCATCAGCATCTTCCATTAAAGTATCTGCAAAAGCTTGACCTGTGGCCCAGTCCAGAATACCCTCCTCTTCTTCGTCGTCTTCCATCACAACCCCTCTTTCACCGTGCTTGGTCCAAACCACATAGTTCGGCATGAATCCGTATTTCAACAAGTGGAGGTGAAGTGTGCCCGGGTCATGGTAGTCTCTTTCGTTTCTGCAATCGGAGCATGGACAACACATGAACCCACTCGCATCCTTATTTTTTTCGCCACTTCGAGAAAACCATGCATGCCGGTAATGTACTCCGCTGACCGTCTATCGGTGTTGTACATCCATTGTCGGTTCATCTACATCATATTAAGTGAAAAATATCCATGTTAATTCTAATAACACTAAAGTATAAAAAACAAAAAAAAATCTTAGTACAAATGAATTTCTATGTTAGTACAAATGATAACTACTTATTACTCCCTCCGTTCTTAAATATATGACACCGTTGACTTTTTACTCCAACTTTGACCTATGTGGAACAAGTTAGTTAACTAAAGTAAAATATGTATCATTATGTCTATTGTCACATGTACTTTAGATTTAACTTGTAAGTTTATCGATTTGGAAAAATATTTGCAGAAAAGACGAATAGTCAAACCAATGAAAAAAGTCAATGGTGTCATATATTTAAGAACAGAGGTAGTACTAAATCTAAAGTATACTAAAAACCTCATCTCTTAGCTCTTAAATCAAAATTTCTATTTTCTCCTTCTCTAAACCATAACACGAAATTTAAACACAACAAATGAATGGAGGATGAAGAATAATACCTTAGCAACACCTTGGAGGTGAGAAAACTCCACAAATTGATGACGAAAAATTTGGGCAGCACCTCCCTAGGTTTGAAGCGCCATGGAGCTTAGAGGAGCTTGCTTTTGAGCTCTCGGTGAAAATGGTCGGGCAGGGGAAGAAGAAGGAGCGTCTTGTCGATTTTGTATTGGGAGGTTTTTGTCCCGGTTGGTAAAACCAGCGGGACCTTACCAACCGGGACAAAAGGCCTCTGAAGGCCGGCCCCGCCAACCCTTTAGTCCCGGGTTGGTTTACCACCCGGGACTAAAGCTAATTATTGCGGCGTGGATGGTGGCCTTTAGTCCTGGTTGGATTACCAACCGGGACTAAAGGGTTGCCCCCCAATGACCCGGTTTTTTAGTTTAATATATATTAAGGTCTCCAAAATTTGTGATAAAGACTAATATTAAGGCTTAATCAATACTTTGGAGGTGAGAACCCTAATATTAAGGTCTCCAATAAAGTAGTTACTAGTCTAACATCAATACTTAAGGTCTTAACAAAAAATATAAAAAAGTTAGTACGTCAATACTTAATTAAGGTCTTACAAACATAAAAAGTTCATACATGAATACTTAAGGTACGGTCTTAACAAAGATAGAGGGTGCATCAATGCGACACATATTTCACACTTCATTCTTCTTCCTTAGATAGTCCATATAGTTGAAGTCTCCGATCTTGAAGTCGAGAACTTGGAAATATGCTAGAGAATGGATCTGCACTCTATCGCTTCACAATTACGGTCACATGGACTTCCATAAATTTCAAGCGATGTGGCGGCGAGGCAAACCGATATGGCTGTAAAATGAAAGATGAGCTGATACTTCCAATTTCTTGTTTGTATAGCATTTGAATCTGTAAGAAAATCCCACAACATCCATCACTTGCTCTAGAATTGCATGAAAGCTCATTGCAAAAAGTTTGACCAAACATATCCTACAATTAAGAATAATGTTATTACGACGCATTAAATGCTGAATAAGAGTAAATGGTGCTCCATACCATGTCATGTTCATTTAGCCGACAAAGTCTCTCTGCGGTCCTGGTGACACTTTGTCCTTCCTCAAGTGACTTTATTAGAAAATAAGAGTAATCCGCACAAAATACCCATTAGCGCTTAGTTGTTGTAAGCATGCCTACACGGTCCTTTCATAAGTCCTCTTAACCAGTGCAGGGGCACCCCACCCAACAATCGATACCATTTGGATGGGTTCTAAAGACAGCGAGGAGTGATTTTGTCCACGAACAGGTATGTCAAACAAGATTTTTAATTGTATGCAATTGTTTGGACCGACAATGGCGCATTGTGTAACAGGAGGGGTACCACCTAAATTTTCAACAACATGTGCGAGCCACTGCAAATGATTGAGAACCTGCGTTGTATGAAAATAATATTATTATCCGTGTGTAGTACGTAAACATGAAATTTATACAACGAAAGAATATTACTATGTTGGGACGAGGTCCGTGACTTCGATCACCAGTAGGTAACTCAATCACACCATAGGTGAAGCGTATGCAGACTGACGAGCCAAAGGTGGCCGGTCATCAAAACTGATTCCACGACCGCCGCCATGACTTACCATAGTTATTCTGGACTACTCTGTAATATATATAAAATAATGCTTAAATAAGAGAATACTTAAATTTATTCTATATAAAAACAACATATATAAGACCTATTTTCTCATTTTCTAATAACTAAACAGATAAGTGCAAGAGCTTGTTCGGTGCGATATGGAAAAAGAAAAAAATAAGAGAATGCCTAAATGTATTCTAAATAAAAACAAGAAATACTTAACAAAAATGAATTAAATAGGTAGGTAGTATATTTTTGTTTGGTAATGACCATTTTTTTAATAAACTAACTTCTCATAAATTAAGCTAAATGTAAAATTAAATGCATCTCTCATCTAAAAGTTAAAATCAATTATCTCTATAGCAAAAACTATAAAATCAGAGGATAAATCCCTATGTGAAACTATGCTTAAAAATATGTGAAACTAAATACAATGTTAGCTAAATCTAAAACATCTCTTAGCTCCTCCTACCACTAAAAATCTAAATCCATATTTTCTCCATTTCTAACCATAAAAACGAAATTTAATCATAACAAATGAAGGAAGGATGAAGAATCAAACCTTAGCAACACTTTGGAGGAGAGAAATCTTCACAAATGGATGACGAAAAAAATTGGCTAGAGAAAGAACTAGCTAGCGCTCTTCACAAACTATCTCTTAAGTCTCGGGTGAATGTGAGCTCGGGTAGAGAAAGAAGGGAGGCAGGGATTTATAGGCGCACCCTTTAGTCCGGGTGGTATTACCACCACGGACTAAAGATGAGACTTTAGTCTCGGGTGGTAATACCACCCGGGACAAAAACTTTAGTCTCGGGTGGTGTTACGACCCGGAACTAAAGGCTCACCCTTTAGTCCCGGGTCGTAATACCACCGGGACTAATGTCTGGCGCCAATAATTGCGGCTCGGAGCCGTTGGACGCTAGGCCTTTAGTCTCGGGTGGTATTACCACCCGAGACTATGGGCGTCGTAAACAGCCTTTCGAGGCCACGTCGCCCCAAAAGCATTTGTCCCGGTTCCAAAGTTAAACCGGGACAAATGCTTGGGAACAAAGGTCGTTTTTCCACTAGTGTTCATGTCTTCATGAACACGCAGCATGTATCCAAAATGGGCCGAATCTATCTATTATCTTAATACTAATACTACAGTGTTAAAAGAAGCCACCACGTTCACCGAGAGGGTGTAAATATTCTCACGTTAATCAAAAAAAGAGAAGAATTTGTACCGTCAGATTTTATGAAGATCTAACGATCTAGACTAACCCAAGGAGTCCATGTGAAATACAATTACTAAATAGTAAATTTAGAATGTAAAGGAAACAAATTGTTGGAAACGACCGGGAACACGGGTCCCCGTAGGCCTCGTCCCTCAACGCTCGCTCTAGCTCACACACACACGGGAGACCAGAGGTTGAAGAAGAACGGTAGAAGTTCCGGCGACGAATGCCGTGGAGCAACAGGCTCCTGTATCTTGGCTACATTGATTAAAATGGACTTAGCGGGTTACAATTGTGGAGCACCGGGGCTTCTTGTAGGCCGAGGATCTTCTCCTCCACGACGGCCTTTGCGCCCGATCCCCGCAGAACGAGCTCAACCACGGCGCCGAGTCATGCACATGACTCGGGCCTGGCGGCCTCCTCCAGCGGGATCCACAAACGCACATGACTCACACGTAACCACCTACGACTCTATCCACACAGTAGCCACGATGCAACAAATTTGCATGCGTTCTGGCCCTAGACTCGATTAACATGATGCGACGCACATGGTGCAAACACACACGTACAAACTCACGCCAGGAACGAACCCATGGCGTGTTTATTTCCAACAATCTCCCCCTAAACACGACATGTCGTTGCCGGAGTTGCTGCAGCTCCCGTCGTCCTCATCGCCACGGCGGCCGCTACGGCCTCCTGACATGACGCGACCACCGCCGCATGCCTCATCTCCACACGAATGCCACAACCTTCATCACACTGCATACACCTTCTTCCGCAGCACCTGCACAGCGTCGCCGTGAGCCACTAGCTCGCCCGAATGACGCAGCATCACCCGCTCAGCATCGCCGTGAGCCACTAGCTCGCCCGAACGACACGGCAACACGCCACAGACCTCCATCTTCTTCCTCAACGACACACTCTGAGCTCCCTCGACGCTGGCGACACACGCCTAGTGTCAGCGCATCACGCCCAGCAGGACCGACACACGATCCGCTGCCGAGCACCACAGGCGACACACGACCCTGCGACCTCGCCTCGCCTCCAGCACCTCGCCGGTCGCACAAACCACTGACCGGCACGCGTCCCGCACCTATGCCACGCCTCACGTGGGCGCCATGCCGCGCTCGCGGCTCCGCCACCAAGCTCTTGATACCAAATGTTGGAAACAGCCGGGAACACACGTCCCCGTAGGCCTCGTCCCTCAATGCTCGCTCTAGCTCACACACACACGGGAGACCGGAGGTTGAAGAAGAACGGTAGAAGTTCCGGCGACGAACGCCGTGGAGCAACAGGCTCCTGTATCTTGGCTACATTGATTAAAATGGACTCAGCTGGTTACAATTGTGGAGCACCGAGGCTTCTTGTAGGCCGGGGATCTTCTCCTCCACGACGGCCTTTGCGCCCGATCCACGCGGAACAAGCTCAACCATGGCACCGAGTCATGCACGTGACTCGGGCCTGGCGGCCTCCTCCAGCGGGATCCACAAACGCACACGACTCACACGTAACATCACACGTAACCACCTACGACTCTATCCACACAGCAGCCACGATGCAACAAATTTGCATGCGTTCTGGCCCTAGACTCGATTAACATGACGCGACGCACATGGTGCAAACACACACTACAGACTCACGCCAGGAACGAACCCATGGCGTGTTTATTTCCAACACAAATACACTACGGCTCCTATTAGGATAAATACACTACGGCTTTACAACTTTTACCAAAAGTTGCTTCGCAAATTGAAAATATATACCACGTGAAAGAGGGATAAAATAGTAGAAGTTTTTATGTTTTGATGTGCAAGGTCGTGTGCCCAAGCTGCCAAGTATTCAAATCGGGTACGCCGACCCACATAACCACTTCAACCATCTAATTCAAAACAAAGATTACAATAATATATGATATATACACATACAAATAGTATCGTAGTTAAGTAGATAACACCACGAGGCATTTTTGCACATCCATAGAAAGTTGATGTGTTAAACGAGAAGGGACAATGGGTAGATGTGTTTGCACTAATTGCAGTGCATCCATTGACTGCTCAATAAGGTTCCCCCGAAAAGCATGTATTTAAGCGAGTGACTTTCAGATAATATGAACTCTATCTGAAGTATTGATACTTTTAAGTACTCGACAGTCAAGCCAACAAAATATACACCAAACCAAGCTGGCTTTGTCTATTACCCTTTGCCAGCCAAGCTTTTTCCATTGCCTGATCTTATCAAGACAGGTGGAAGAGAGCTCTAACAGGTCTTGGAGGACCGAACCCACATATGTGGCAAAATATGAGGATGACTTGTGGCTAGGGGCTAAATATTAAAATTAAATTTTAATATCATTGGTAGTGTATAAAAGAAATACTATAAGGAGCGAAGACAATTGAAAACTTTTCTCACTCAAATCGGATCCGCCGTACCCCTTATGTCGGACCCACCCGTCATATGTTTTTGGAAGTGGATAGGGTGGAAGGACTATGAAGTACCAAAAAATCGCAATTTGGAGGCGTTTCGCCAAAACGCAATTATTTTCTCACCCGCTACTGTGCCGCCATCCATACCCGCTGGACCCACCCGGCCACACACACCCCACCCCGCGCGCGCTTTAAGTGAAAAAAATTCAATCTTTCTTTCCTTTCCCCAACACCCTCTGCACCCACGTCGTCCTCCACCCGACCCCAGTTCCCCGGCATCACCCCCGTCGTCCTACTCCCCGACGGCTCATCACCCCCCTCCCTTCCCTCTGCTCTTCGCACAGCCCACAACTTCCTCAAGATCCATGGGCTCCTCATGTACTGCCAGCGCAAGTGAGGGAGGGGGGGAGAGGAGAAGAGCGTAGAGAAGAAGGGTGCGGGAGAGAAGGGGAGGTCCACCACCGGCCAGAGAGGGAGGCCGGGCCGCCGGGGACCGAGGCCGTGCGCCGCAGTCCGAGCCCGCGCCACCATCAGCCCAAGCCTGCAGGTGGAGCTCCTCGGCTAGCTACCCGTGCTGCCGCTTGTCGTGAGCCGACTATGGATGCGGTGGAGCCGGTCGGGATGGTGGCACCGCCTGCAGATCTAGCCGTAGCCGACCCCTGCTTCTCATCTACTTCTCCGCACCACAGTCTCCACACACCCTCGAGCTCGAAGTCACCGTCTCCACGCACCCTCGAGGCCCGACGTGGGGAGAGAAGGGAGGAGGCGGGGCGGGGGAGAGCAGGGGGCAGAGGAGCAGTTCGTGCACAACACCGCCGAGTGCGACGCGCTCCGGGACGCGCACGAGCGCCGTGATGACCGCATGCGGTCCCTCGCCGCCTGGCTCCGGGCGTGCCATGCGCGGTTCCTCCACCTCGAATACACGTCCCCGTCCCCATCCGCGTCGTCCTCCTCGCTCCCGTCCTCCCCCCCACCGTCGCCGCCAAGGTGGCGCGCCGCGGGTTCCACCACCACCGCCACCACCTCTCCTTCTCCGATGACGACGACGAGGATGGTTTTGACGATTGCCGCTCCGTTCGATGCCTTGACCGACCCGCCGACGTGGGCACCCCGCGCACCCACCACCTGCTCAATTGAATGCCAAGCCCGGGCGCCACCGACAAGGGGGTCGTCCTCTTCGTCTCCCCCTGCGCCACGCCTGCGCGCACTCCGGCGATAGCTGCCGCGTCGCGCTGGCCGACGAGTTCCCCTTCTTCGCGGCGGACCCCCGGGACGTGCCGGACCTGGACGACGACGATGACCAGGTGTACATGGTGGACGTCGTGCACGGCGTGACCATGATGGCGCCGCCTGAGGACTGTTTCTACCTCGGGCCTCGGGGCGTCAATGGGGAACAACGAGGTGGGCTTCCGGGCTGCGGGTGGCGGCTGGGCAGAGGAGGAGGAGATACGGAAGCTCAAGGCCAGGTTGCAGGCACGCGAGGCGGACCGGGAGTCGATGCACCATGCCATTATGTCCATGGGAGATGAGAAGGCGCGGCTGGTTCTGCTCAGGGAGACCGCGCAGCAGCTCTGCAGGGATGCGGCGCCGTTCCCTGCTGTTACGCTGAAGGTGCAGCCAAGGCTTCAACCAGTTGTTGTGACGACACAGAGGAAGGTGGTGAAGAAGCAGAATTCCTTCGTCAAGATCTTCATTGTGACAGTGCTCAAGGTAGATTTATGTTTGTTCTGTTTGATTACTGCTCGATTGATTCTATTTAGCTGAGTCTGGTTGTTTATTGCTTATTAATTCTGCTTGGTTGAGAAGTTATTGTATTCACATTGTAATGCTTGCTTGGACAAAGCCATGTGAATACTACATTATTTAGACATGCATTAAAGGTCACGTAATATGCAGGACTCCAATTAATGAGTTGTTGCTAGATAAAATGCAGTAGTTGGTGCTATTTTGTAGGGTCCCTGCATTTGTGGTTGCTTGTCCCTTTTTGAGTTTTTGGTAAGTAATTGTTCATAACAAAGTTTTCATTGCATTATTTTACTGAAATGTAGAAATGTGAGCTTTGCATCCCCTTTTTCTACCCAATACCTTGTCTTATTTACCAGTTAACCTAAAAATTAAGATTTGCCACTTTTTTTCTAAAGAGATATTGCTTGATAATTTTTCAGTGTTCATGATTCTTGTGCCGAGCTTCACTTTTTTAACACATTGTGTGAGGCTCTTAAAAACTATAGTGAGCACCACATGTGGAAATGCAGATCGTCGTTGTATGTCCTCTGTTCAATAAAATGACAGTATGTGCCCATATATACACACAAATTCTTTGAAATTGTTGGAAAAGACAGTTATTTATGATGGGTTGTGAACTTGTGCTTATTCATGTTATTAATACTCATTTATTTTTGCCTTGGATAGAAAACAATTTAGTTTTTGTGAACATAACAATATTTTCCTCAATTGAATTTACTCCAGGTCCCACCACAGCTGTTGTACCAATATTTTCTTCCTGCAACTTCTAATAAATCGTCAAATGTTTACTATGTTCATTCATTACCACGGGAGATGTTGGGACTCAACACAATTCAGTTGCTTCTACAATCTACATGACTAAAGCTTTGTTTAATCCTTAAACATGTGATCTGCTGCAACAACAGAATTGTGCACCCTCCTCATTGTATCTTATTTTTCTTGTAAAGTTTTTCTTGTGGATCTCCTAACAAAAGATCTTCCTCATTTCTTAGGACAATTCTCAGTTTTAGGAGATTGCAAATTGCTCCTATTTTTGCTTTATCTATCACCATGGATCTAAGCTAGGAGCTCTCTTCTAAATCATTTTGATCATAATGCCTGCATTTTTCCTCCTATGTATGCCTGATTGAGTGTGCTTCTTCGATCCTTGCTTGAACAGTTGAACGTTTATTTTGCCTAAACCTTCACGATATGGAAAAAACTATTCTGGTTGGCTTTCTAGATGAGTGAGATAACTTTGTGAGATAACTTGTATGTCAGATAAAGAAGCAATCGTCCGTTACGGAGTCTGAAACTGGTAACATCGATAATTAGGTGCAGACGTGCAGTGTAACATAGCATCTGTTAGTTCAGGGTCATGTTCCTTGCTGAGGCCATCAGCCTTCATTCTTCACTGCCAACTAGCTGGAGCACATTGCCTGTATAAAAATGCTTGACCTGATAATTAAGCTTTCTCTAGCCTTGTAAAAATTAAGTTCATTTCACTCTAGCAAATATTGTGTATAGTTCATCGATGTGTATAATTTTGGTGAAAAGCATAAAACTGTATGAATTTTAGTCAATAACAAGTAGAGTTATATAGTTTTTTTTGGAAGTGGTTCCTCTGCAGTACTGCAGGGAGCAATTGGACTCAAGGGCAGCCACATCTACTACAGAGGAACCCCATCCAGTTTTTTATGTTTTGGTTGGGAGCTCATTATTATTTATTGCTCATTCTAAGGGAAAACTTATCTTAATCATACACCTGAATATTTTAGGTGTATGATATTGAAAAAATGGTAAATATATATATTTTGGGGCTGAAGGATACTGTCTTTGTTTCATATGTCCCATTTTATCCATAATCAGTCAAATTATCCATTCTGTTTCATCTCACTAACTGATAATTTCTTCTTTTTCCAGTTAACCTTTTTATGAACTTTGACAAGTATCGATCCAAATCAGTCAAATGCCAAGGGGCGCCAAGTTATATGCATTGAATTTCTGGGAGGAAGCTTCACGTGTGAGTTGAAAATTATGTTGGTATAATGCTAGGTTCCTCAAGAACATCAGTTTTTAAGTATACTTGAGTCTGGGTGCCTGGCTGTTAGGGTAGATAGCTTTCATGGAAAGCTAATTGGGCCTCGAAATTAATAATTACACATATATGTACTATTTCTACTTACCAATGTTGGGGCTCGGAGCATTGATTCCTTCTTCAGACATTATATTCTGCGGCTTGCGGGGTGTTGGGTGAAAGTCATTCCCCAATTTTGCCAAACTATTATGACTGCTTTCGAGTGGAGTTTTCCTCTTTGTCCGGTTCATTTTTTCTAGATATTTTGCTAAACTTGTCTTGCATGTTGCACATGTGATGATTTCACAATATTTGCTGCCACTGAGTGAAGGAATGATTACAGAGGTATTCTAAAATGGGTTCTCGTAAATGAATATGGATATCATGCTTTGAGAATTTCATGCTACACATTCAATTTTTTTAATTTTGAAAAAAATCAGGCCTTGTGGAGAATGGTGCGGTTCAAGATTTGTATGTTCGTTACAGATCAAATATGGGGAGGGTTTACTATGTATCTTGCTGCGTGATATAAAATCCCAACGTGATAAAAGCATTTAGTTCTTTTGAAAACATGGAAATCCAAATGAGAGTTTTTTTGGCACATAACTTTCTTTTTCATCATCTTTCCATGTAATTACAAATTTAGCACACGTAAATACAAAATAAGTTTCTCAAGGCCAATTTAGGTATCAATTATCGTAACATACAAAATGTTTTCTGAGTTTTTGATTTGTTCGATCTTAATATGTTTGTTAATCATTTTTAAATAACATAAAATTTTTCAACACGTGCGTGTCGCACGTGCACTTTACTAGTAAAAGAAATACTCCATGGTTTACTATGCTGCAAAAAAAAGTTAGTACTACGATGAATAAATTTAAAAATATGTCATAATTTTTTACTGTTTATATTGCATATTACACATACATGGAGTTCTAGATATTGTATGCCAATATATCTTTCGTTTCTACAAGGAAGGGATAATTTGTTTCATTATTATTGCAATTACCACATTTTTTATTTACCACTATTGGTGCATAGCACCCATTTTCCACCAAGATATTGATAGCCGATAAGGGATTATAATTTTTTAAATAAAAATAAGAAATTGCACGATCAAGAGTATTGTAGTGAGAGCTACACCAGATGACGATGAGGTATACAACCAATGACCGAGAAAAGTGTTGAATGAAGCAAAACTAAGGAAATAAAGGTAGTGGAGAAGACTCAAGATTGAGAAGCACCTCACTTTGAGCATCTAAATTTTGGTACGTAACAAACACCACAGTGGGGGGGGGGGCTTCAAGGCTGATGGACACACACATGTGATTGGCCTGATAATAACAATCTATACTATTGTAAAAATCCTTATCAAGTTGAAATTTTGGTATTTCCTAACAAACTTTGAGTTTATTAACTTCATAACGTAAAAAGACCTATTTCTATTAACTACCGGGATTGGAATACATCTTTCGGTAAGCATGATACTTATTAAGTGAAAAGGTCTAAAAAAGGATAGATGAGATCATAAAACATGTTTGTTTTCCGATCATTAGTTAGAGAAAAAACTTCAAGTTCACACACATTAGAGCCACACGTGGCCTTCTTGACGGGAGTTTGCATTTTATCCATGCTTTTTTTCACAAACCAACTAAAGCAGAGTCATGACATAGTGATGGTGTAATCTATTAAAAACCCAGCAAAATCCAAAACGAAAAGATATTAACACAAAGACTAAGGTCGGGTATGGAGGCTAGCTGCAGCTGGCCCCCAAACACACAGTATGTAGCCCCCTTTCCAGACGCCACAGCCACAAGCTTCTTCCTTTTTTTTGTTGACTGTAGCATGGCGAGGGGAGCTGTGGCGCAGGCTAATGTTGTAGGAGCAATCCGTGGTCGGGAACTAAGCACTCTATAAGGATATACCTTTCTAGCCACAACAATGTATTTATTGACCCAAGCGTAGAGTTCATTACGAGAAATCGATGCAACTGCCATAAGAGTAATTTAGGATCATGCATATATAGAATGGATATGATAATGATTAAAAAGCTCAAACTCAAAATTAATTTTTAATTATTAACTTTATAGTATTCTTTAACCATTTTATTTAAATATATATTTTATCGTCGTAACAAAACCTTACGAACAAAAATGAACATCGCCAATCAAAAGTATAGATCTTTATGTTTCCATAGTAAGTATAATAAATATGTTCGTGTATAGGCCATTCTTTTTTCTCTTTAATTCATGTTAAAAAGTGGTGTCATAATATGAAAATGTAAATATATACGATAATATCTAACCATGACTGACTAAATACCATTATTTATAATAATTTCTTTTGAAATAAAATATTAAAATATCTGCATAAAAATTTAGTTACCCATGCTATTTACACGGACCATCTGCTGTTGGATTTTATAAAAATCTAACAGGTAAAAAATAATTAAGTAAATTCAACGTTCGATAGTAAGAAATTGTCATAGTATTTATGTAGTCTTAGAGCATCTCTAAGAGACTCTCTATATTCTTTCTAAATGGTAGAAATAGAAATTTTGGTGAAAAATGCCTTCCAACAGCTTATCTAAATGGTCATCTAAATATAGTCATCTTCTGTTCCGGATTTTTCGCTAGCCAAGTATAGAAGACGAGAATGACTCTCTAGAGTGTGCATAAGAAATAGAAAAGGTGTTGGAAAGTGAATTGATATAGAAAATGATTTTTATGCAAATGACTCTCTAAATGATAATTTAGAGAGTAAAATTTAGAAAGACTCTTGAAGATGCTCTTAGTCAGGAAAATCGGGTTCTCTAATATTTCCCAACAGGACTAAAAAAATGAGTTTTAGTGTTAGTTTAAATAATAACAATGTTCAAATGTACATTATGCTAAAGAAATGCTAGCTACCCGCGCTATTTGCGCGGGGTACCTTGCTAGTTGAGGAGGACGTGGCTGTCCTTCTGCGTGTGCAACCTGAAGGAGGTGCGCTCGAGTCTCTCCATCCTTCCCTCTACCACCTCCGCCCTCCTCTCAGCGGCGTCCGCTCTCTTCTCCGCCAGCTCAGCCCTCTTCCCGGCCATCTCCACCTGCTTCTCGGACATGGCCCCGGACCTCTCGAGCACCTGAATCCTCGCCGTGAGTTCCTCTATCTTGTTGGTCAAGTGTCTATTGGACTTGGACACGGTGCCATCCGACAGAAATCGAATCTGAGGAACATCAAAGCTTCAACCTTTAGGTTCAAATCTTTACAACAAATAAATTTTAAGGCAAATTCGGGAATGTTGTTCTCCGCGGTCTCCATCGCCCCGTGCTCTTTATAGCCGCGGGCGCAGGGCAGTAGTGCTGCTGCTTTGGCTGCTCGTGGTCTACAGCGCGGTGTTCATGGGTCGGACACCTGTCATCATCTTTATGGCAATCTAATTTACTACAACCCTGCTGTTTGGACACGACCTTGTTTAGTTGGAAGTGGAAATTTCCAAAAATGGACATCAAGCTTAACAATGCTAATTAGGAGGAGGATTGAAAATCATGAGCATGTTACATGTAGCATTACATTGTATAATCATGACCCAGTTAGGCTCAATACATTCGTCTCACAATTTTACCCGAAGTTATGAAACCGATTTTACCATAAATTATATTTATACTTGAGTGTTAAAAGAAGTCACCACATTCGCCGAGAGGATCTAGAAATTCCCACGTTAATCCAAAAAAGAGAAGAATATACACCATTGGAATTTATGAAGATCTGAAGGTCTAGATTAATCCAAAGAATACCTAAATTCGGAATTAAAATAAGGAAATCCAAAGAGTCCATATTCAATACAAATACAATTAATAAATACATAAATTCAGAATTAAAAATAAGAAAAATAGTAGTTAATGTTTACACAGATTGGGAAAGCAAAAAAATAACTAACTGGAGAGTAAATAACAAATACAATTATAATTTAGAAAGTTTGACACGATAGGCATTAAATTAGTTCTCCGTCCCTAGAAGTTGTACTAATTAGGAAGCTCATGAAATATTTATCCGCATTGGCATGTAGCCTTGCAAGGCTCTAAATGCCAACATTGATAAGACATGACACATTATGAAAATAAATTTCTGTTAGGAAATAAAAATCAATCTCTTTGTTGAGCCTCAAATGACTCTAATGTATATATGAGATGGAAATAAAATTGTTTCTCAAATAAAGAAGAGAGGAACCGTGACCCCAAGTTTGGCCTCCTGATGACTTTAGTGACAACCAAAAAGCTCTTCCCCAAACTATACTTCTTAGAAAACTACTCATATATGTAAAAAACCGCCAGATGAAAATACATATGGGAGTTGGATATAGTACGGACTCCCTCCCAAAGTAATGGATTATAGTGCGGTTCCCTCGAGCAGGCGACCAAATAATCTAATCGGTAACATCATCATGCGAAAAAGAGGGTGCAAGGAGGACAGAGCGTAACTGGTGTACTGTTTTTTTATTTATTTTCATCCAGACGACTTCACCTATCATGTACTTCACTTTTAAGCAATTCGTACCAATTTTATAATTTTATCTTTATATACTAGCTGTAACACCCCGGATTTTTGGTAAGGAAAACCCGAGTCCCTGTACCTTTGTGATAGTCCCGGGATCAGTGGCTATCGCGTACAGATCTCATCACAGAAGGTAAATTGCAACCATACATCGCATCACACAAATATTAGTACATAATTTATTACATGTCCATAATGGAGTACAACATTACAAGCCTCTTGGCTGAATCAGAGTGAAATTCTACGCAGCGGTAGCTAGCATCTCAGAAGGGTCTCCATCTTTTATTCTTCACGCCCACAGGCATCCTTGAGCGCAGCGACGCATCCCTCAGTCGTACCATCCGTCGGCGTTGTTGTCGTCCGACTCAGATCCCGCACACCCAAAGTCTATCCCCAAGGAGTGGGATAGGTTCACGTCACCGACTGTATGCAGCTTTAAGTGACCTATCTTCTAAAGGGTAAGAAAAGAGACAAGGTAGAAGCTCGAGTTTCCTATGCAGCAACAACCAAGTATAAAAGGAAAATATCTCCATATAGGTCCCAAACCATACTCTCAAACATAGCTCGGAACCACCTGGTACCCCAGGGTCCCGTCTCCACATCCTATCTCCATCTAGGGTCGATGCGAGAACTTCCTCTCCTCGCACCTCAATGATTGCAATCAGATCGGCAAGGTAGAGGAGCCACTCCTCCCCGACCGCAACCATGGCTCACCACACTCTCAACTACAGGGGGAGGTAGAAATCCCAAAACATGAGAACCAACAATCCACTGGGCTCGTCCATGACCGAGGATGCGGCTATACGTATAGATCTAACAACTCTGCAGGCGTGTACACTGCATCCAACTCAATGAATGGAACCCGGCGGTGATCAGCCAACCGAGCCCATCCTACTGCGAACTCTCGGTGAGTTACGGTCCCATCCTCGCATCCGCCCTCAAAGCGACCCCTCCGCAAAGGGGGAATTGCACCGCGGAAATGCCCCGTGTGGCCACACGGGCGACGACCGAGAGAAGGTGGTCTAACTCCCACCTCTCCCCACTGACCCCTCTATCTCCGGGCAGTGTATGGTTCCGCACTTGCCGAGCTCAACTGCCCTAACCCCACTCTCGTGAGGTGGTGTGTACGAAAAGTCCCGTGAAGCGGTTGGCCCACTCGGTTTCAAACTGGGGCGAGCTCATGTCCTCCAAGCGTAAGTAAAACCCCAACACCTGTGCTCCAAAAACCGTAAAAGCGGGAATGCACTGAGGAGTGCACCCCATCCCCGATCCCAGATCGGTTGTTTCGAGCTCACCCCGCCAGTACCCAAAACGCCTTCTCCCGCGGTTTTACCCCACACACGCCAAGAACCACTATTCCCATCCCAACACGTGCATCGCGAAGCTCAGCGTATATACACGCTTATATATATATATATAGTAGTAGTAGTAGGGCAATCAAGGACAGGATAAATAAATAAGGCTATGCAAGGTTCATCATCATGCATTTAAAGTAAAGCGCTAGCATACTACATAGCAATGCCTAATAGGTACTCAGAATCAGTCGGGCGTGAGCACCTACGTGTGAGTAGTCGTCGGCGGCGTAGTCGTCGGTGTAGTTGATCTCCGAGCTCAGCTCCCCGGCTCCAGCTGCTCCTATTAACGCGCAAATAAAATAAAGACAGATCCTATTGCAATTAACTCCAAATGAACAGCGATTAAGAGCCAAAAGAGAGCGAACACTAGCCTAACACGGAGTTTATAATTTTAGTAGAGCTTTGGAGAAGGTTTCACAATTTTCGGAGTTAAATTGGATTTTCTAGGATTTTCCAAAAGTAAAATACATCTCTGAAATTAAAATACGCATACACAATAACATTAACTATAAGCCAACTACTAGCTAGCTCTAACTAACTCTAAGCTATCTGTAGGCCGGATGAAAGCTAGCTCTAGGTGCTCACGTGGCGGCCACATAGGCGGCTTCTGACCACTCTTGTCCATGTGGCGCCCACATGGTCCCGGGTGGCGGCCACAAACGATCCGGCCGGGATCTGGTGCGAACAGGGCTATGTAGGCGGCGGTGTGGTGGAAAGACTATTGGCTGGGCACACGGATCCTGGTTCGATGATGGCCGATGGCCGCGCAGTGGTGGCAAAGAGCGGGTTGGCTCGGTGCACGGGATCCGGCGGATCCGGCGCGGGCAGGTCAGCGTGTAGACATGCGTGTGCAACCAACCCCTCTGGGTTTTGGATCGGTCCACCAGGTGTTCGACGGAAAGCTCCAAAGGAGCGGCGGTCGGGAAGGGGCTCGCCGGCGGCGAGGTGGTGCGGTGGTCGATCAACAAGCGACACGGCACAGACGAGGGTATCCTAGGGCTTCGGTTGCGCACAGAAAAACGTGGTCCTTGGCCGGGGTTTGGGCTCAACAGCGGTGAGCTATGGCTCAGCGCGGAGAGGCAAAGCAGGGGACTCTGGCGACGAGGCTGGGGTGGCTAGCACCGGTGGGGTTGTATGTGCTCGCGTGCTCGAGAGCGAACGCGTGCTCGGGTTGGTCCGGCGCTCGCGCGCCTAGGCAGAAAGGATGCCCTTGACGGCGGGGTTTCAACTGCGGCGGACGGAACAGAGATCCGTGGCGGTGCGATGGAACGAGCTCCACGGGGCCGGGGTGTCCGTGCCGGGGAGGTGGTTAGCTTGCGAGCGCGGGTGTGTGCGCGTGTGCACGTGAGTCCGCACGGACGCGCGGCTGGGAACAGAAGCACCCGGCGTCGAGCAACGACCGAAGAGCGGTGGCTCGGCGCGGCGGAGGTCGACAGAGGCGGCGCACTACGCGGCGGGGATGCCGTCTTGCGAACGGAAGAACACGGTCGGGAACGGGGCTTGCCCAGCGATGGTTTGTCGCGCGTGCCGCCGCTGCCCGCCGTGAGACAAGGTCCCGGCCGGCACGGCGGCGCGGTGGAAAACAGGGGAAACGCAGCAGCGCGGCGGAGTTGACCAACGCCGGCGAGGCATCACGCGTGTGAGCGCATGGACGTGCGTGCGAGAGTGCGCGTGTGCACGTACGTGCGTGTGCGCGCAAGTTCGGCCAGGAAAGGCACGACCTTGGCTCGACGGTGTCGGCGGCGAAGCGCGGCGGGATCGACGCTCCAGGCGGCGAGGGACGGTTCGGCTGCACCGGTGTCCTGGCTCGCTGCGGTGTGTGTGTGTGTTAGCCATGAGTCCCTGCCCAGAAAAGGCAAGACTTTGGACCTCGGGAGTGGACGAGCGGGTACAGGTTGGACCGGAGAACACAGGTGTTCGGCCCCTCGGGCGTTCGTGCGTGTGCGTGCTGAACGACGGCGGCGTAGCCGTGTGGGTGCCGACGGCGAACCGGAGCTCGGCATGCGCTCGTCGGAACAAGGTCAACACGATGCAAAGCAAGGAGCGCGCGCGCGTTGTGGTAGGCAGCGGCACCTGCAAGACGACCGGCATGGCTCGATGGCGGCACGCAGATGACGGCGTGACGGCGGCGCGGCGAAAGGTGCGGCGGGCAACGGCAGCGACAAAGGCTCGTTCAGCCACGGCACGAAGGCCGGGTCCACAACACAGTGATGAGGGTGGTGAAGCTCACCTCGTGCTCCTGGACTTGACGGCGAGGTGGGGGGACGGCGGCGGGCGGGCGACGGACGCGAGCGAGAGGTAGTGGCGGGCTCGGCTTGAAGGAGGGGAAGCAGAGCAACACGGTGTCGCCTTCAGCACGTCCGGCTCCTGGCGTCGCGGTCCTTGGCTTGAGCAGCTTCGGTTCTCCGATGTCCCGTCGACGGCGGCATTCAGTGAGCTCCCTCGCGATGCGTGCGTGCATGCTCGGGGCGAGGCGGTCCTGTCGTGGTGCAGCTCCTCGGCGCGGCGACCTCTGGTCCTCCTCTCCTCCAACTTCTCCTTCTCCTTCTCCCCCCTCTCCTCCTCTTCTCTTGCGGTGGACAGGGGGGAAATCCCCAATGGTGGTGGCGGCAGGGAAAACAGCTGGGGATCGGGTTCTTATGGGGCGGCGCTAGGGTTTCTGGGCACGGGAGCGGGCGGCTGAGATCCCTCAGCGTCCGCGCCCACGGCCACGCGGCGACATCCAGGGCACGGGCGAGCTCGATGCGGGGCGCGCCGGTCGTTATCGCGACGTGTGCCGCTGCGTCACGGTGGGGAAGAGAAACAGGGGAAAGAGGAAAAGGTGAGGTTGAGGCTGACCTGCGGGGTCCACATGGCGGTGGCACAAGGCAAGGGGTAGGTGATAGGCGGGCCGGCTGGTTGAGGTGGGCCGAAAGGCCAGGTGCACCAGTGGGCTTTGCCGGCCGGTGGGAAAAGACAGAGGTGGTTCGGTGAACTTTGCAAACTGGGTTGAGGTCCAACAGAGAAAGGAGGTTTCCTATTTTCCTAAAAACCTTATCTCCTATTTAACTATAGACTCAAATTTGAATTAGAATTCAAATTTGAATCCCCACACAAATAAGATCCGAAATAAATCCAATAAACTCCAAGGTTCTCACACTAGCAATTTATATTTCCTAAATTTTATTATTTAGCTCGAAATAAATCTAGGAAATTAGGGAAGGATCACAGAAGACATCCTTATATTTTAATTAAGCACTCAATTTCAAATCGAAATTTTGAAATCCACATTTTTGCATCGCTAACATTCTGGAGAAATTCCAGGATGTTACACTAGCATTTTAAAATTTAAAACAAAATTTATTTTAAGAAACAAAAACTCACATATACTTACTAACACTCACTCTTTAACATATACGCATATAAGACTACCTCTGTTGGAGTGTTAGGGACTCCAAGACTGAACCAGTAGATTTTGATATTGACAAAGTCAGTCGCTCGCTCCCGTCATCGACCATCAAATCATCTATGTCTAAAAATAATAGAGGAGTTAATTAGTATAATAAATGTAGGAGAATGTAAACACCCTCGCCGAGAAGAAGACACGAGCAGAGCATAAAGCGCGACAATAGATGTTTAGAGCATGAACTAGGTAGACTATTTAGAGAAAGCAACCATGGGCATGGAGAGATAGCGACAAGAGACTGTGTAATCACTCAGGGAGACGAAGATGGGGATTTTGTTTATATAGACAGTCAATTACACATTAGCCATTGTTTAACTAGGCCGTCACTCAGGGACATGAAGATGGGGGAATTTTGTTCAAAGGGTTGAAGTTAAGTCTTGATGGTGGGCCCGCCCATCCTGGGAAGCGAGCACGAGACGACGGGAGATTTGGCGTGCAAAAGTCAAGACACTAGACACAATGCCAATCAGTCTGGATATCACACGATGTTGTTTGTAATCCGATCTAGAATCCTAGATATACTTCAGATTGTAACTGACGTGGACTAACCGTCGAATCAACACCGCATCTGCCGAAACAAGCTCTGTCGTAGTAAAATTCAGGTGCACGAGAACCAAATCAAGCTCTTTAGCTACTGAATCAAACTCTTTGGCCACTGAATCGTCCTCCACGACTGTCAATTTGACATCTAATGTCATCGATTCTACCTCCACTGTTGTTGGATTAACCTCCACCATGGTCGGATGGACCTTTCGCATCGATCGAGCCGCCTATGACACCCGGATCGAGCTACAAGGCGAGCAACAACAAGGTAAGCAAGCACTCCCATGGGAGCTCACCTTGATTTGCCTAGCAACGCGAGGCAAGCAGACAAGGCGTATGTTGACAGTTGTTAAGTGCTTACTTTAGCCATCAATTTACTCATGAATAAAGGAGCAAGAGGCATTTTTTACACGCATTTTAGTTAAGAATAATGTAGTTCCACTTGTCCTTGGAGATTATGTGATTGAAGGAAAATAAGCATAAAGAAGTAACAAACTCACCTTCTATGATTCATGTCACGTCACCTCAGCCAAGGAGTGGCTGCCACCTCAGGTGCCATGCAGCAAGCCATGTCACCAATCCAAGGGAGGCAAGCCCCGACGAATCAGAGTATGACACGTGGACTTCACATGGATCCATGGGCCCACCGGAGTGCCTAAACCGCCTCAAGAGCACATGTACAGCGGGGACCGACCTAAGGGCCCACAGGACAGCCACCCAGAGGAAGCACACCCTGAGTGGGGCCCACAGGGGGTCGGTCGAACCGACCTTGAGCCCCCCACTCAGGGGCTTCCACGTGGTGCTTCCCGTTGGTCCTAGAGGCCATTCCCGGGGTGTTTCGCTCCTCTTGACGCCGGTGCTCAGACCTATAAATAGAAGGGGTGAGGGTTCATTTCTTACCAACACACTTTACTCCTCCTGTCTCACTTTTGGTTTCTAAGGCTAGGAGGTAGGCTAGAGTAGTTCTACTTCAGGTTCCAAGTCTACTTTGGGATCTAGGTATGAGTTCTCTTGTATCTTTATTTTATTGTATGACTTTGATCTACTTTAGTTATTCAACTATTTCATATAAAGTTGTGCCTGTATGCATAGGTGATTTGTTCATGTGTTTTTCGCTTGTTCATCATTTAGAGGCTCATGTTCTTGATGAACAAGGCCTTTCGATCTAGTTGACGAGTGACTTACTCATGTTTTCGGTGTTTGTTCATAAGTTAGAGGCTCGTGTTCTTCACGAACATGACCCTTTGATCTTGTTGAATAGACATAGGAAAACACAAATCCATTTGTGTACCTAGCCTAGTTTGATCCAGTTAGATTCCATGTTCGTGTTGTATGAAGTTCGTGCTCGCTACGATTTTCGGTGTAATTAGCTGGTTTATGCGGTGGCTCGACTGGGTCACAATAGCCGGGCCGCAGTCGGTCCTGCTAACAACGTTAGCGTGGTGCTTGGGTTGCGTAGCTACGTTACTTATGAGTGTATCCCACAGTTTGTCTTGGGGTAGGCCGCGGTAGTGACAGCCGTTGGACCCTTCTGGAATCTCCCACGTTCGGATACACTGTAGGAGTCTAAAGTCTAACAACCGGAGTCGAGCGTGGCGCGACGGAGGTTAGCTCCCGTTGTACCGGGTGCTTGAGCCAACAGTCGTGCAATGCTAGCGTGTATCTAACTCGTCTTACTAACTTCGTGTGTTTAGTACCTTAGAGCCTAGAACTAACTCGTATGTTACCTCCTAAGCCTAGGACCTTTAGAGAGAGTGTGTTTGTGTGTTCACACTACCAACTTATCTTTCATACCTCACCCCTGTACTTGAGTGTCTGGTTTGTTTCCGTCTATGATTTATACTCATTGCAATAGTGTTGAACTTGTTAATCCACCCAGCCTTCCTTGGATTCGATACCCTTTGGAATACTCCTTTGGGGAAATGCTACAATGGTACTTCCTTGCGCTTGCGGACTCTTGTAATCGTTAGGATTACCATTTGGTCATTTCTGGCATCGTTGCTAGGAACTCATAACTTAGCATCGACGTTAAGAAATACCAACAAGCATTTCTGGTGCTATTGCCGGGGAAGACTAAGGATAACATGTCAACACTATGCAAATGTTTATAATCATGACAGAATGAAAGCTTGAGTTCTCAATCACAGCTAACTTTGATTGTCTTCTTTGTCTATTGATGATGAAGACAGGTACTGTATGATTGGTTTCGACTTACCGCCGAATTTCACTGAAGATCCTGAGTCACTAGTGAGGAGAGCTAGAACTCATTTAAGTTCTCCACCCGCTTCCTTTGTGCCATCTACATCACTCCTATGGCCAACCCTGAGAAGACTCTTCGCGAGTACTTTGCTCCCTCTGCTGATCAGGTGCCCACCGGCCCCGAGATCAACACCGGGAACGGAAACTTCGACATCAAAATTGGCCTCATTACGATGGTACAAGCTAGCCCATTCTGTGGCAAGCCTAATGAAGACGCGAGCGCCCACTTGCACAGTTCACAGTGCGGTACCTTCACTATACGAGGAGTGGAGGAAGATGCCATCCGTCTGCGACTGTTTCCATTCTCACTTCTGGGAAAGGCGAAGTAGTGATTCTATCCGTTTACATGTTTGCAATAATTTTTTGAATAAGACGAATGGTCAAAGTTTTATGAAAAAGTCAACGGCGACCAATATTTCCAAACGGAGTGAGTGCAAAATTTCTAGTGTTTACCCCACTTCATCAATATTCCTATTCCGTTCTAGCACTGATCCGAAACAACGAAATATATTCTTCTTGACACTACTTGGCCTTCCAAACTAACATCTGTCTCGTCCTATGTACTCCCTCGGTCCCGGTTTGATAGTCTCTCGGGAATCGAGATCATCTCACAGACACGATTTTCCAGCGATAAACATAGAGGGACAGAGGGAGTAGTATGTAGTGTCAAAGTCACATCTCATATATTCCATTTTAATTCTGCTGAGTCTAAAACATGACTCATAGTTGTTGTTATTTATATTTAGATGTTTTTTCTATTCCCACCTATGCATGAAAAGAATTTAAGAGAAGACTATGCTTGTTGATGCACCTCGCGATTTCTTTGCTGTATTCATAGTTGATCATGCTTTTTCTAGCTGAGACCGTTTAGGCAGCTACTAAAGAGAGACTTTCTGCTCGTTTTAGATTCTGTCAGTTTGCTGTGTTACTGGTATTGTGCAGTTAGTTCGACGTCTATCCTCACAATGATTTTTTTTATAATATATTGAAAGATTTGCGCCCCAGACTGGACGTGTTTGGATTGTTGGTTAATATTTGTCCCAAAGCAATGTTTTGCCCCTTTCATTTTCCCTTGACAATTTTCATCCCTTGGGGTATTCGGATTGAGAGGTAAATGTTGGTAGACTAAGCATTTAATTGAGCAACTTTTTTTGGGTTACACAAGAATTGACCTCAAATTTGACATTCTTGAGGGGCAAATAGAATTGGAAGGGCTACACATTTTCCCGACCCCATTTACTCCATAGGAGTATATGTAACTACACTCGCGCGCTCAATTTTGTCCGCTTAGCCAGCTGTAATTTTTTTTTATCAATGAAATTGGCGCTGTCTTGTGTCCGTTCGTTCAAAAATAATTACTTAATATATTTGGAGCTAATTTGAACTCAATTTACCCCTCTATCCAAACATACCTAGGTACCAACATGAACAGGAGGAAGGGGAAACTGAATAGACCGGAGTCCGATACGGATTTTGTTTTGCTCCTTCTAATAAGCCCGATACGGATTGGCATTGCTGCTCCCCCTCTTCCCTTGATTAACAAAAAAGAGAGTACCGGAGGGTGCCAAACGCAACAACACCGAACAGGGGAGGAAGACGAAGGCTGAAAGGGAGCAGGAAAGCACCAAGCCACAAAGGCGCCTCTCGTCCTCCTGCCGGCCGTTCCAGCTTGTCGGCGTCATGGCGTTGAGCCACTATTGACGGTCTATATGTGTATCAATGTTCGTTTGGATTGTAAGTGGACAAATCCTCTGTCGTAGTCAAGGGACTCTTATTCCCTTAAGTGTGAACCCAAGGTATCGAATCCATGGAACAAATGTGTGATGCAAGAATCAATTTAATAAAGCCAATAACACTTTAATCTTCGAAAGATGTTGCATTTGCATCTAATCTAAGAAAACACCTAGAAAACAAATCTAATCTAAGAAACACCGGAGGTTGCAAGAGATAGAGAGGGGAGGTAAAACCAATCTAGAGATTAGATCGAGCTCTTGTTGAAGTTCCAAACAAAGAAGAACATAGCAAATTGAATCTCATAAAAAGCCTCTTTAAATCATGACTTCCGATTCAACTCTGAAGACGCCCGTCTTTTGGAACTTTCGTCCTGTCACGACGCGTCCCTATTCGTGCGGGTTAGCCTAGGGCGACTCCAAAGGACAAGATGAAAACAATTGGTAGGTCAGGCATGCACCTCTGGCCACCACAGCTACAAGAACACCCTATGCGATCTATCTCGATAATAGATCAGGGAGGAAGAAAACCCAAACGAAGACAAAGTCGTAGAGAAAGCACTTGATCGCTAAGAATCGGATTGCAAATTGATAATTCAACATAACGAATGATACATGGACAAGATCACCACCGGGATCCTACCTTGATCTTGCTCCTAGCTCCTGGAACTCCGACGTGGTCTTCCTTGCAAGGTTCCCACGCCGGCTAGGGAAACCCTAGTCAACTATCTCGACCCTCTCCTCTCCGGAATGGTGTCCCTCTCTTCTCTACTCTTCGACGGTGAATGGCGAATGAATTCATGCATGGCTCTTGGCAGGGGGACTATAAATAGCCCGAGGGTTGTCTAGGTCAAAGGGGGCAGCGAATGGGGCTCAAAATGGGTTGGGCCGGCCGGCCTGGGCCCACTTCAGCCCGATTCACGGCCTCCTTCGTCGGTGATGCTTCTCGTGTCTTCTGGAACTTTCCCCCTTCTGCATGTGGGCCCTTGGCGTCAGTTTCTCCGCGGTTTGGATAGGGCTCCTTGTCGCGCAAGCTTCAGCATTTTCTGTCTAGGTCCTCGGAGTTTTCTACCTTCACGGCTCAGTCCTTGGGCCACTTGGAGTCGTGTTCGCTTCATGTCTTGACTTGTACCGGGCTTCATGATCTTCTCACGAGGTGCTTGATGAACTTTACCCGGAAGTCTTGCATTTAGCGCTAAAATCCTGCATAAATAATAAACTCTAAAAACGACATGCAAGAGCGAACTTGTTATATCAAGAGGGTTAGTATCAATGGATAAGATATTAAATTGATGTCAACACCGAAGGTAAACTGATGTCTAGGTTGACGAAAATTCACCGTCAACAGCCACCTAGCCAGGGTGGGCGTTCCGGCTCTCCTGCGGGCGGCGGGCCCCTGGATTTCGCCGGCGACGGGCGCTCGACACCTCTCCTACCGCTCCTTTCAGGTAAGTTCCCCGTCTGCTTCTGGATCGGTCGATTAAGTCACTAATACCGATTACCATAGGCCGATTCCCCCAACTCTGCCTCGCCCCTAGTAAAAATCTCAAATTTAAATTCCCTTATTGGAAAATTTTTTTTGATGAAAATAAGTATTAATTTTCATTTATGAGGTAAGACAGTAAGACAGCAAATTTTAAGCAAATTAAACAACATCACGAATAAGGCTGATTGCCTTCAGGCCATTCGTTGCTGTCTCCTGTGTTTCACAATGTTAGCCCCACCTACTTCTGTGTGTTTCACAATGTTAGCTCCACCTACTTCTGTGTGTTGTGGTGCCTTGTTTAGAGGAAGAGAAATTCCACCAACAATGTGATATACATTTGCTTCTAGATAATCTTCCGGATTTCTGAAATCCAATGAGGAAATTGTACATATCTGTGTTCAAATATTATTTGTAAAGTATGATTAAATTGGAGAGTGACTCCAAACATAATATAAAGATTAAAATACTTCTGCCATATCCACTGATAGTCAGATGCTGCCATATGAATAATTGATGCTCAACATGCAGCTATCTTCTCCTTAAATTAGCATATATAAAATTCAACACATATCCCCCTGATGTAGGGAGTGATTAAGGTTAGATGCCTAAATGGTTTAATATTCACTAGAAATGCAGCTCTGCTAGCCACTAGAAATGTATCACTTTATAAAATACTACTTCTAGGAATTGGTTTGTATAGTGAATCACTATCTCACTCTTCTACATTTCTTTTAACCTTTCCTTATTGCATTGCAGGGCAAAGGACACACCAATGTTTTTCCAGATATTGGTGATATATTAAAGCAGTCAAATAAGTCATACGAAGAGAAATGTAGGCTGTTTAAGATATTATAAAGGAAGATCGGGATAGAGCGATACGAATGTACAATGAAGAATGGGATGCATTCGAAAAAGTTGTGAGGTACGTACTCCTTATATTGAGACAATTGGCACTTAATTTTGTTATTTGGTTATTAAACTCTATCATAGTTTGCTAACTGCTTTTTTACTTTTCCATGTTACTGTGGGAAGGCGGGATTTGCAAGACTTAGCAAGATTCAGAGAGAAATTTGTGAAGATTGTAGATGGTTCACTTGTTGTTAGTGTGGGAGCATTTGCTGTGGCTCTTGGGTCAAGATATTTAATATGATGTTCCTGCGACCACATTGAAATAAATGTCGTTTTTGTTAAAGAATGATCAGTAAAGTTATTATTTGTAATATCCTG
Organism: Cenchrus purpureus; assembly: GCA_022644695.1. Lineage (NCBI taxonomy): Eukaryota > Viridiplantae > Streptophyta > Magnoliopsida > Poales > Poaceae > Cenchrus > Cenchrus purpureus. The sequence goes on from CP053460.1 coordinate 103,955,544, forward strand.
TAAGATTGTTATATTATTGTCATGTGATGCATGGTATTTAGACTTGTTCCAAGTCAGTGTAATGGAACTTTCCTTTCTAAAAATTGTTAAAAAACTTACAAAAAGAGCTATAAGCTGCTTTTGTCTATTTATCTCGAGTGATCTTTGGGAGAACAACCATATAATTAACACCTTCTGATTTTCCATCGGCACAGTTAAAAATATGTTGGTTATTTTTCTTTGATTTTGGTTTGTAAAAGAAACCAATATGGACCTATGCAACTAACTGAATTTATTGGCTTGAGTTTTTTCCACAGCAACTCAGAAGTTACATATGGTATGCAAACAATGCAAATTGGCTTATTCAGAAAATGAAATAAGTAAACTGTCTCAGAATTCAGAGGTTACGTAGTCTGCATACTCAACTGGTGATCGGATCATAATTAGGCCAGCCCAAGCTGAGCCCGTCCCCGAGCTGGCTCAGGTCACGGCCAAAAGCCCAAACGAAAGAAGATTCTGAACGGTCGTGTGTAATCAGATACGGAAAGAGAGGGAAATGAGATTTTTTTTATATTTTTTATTTTACGATTTTGCAAAAATAAATATCAGAGAGGAAAATTGCAAAACTATTCAAATAAAAGGGCTATAAGCCTACAACCTTTTGAAACGGCGAGGTAGCTGCTATCACTAGACAACTGCCACCCTATCATTCGGCGGTAAGACAAACTTGAAGGGTCGCTTTCCATGGTTAACACTGTAAGTGACGGATCAAGGTTTTTTTTTGAAGTAAAATGCATGGATGACCATCGTACTTGTCGGCGTGTTTCAGTTTGGTCATTGTACTTAGAAAAGTGTAAATCGCGGCCATTAAAATTGGCCGACTCTGTCGATATGGTCATTGGCTCTCTAACTATACGTATTTGGATGACCTAATCTTCGTAATTTTTTTCTTTTACCCCCTCTTTTCTTAATTCTCTTGATTTCATCATAAACGTCTTATGCGAATAATATCGTGACTCGTTGACGTTGGCGGCGGCGGGGAGCAACGACGACAAGGAAACAGCAACACTCACCCACACGAGGAGTGAGAGGGACTTCGATCCCTGGCTGATGATGGCTCTTGTTCGCCGGCTAGAGAACACACTTACACACAACCAGTACATGTGCATAAACTTGTCCTCTTTGCTAATTCAGTGTGCTCTAAATTGAATCTGTTACTTGATGTCCTAGGCGATCATAGTGACTCATTCAGTGTGCAACTATTTCATGGGGAAGTTTTCATTAGCAGTAGTAGCAATTGGGAATACGCAGATGCATTAGCAGTTGCAAAAAAAAAAAAAAAAACAGCTTCCAAAAGGGCAGCTGATGCTCTTGCGAGGCAGCAAGCGCCCACAGGTTGCAAAGAACACTAATTTTCTATATACTTAGTGACTTAATTTATTGTCTTGCAGAATTTTTTCTAACAATATTTTCGTTCTGAACTTTTTTGTGATATAAAATGCTACAATAGATGCTTTCAATTAAAATTAAACTGTAATTGTTAAGTTAGGTTAAACCTTCTAATTACAATCATCTTACCAGCATAATAATTAAGGAAACTTGAGCAATCGAAATGCATGTGTGAGCCAATGGATAGATGTTTATAGATGGAAAGAGAATTAATAGAGAAGGGGGTAAAAGGAAAAATTACAAATAGATACTTCATGCAAATACGTATTGTTAGAGAAGAGCCAATGACCGTATCGACAAAGTCGATCAGCTTTAATGACCAAGATTTACACTTTTCTATGTACGATGGCCAAATTGAAACGCCCGACAAGTACAATGACTATCTATGAATTTTACTTTTTTTTGAATTTTACTTTTTTTTTTGTCTTACTGCCTCATGATAGGGCGGCAGCTGCCTGATGGTGGTAGCTACCCTGTTACCGCCAATTGAAATGGCCGTAACTTTTTTTTTTACTGCAGTTTCAAATGGCTGTAGCCCTTTCATTTAGCGGTAAGAGTGTAGTTTGCAATTTTTTCCCCTCCAACATTTATTTATGCAAAATCATAAAATAAAAAATGGAGAAAGGAGGCCAGAGGCCGACACGGTTCCGGCCCGAGGCCGATTTGGCTGCGGCCCGTTTGCTTCTTTGAGGCCGAAGAGAAAAATCGAGAGGGGAGATCGCGTGTCCTCCTCCCCTCGTCCTCGCGATCGATCCCGGTTGGCGCCATGGCGCTGCGCTACCTGGCCAAGAGGATCAGCGCCCCTGCTCTCCGCCGGGCGTGGGACCCAGCGCCCCCCGTGTTGCCGCCGGCGGGGTCTCGACTTCTCTCCTACCGTTCGTCCCACTCCCAGGTGCGTTCACCTCCCCGCTGGATCGAATCAGTCGTCAGCTATGAAACTACTAGGTGAATCCATATCCCCAGCTTGTAGCTGCCGATCTGTCGATTAATGAAACATACGCCCGAATTTCAGAGGCGGATTTGGGCGTATGCTCTGTAACCGTTTGCAATTCAGTAGCTGCTTTGCCGCCCTAGTCTCGATTTGGAGCTTTTGCTGCATAGAACTAGTCGCTGGCCCGCCAGTAATAGCTAGGGTAACTACTTGGGATGCGAGGAATTTGTTCATCTTTGTGGTCTCACAATCCGCGACAGGTGTTATTATCTGTAATTCTGTAAAAATGAGTAGCTAAATCTTGGAGCACAAGTTCTATCGAAAGGGTCACTTATTGAATATTTGAATGTGCAACCTGTGTTGTTAGGATGCCTGGTAGCCACTGCTTGGAAAATCAATTTGCATAACCACCAGCTGTGCGCCTAGTGCTTTCCAAAACAATGTGAATCATTGTCTCACATTTCTATCTCAATCATTTTCCTTTTTGCAATATTGATTATTAAATCGCAGGGTGGGGAATATCAGGAATATCCGGACTTGGAAGAGATGATGAGGAAATCTGATCGCTTACGGGAAGAGAATATTAGGGCATATAAGATTGTACAAGAGCAGTGTTTTAAAGAGATGCGACTGTGGAATGAGGAGTGGGATGACTTTGAAAAAGTTGTGAGGTAGTCAGGAATTCAAGGTGTAATGGATACTTGATTAACCTCCATCATAGTGTGTGCTAACTTTGTGTATTCTTTTTTTTTTTGCATGTCATTATTGAATGAAAGGCAAGATTTGCAAGACCTAAAAAGATTTACAAATAAGGCGTTGAAGGTCGCGGATGTGTCGGCCATTGTTAGTACGGGAGCATTTTTTCTTGCTGTTGGGGCAAAATATTTGATGTAATCCAATAAGGTCCCTTTAGTCGTGCAAATAAGTGCTGCCTTGTATATTGAAACCATCTTATAGCAGCACAAGTTTGCACATTAGTTTCTGGTGTAATTTACTTGTTATAAAATTCAGAGTGTTATGGTATTTGTACACTGAAGGCAAATTCGTATGTATCATTTTTTATGGCATATGCTCGTTTTGCTTTATTGAGATATATTGTTCCAAGCAAAAGTGATTTGAGTGTATGGCTATTGCAAATACCAAGCATTCATCAGGTAGGTGGAGGAAATGTTCCTACAACTAAATTCCACCACGAAGTAACAATAGGATTGAAGGGTGTGTGTGGGAATTCTAGCAAATGTGGAGACAAACTGTCCCTCAAGACACAAGTCGACCCAAGCAAGTAAAGTCGTTGCTTTCCAAATTGTCTGGTACTGCAATAGGTCTAACTGACTTGGTGCATACTTTCTATTATGTTGGTAGTAGAAAAGGTATGCCCAAATACAGGGAGATATCAAACATGAACTTGAACCACTTTTGAAATCTCAAGGCATCAAAAGGCAAACATGAGCCGGCAGCTATTTTGAAAACACCTGCCTTTTTAGAGACACATGCCGCGACGCGCGACCTAGGCGGGTAGCTAAAAAAAAAAAGCAAACTTCAAATGGTGTTTTCTCTTAAACCATACATTTGATTTGGAAACCATTTGAACCGTAGTGTTAAATGGAAGTAATGCAATAAAATAAAATCGAATATGCTACTTTAGAAACTTTTAGTTTAATATTTCAACATTTCATTATGCTTAGTGCAACATTCTTTATATGTCATTTCAACATTTATATTATATTGTTTCAATATTTATGAAAAGACATTGAATTAGTTTTCCAAAAGTATTAAGTGGTTTTTTAATGTTGATTCAGTTTTACAAAATGTTGAATCTGCATCTACAAACATCATAGTAATATAGTAAAAACAAAAGAAAAATTTGGAGCATGACTCTCTCTCTCTGCTTAACAGACGGAGCCACACGCATGCACCGGATCGGCAGCATGCTTTCTGATTTGCGTGTGTCGACTCCGTACATTCAGGTATAACTCGTGTTGAAATCACTTGGATAAAAAAATTCAAATGCATAGGATGGTCTAAATTTAATGTGACAAAAATATATTAAAAAATCTACCAGGATTTGTCTCTACAACAGTAACAAATTTATGCTGACACATTTCTATGGACGAAATAATTTGTGTCATAAATGTTAATACTTTTGGTCATGAAATTTGTTTGACTTAGTCTTGCTTCTCTTAGTGCAAAAGAAGTAGGGACGGATCCAGCGGTAGGGCGGGTGGAGCTCAAACCTCCCCTACCGCTGGAAACTCCATTGAGCCCCTCCTACAATTTTTTTTATCACGGGTGAAGGGGGAGAAGGAAGAAAACAGAGAGGTGGAAGAAGAGAAAGAGGAAGAAGAGGGAGAGGAGGAAGAAGAAGGGTGGCTGAAAAGAAGTATGGCATCCTGTGACCCGATCTTTACAAATGTGAGAAGACGATATCTATCGCAAACACTGAAGGGGGGATCGGTAGAGGAGCGGTGGATCAGAACCTTGGCATCATTGAATAAAAAAAAATAGAGGAGATATCTCGATCGTCATGTTCGCTTGCTACATGGCAGCATCTGGAAAGAGCGCAGTCATCGTGTTTTCGAAGGGAAGCAATTTCGGCAGCAGGAAGTGTTTGCAATACTGTTTCAATCGAAATCTTGATGATCGAGAGTGCACAGAACTGATGCTCTCCTTACCGCTGGGCTTTACAATTTTTCATCCAACCCGCGGGAGCTCGATCGCTTACATACGTGTACAAATATGCATTAATAGATGCTGGAGAGCGCACGGATACATGCATGCACTGATGATGCACTTTGCTACTCCCACTACAAGAAACTATTTAATCTGTGACGCATTCTCCGTGACGTTTTCAGAAAACATCACAAAGAGCACTGCGTCTACGACGTATTCCTGTTTTTCGTCACGGATGTGCCCTGATGGATATTCAAGCCCAGAACACTGCGACGTATTCCTGTTTTTCGTCACGGATGTGCACTGATGGATATTCAAGCCTAGAACACTGCGACGATTTATTAAATTCGTCGAAATCTAGCCCACAACGCTACGACATTTTAGCAAATTCGTCGCGATCAATAAATAAAAAATAATCCAAAAATTAATAAATTAAAAATGATAAACAAATAAAAAATAGTCCACAAATTAATAAAAATCTAAAAAATAACTAGAAAAAGGAGGACAACGAAGAATTGAATCTTAGACACATGGTAGGGAAGGAAGGAACTTTACCACCAAACTAACTCTTCTCTTTGCCTAATCTAAGTAATTCAGTTTTTTATACACTTTTGGAGCACCGGTGATTAGGTGGCAGCCCCAGGCTCCACGCCACCTCACCCCGATGAAAAGTGCCACTTTCAGCCTGGCCTGGCCGCATGGGCCGCCACGCTTAAGATGGCCCAACGGCCGCAGGTCGCTAGCTGTGTTGGCCACTAGGCCGCCACTAACACCGCATGCCGCCAATGCCACAAAGGGCCCAAATGACGCACGGTCAAGCTAGCCACGTTGGCCCAACCCCTCCGAAATATATCCCACATACAAAAAAAGGCGTCGGATGGGGGACTCGAACCCACGACCTAGGGGTAGGGAGGAAGATGAGTTACCACTGAGTTACAAGTCAAGTTGTGTTTACTTGCATAATTTGTTATATATATACATTAAAAACATGTTGGTTAGGGTTGCATTTTATATCCGAAATGTACAAAATGAAGAACACCTATAGGGTTCATCTTTTTCTTTTTAATCCTGAATGAAAAGTTGTATTTGGTTTTTCTCTTTCATATGAACTCCAAATCTTATGTTTCTTTTTCCCAAATTTTTCTAAAATCACGAACTTTCATTTAATGATGTTTGTTTCTATGTTAATTGAAATTTGTTGAACTTTTTAGTATGACTTGTTTTCATCTACCGAGTATATATATAGAAAAACCATGTTTTTGCAAAAGAATTGATAATGTAACTTCATATTTGATCATATTATGCTCAACATAAGGTTGTCTCCAAGTTTGAAGTGCATACAAGTTCAAACTTATAATGAGGTACAAAAATCTCAAAGTTTGACTTTGAGTTTTAGGAAACTATAGAAGGGATGTATCCTTTTGTGAAGAATGAATGGTCCTACTTTCTTGAAACCACTTAAATGTTTTATGGCAAGATTTTAGAACAAAAACATGATGTTATGCCAATTTGTAGAATTTTTTGACCAAATTTAGATATTATTGTAATTATTATGTTGTACTTTTGAGATAAAAGTTTAAATGTTCTTCATTACTCAAATTGATTTTGTCATCAATCTCCAAAACATGGCATAGAATGGAACATAGAAGCCTAAATATGATTTTTGTGAAATTTTTCCAGTCTTATTGGTGGTACACATAGGTCAACTTGGAAGTACTTTCGATAAGCTTGCAGAAATTCAATTAAATGATAGAAAATAGTAAATATATTCTAAAAATTTTGAAACTCCTAGATTACAACTTATTTGTTGTCTTGTACATGTGAAAAATGGATTAGTGGTATTTAAGACAACTAAATTTTGAGTTTTTTGAAAGGGTGTGTTATTTACGTGTTTAAAAAATACAAAAAAACTTTTTTGCACAACAAGTAGTAGTGTAACTTCATATTTTATCATACTAAGACTAAAATAAGATTGTGACCAAATTTGAGCTGCATACGACTTTGACAATGTTATGAGGTGTTCAAACTTCAAAGGTTTGAGTATAGGTATAAGAAACTATGTGAGAGATGTTACTATTTGTGAACATCTATAATCTCACTTTATTAAAACCATTTGAATTTTTATAGCAGCATTATATACTTAAAATATGGTTCCATGTCAATTTGTAGAACGTTTTGAGCAAATCGAGACCAGGCGGCGCTCCATCCTCTCCGGCTCGGCGCGGATCGACTTCGCGGGCTTCCCCCACCGGCAGCGTCACGGGCTTCGGGCTCCTCCATGGCGAGCCCTTCGGCCCTGACTCGCCAGGGGCGTGAGGAGGGGGCATAGCTCTTTTCTGAAGGGGACTCGGCCCTTCGTCTGCACCGGCCTGAGCCCTCCGCTATTGGTTCTTAGGGCCTCGCCGCGGAGCGAGGAGGAGCCGCTTCTGCGTTCGACTCTGCTGGGTTCGGCGGGGTGGTGCCACCGCTCGGCTCCGGTGCCGTGGATTTCAGGTGTAGCCCCTAGCCTTGCTCGCCCGTGCTGTTGCCTAGTGATTGTGTGTTCAGCTCTGGTGCTGAATAGTGAGTGGTGAAAATGTTGACGCCGGTGCTGTGTAGTGTGCAGGACGTCAGGGGCTCGTCGAAGAGCTTCCCCAAGCACGAGGCGAGGCACGTCTCTGACCATAAGGTGCGCATGAACCTAGTTTTTCCATGCTATTTCACTGTTAATTTTGTGTCAATCTCCAGTTTATCTGAACATTTACTGCTACCTTTACCCATTTTGCACCTGCGGCAGTACCTTGATTATGTGTACTGCTTGAGATTCCACTAAGGAGTTGGCAATGGATTTTGCTGATATTCACTGGTTTACCCCCTTGCATTTTCTGTAGAACATTGCCCGGTGTGCCAGATTTAGTCCTGATGGTAAGTATTTTGCAACTGGGAGTGCTGACACATCGATAAAGTTCTTTGAGGTGAGCTTAAGTAGTCACTCTGAGTGCTATGTGGGGTTCTGCTGTTTTGTACTGCAACTCAATACTGCTCTCTCCTGCAGGTTGCTAAAATTAAGCAGACGATGGTAGGAGACTCCAAAGATGGATCTGCTCAGCCTGCGATACGTCTATTCCTGCCACTAGTACTCTTTTGATTCTTTGGTAAGACTTGGATCCCCAATTTTAACACTTTGCAGTTGATTATTTAGATCCAGATTTGCTTTGTTAAGATTCAGAATAAAAAACAACGATATGTTTGCAATACCTTGAATCTTGACGTAACTGTGCTGAGCATTCGTGCATGCCTTACAAATCAAACTGGTAATGACGAACTGAATGGATGCAAATCAAACTGGTAATGACGAACTGAATGGATGATGCTCCTGCTATTTCCAATGTCTTGCTGAACTGACGGACTGAATGGATTATGTTGCTATTATCACTCTTCCTTTTACCACCATGTAGTTACTTACCATGTGTTGTTTCTGCCTATCTGGAGATGCTTTACGATTGGATTTAGATTTTTTGGTGCTGCATCCGAGCAGTACTAATGAGCTCTGCGCTTTGTTTCAGGAAAGTTTTCGCATGCTTCATCCATGAAGTGCTAAAGACGTCGCATGTGTAGTCCCAGTTAGCCTGTCATTGCTCTGAGCTTGATCTTCATAGTGTCGCGCTTTGCCTTGCGAAGGAAGGAATCATGACTTCTGTTGTTCACAGTGTTCCAGGTATGCTTGAGTGATCCAATATTGTGTCATGTTGTTTGCACTGCAGTACTCCCTCTAGTTATTGGTGTACTATTTTCAGAACACATGCCACTTTTTCTGTACTATTCATTATCAGAATTTACTGCATGCTCACTACTCTTGTTGCTTCCTGAACAACATAAGCAGTTTTCTTTGAACAAACTAGGGAATTTTACCTAGTTTTGTATCAGTTGAGCCATGCATGCATGGCTTTATATGGTATAGCAGCTGTAATCTAGTGCTGCTGAATAGATTTATAGCTGGTGGAAACTTGGTCAGTGCCCTGTGCACCATATATATCAATTGGTACCCTATAAAATGTCATATTGTACTGTTGCTACTTGCTACTTTCTTTTATGTGATAAAAGATGGTGCATGCAGTAGATATTTTTAGGTTGATTTATACCGTGGTTTGTCGGTAGAGCATGTTTCCAAGTGTAGATTTCATGTGTTGTCTGAGATATGTGGTCAATTGGATCTGTATTTGTTTGATGCAGCAGCAATTTAGTTTGTGCCTTTGTGGTGGCAGCAAATTGATACGGTAGTTCAGAATGGGTGTCTTGTGTGTGCTGCACTCCTGGTTCCTCAATGTGATAGTAGCTAATTCATTAATCAAGTTAGTTTCCGGTTTATGTGCTTGATCATGAAACCTCAATGCCTCAGTTGAGATTTAGGAATCTTGTATACAAGTTACAATTCTGTAAATTGTATTCTAGCAGATAGTATTCTGTAAAATGAATGTTGGCTAAACCAAGTAGATGTGCATGATGGTAACTAAAGAATAGCATGTATGTATATCATATCACTATGTTTTGTTGTGCAAGCAGCATAGTTCACAGATCACTGAGTCTGATATTGCTCACTACTTTTGATCTGAATAATTTATTTTGGAAGTAAAGTTAGACTGGGTCACTTGTGCTCCAGGTTGTGTCCTGTTTGTTAGGTCCATGCAGCACAAAACCTCACAAATGTTAGGTCCATGCAACACAAAATTAGTGGTAGAGCAGAATTTCTGAACATTATATACTACTATCTGTTTCTCAAATGATTTCTTGATTGAATTGACATTTTGGTCACCGACCTGACATAATTATTCGTATCTCTATGCTGCCCAGGAGGAGCTGTAGGAGCAGGAGGAGCAGCTGCTCTAGCTACAGATAAGTGTCAACCTCTCAAATTTCTTGCCTTGTGTGTTCCTTGTTACTAGTATTTAATTCTTTAAGAGATTGCTTTAGCAACCATTTTAAAGATTTCTCTATTCCTTTTTGTGCTTCATGGCAACAAGTTGCATACTCTTAGTAGATTCAAGTTCCTGTAATAAACACTGATATTACATTTGTTCCCTTAATTTCAGAAAAAACTGGAGAAGTAGAACTGAGGTAAACTCTTCGGATGAAAACTTGTACCGATGTGAACTCTTCGGACGAAAACTTGTACCTGATGTGTTGGATCCTTTTTGTATTTGATGTAATACTGGATGAAAATTTAAGTGTATCCGATGTGATGATAGTTTTGTCTATTTTTGGAAATGATATCCATTGGTTGGAATTGTAAGTTTGAATGGGCTAAAAAAACCTAATATAATTGATGGGCCAGAGTTGTTATGGGTTGTATATCTGCTGGGCTGGAAATGTGGTGATGTCATCATCCACGTCGGCTGCCACGTCATCGTCCACGTAGGCTGCCACGTGATCGTCCACCTAGGATGCCACATCATCATCCACGTAGGCTGCCACGTCATCGTCCATGTAGGCTACCACATCATCATTGTCCACGTAGGCTGCCACGTCATTTTCCATGTAGGCGTCCACATCAGCAGCCACATCAACATCCATGTTGGCAGCCACATAATGATCCATGTCAGCAGCAATCCGTGATGATTATTTTCGTCACTAGAACTGGGCTTTGGGTTGGGTTGCATGGGCCTCGGGCTGCTCCGTGACGATTCAGAAACGTCATAGACCGTGACGTTTATTAAGGAACGTCGACAGATTTAATCAATGACGCTCATTCCACCACGAAAATTTAAATCGTCGCGGATGCTGATTTGCGACGAATTTTATTTAATCCGTGACAGAATAATTGCGTCACAGAATAAATAGTTTCTTGTAGTGTCCCTTCGTTCCATTTTAACTTTTCTAGGTGTACTCATAATGTCACACGTAATGTATAGTATATATCTAGATGTATAAATATTATATTTAGAGCAACTCCAGCGGAGGTCTCTAAATGAGCCTCTACTCTAAATTTTAAAAGTTAATGTAAAAACTCAACTCCAACAAGATCTCTGAATGGGCTTGCATTTTTCATAGCCCTTCAAATTTCCCCTCCAAGCCTCCATTCCTGAATGGCCTCTACTTCTGCATCCAAAACGTGGGTCCCATCATTTTTTTTTCATTTTTTCTCCCCTTGTCGCTTCACATCCGCCGCCGCCCCTCTCACTTCGCATCCACCACACACCACCCACTACGGGAAAATGGACGTTTGCCGTGCGTTTCGATCTTTGCCGTGCACATTTTTTCGGGCGCACGGCAAAGAGGAGCTTTGCCATGCGTATTTCCCACGACGCACGGCAAAAAAAAAATGTCCGGTAAAAAAATAGTTTGTCGTGCGTTTTTATGTTGGCGCACGGCAAACAAATTGTTTGCCGTGCGTTTTTTTCGTAGCACACGGCAAACATTTTTTCCCACCGAACGTTACCCCTGTTAGATTGTTCGTTGCCTTTGCCATGCGCTAGGACAAGGTGCAGCGGCGGACGGCGACGATGGGATTTTTTTCCTTTTTTTCATTTGTGGGTCCGGCGAGTTGGCAGCATGGGGCCGGCGGCGGGCCTTGTGTTTTTTTTATTTTTATGAAATTGTTTGCCGTGCGTGTGATATGGCGCACGGCAAAAGCCGCCCGTCAGACGTCTCAGAATTCCGCTCCGACTTGTGCTGTTAGTTACTTTTTTTTGCCGTGCGTCTGCAAACCCTCTTTGCCGTGCGCCCCGATAGAAGACGCACGACAAAGATCGTTTACCGGGCAATAATCTGCTATGCGGCCTTTGCCGTGCGTTTCTTGACCGTAGGCGCACGACAAACCCGTTGTTTCCCGTAGTGACCCCCCGCTGCCACCGCCGCCGCAAGCCGCATGCCCGCCTCGCCACGCATGCGCTGTTGGTGCCGCTGTCGCTGCCAGTGGAGCCACCATGCTCGGCACGGAGCTCCGGCCTCGCCTCCATGTGCTCTGTTGCCGCCTCTGGGACCAACATGGCGGGCGGCCCCGTCGGGGGAGAGCGGCGGCAGTGAGAACTGGGAGCCAGTGTTACTGGTGTCTGGGATGGGCGGGTCAGTGCTGCAGGCGCACCGGTGGTCTGACCCCAAGTTCGAGCTCGTGGTGGCGGTGTGTTGCGCGCCGTGGTCCGTGGGCGAGTCGTAGGAGTGGGAGTGCAAACGACCCGCTGGCCCCCGGTGGTGTGGCGCGACGCCGCTCGTGACAGGTCGTCTCAGCACGCGCGTGGCCACGAGCGCGGTCGTGGCGGTGACGGCTGGCGCTGTTTCGCTTTCTGGTGGGCGTCGTTGCCTCCACCGCCGGGAGTAGCTGGCCGGGAGGAGACACGGGTGGGGAGGCCGAGGAAGCTCGCCGCCGTTTGAGGGGATCCCGCCGCCGCCGTGGAGCACGCCACGTGGGGGAGCTTGCCGCTGCCGAGGCCGTCCAGGCGGGTGGGAAGGCCCACGAGGGAGCTTGCCGTCGCCGTGGCAGGCCTCCCTCCAGGCGCGGGTGTGGAGGCGGGCGGGGAGCTCGCCGACATCGTGGCTACCGGCTTGGGGAAGCTGGGGTACCGGAGTTGGATTGGAGCAAATGAACAGATGAGGGAGAGAGGAGGAGGATAAGAAATCCTGACGCGTGGGACCCATAGATAAATGATAACGTATCCTATGCAAACTAGACTCGTGTGCAAACTATGCAAACTCTAACCACAATCACTAGATCTCCATCCTATGACCAGATTGAGAGGTGAGAAGTTTTATCATTTAAGTCCTCCCACCATTACATTTTGCTAATAAAGAAAACCCTAATCCCACCTGGAAGCCGTCAGCCTGTCATGTGGACAGACGTCCAGCCCCGTAACGCCGTCGCCCCGTCTGTCGCCCGTCATGTGGACTGGCCGCCGACGCCGTGCTGGAGGACGCCAACGCCCTAGTGCCCTCAGCCGGGCTGGGCGGCCGCACCGGAGGATGCCGCCGCCGTCGTCGCCCCCTCGCCGGACTGCCGGATCGGCGCCCGGAATTCGAATTATCAACCAGCTATAAGTTGGATCAGCTACAATTGAACATGGATTTTCCCGTGCCTGTGTGAGCATCCACCACTCATGTGCAGACACTGCTTTTTTCTTGAATTTCCTAGACAGATCAATGGCGCAGGTACAGTGGAGCTACTTTTGTACTAGCCCGACAGCAAGAAACTAGAAAAGCCGAAACCTTCCTGCAGCTCGGCACAGCAACACAGCTTCAGCTTCAGGTTCAGCTCCAATGACGCCGACGCACCCTCCTTCCTGCAGCTCACGCACCTGCGTGTCGGCGTCATCCTCCGTCCGCGGAGCAGCCCTAGCGCCCATCCATGGCGGCGGCGTCGTCCTCCGGTGCGGCTGCCCAGCTCCGGTATCGCAGTCCGAGCGGGGCGTCGGCGTCCAGACCGCCGTCCTCCAGCGCGGCGCAGAGCGGCCCGATGGGCGGCGGCGGCGTCCGTCCGAGCGGGGCGGAAACGAAACGTTTCTAGCTCCTCGCTCGACAGACGGGGCGACGGCGTTACGGGGCTGGATGTGGCTTCCAGGATGTGATTAGGGGTTTTTTATTAGCAAATGTAATAGTGGGAGGGGTTAAGTGATAAGATTTCTCACCTCTCAATCTGGCCATCGGATGGAGATCCAGTGATTGTGATTGGAGTTTGCATAGTTTGCACACAAGTCTAGTTTGCATAGGATACGTTGCCTAACTTGTTATTTAAAAAAAAAAACTGCTTGGATTTTTTAGTGTGGACCTGAATTTGTTTAAATTTGAATGAAATTGTTTTTAGATTGGACCTAAGCCAGACGCAAAGATGGATTTGAAGGATAAAGAGTGGAATGAACTCATGAAAGTTACCAGGTATACTGTACCTTTTTTTTTTGTTTAACTGAGAAAAAATGTTACCATTTTTCACACTTTTTTTTTGGTCTTTGCAAGGCTTCATTTGGATGAGTACTCACAATCAGTCAATAATTTGGGAAAGCTTGTTAACGTAGCAACTGCCATGGTAGCTGCCTTCCCAGTGATTCTGATTTGGGGGAGCAACTATAAAGCATGATATCATGGGAGTAGATATGTCCTTGGATCCAAGCTTCTGCCGTTGTTTCATGCTTACTGATCTCTGTGTGGATCAAGCATTTGCAGTATCCTAAGTCACTCCAGTGCCTTCCGTAAATATGTAGAACCTTTTTAGTCGATATGTAAACCTTTATTGTCAGCTGGGGTGGCATGCCTCTTGTCGAGGCTGGTTGTTCTGTTAGAAATGTTCAACGCTTGTTTGTTCTCTTTGCACTAGAACAGCCTGTGTCGAGGAGTCAAGGCTGAATAAAGCTAGTCTGCGTGCAAAAGCTGGTTGATGGATGGTGTTATGGTTTATTTTACAAATTCTGGAATGAATGCAAACCCCGTCGTGGGTAAATTGGAAATTAAGCATCGCAAAATATAGAGGCAGAAGTTTAATACACCCGCTGTATTATTAAATGTATGGAACATTACCTTTCATATATTTTTTTCGAACAAATTCGGGGGAGAGATCTCCACCTACTTTTCATCGATCGAAGGAAGCCCGAGAAGAGGTAGTTACAATGAACATACAAAGGTTACCTCGGCAAGCCGAGAAGAACAACATGAGATCGGCAAAGTCGTTAAAAGAAAATTACAAAATAACAAAACAGCAAAGAAAAAGAAAGGTCTGAGTACACCTCCAAGTAACATCTCGAGAGGAACTGTCGATCACCGGTTTGCCTAATTTCCAAGCAACTTACTTGCCGAATCCGTGCCGACCACATTGAACTTCAACTCCGGTCGTCATCTAACCAAGGCATGTAACGCGCCGCCGTTGCAGCCGCGTCATGGCTGCACCAACCGCGTTAGGGCTGACGCGTTAGGCACCTCACCAGAGTGGACACGCCCCCGCGCCGACAGGAACAGCCATCGTCGCTTTTTACGGATCGAGATCTAGATCTAGGGTAAAAGGCAGGGGAGTGAGGAAAATGAAGAGAGGAGAGGACGAGGGAGGATGGGGTGGAGGTGGGGTGGAGAGGCCGCCGCCGCTGACGAGCAGCGGCGACAGCGCCCGGAGAGGGGCTCGGGAGGCTGGTGGTGTCGGTGCGGCGAGTCGCCTCGTCCGAGACAACACGGGGGAGGGGGGTTGTGTTTTCCAAGGTCCACCATCTCACTACCTTTCATATATCACCCTCGAAGGAATATTCCAATACTCTTTTAAAATATTTCAGCGTCTAAATTACAGTGTACACTAATAAATTATTCTCTGTTTCTATTCCTCCTCTATTTACCTACCCTCCTTTTCGACGGCGCTCGCGGCGGTGCCACGGCCCACGACTGCAGTCAAGAATCAAGATCCACGGGCGGCAGCTGCTTGCGGTTCTGCGGCGTTGGCGGTAGGGCCAGCGTTGGGGTCCAGCAGTCAAGCTTGCTCTGCTGCAGCTCGAATGCTCGATGGAAAAGGAGGGAGGCGCGTGTGGCTCTGGTGCTCGCCTGCACGTAGACCACCAACCCAGGGTCCCAAGCTGGGCACGATGTTGCATGCATGTACATTAGGTAGGGACAAGCTAATAATTACTCTATTACAAGGATGTAGGGCCATGCATGCTAATTACTCTATAAAAGTGTTTGACCCCTCAAGTATATATTGCAAAGTTGTAACATTCATAATCAACCCTTTAGTATGTAATTCTCAAAAAAAAAACTAACTAAACGGGTACATTTATTATTCCAAGTTATTAGTTTAATCTTAATTTAATGTCATGTTACAACATGGGTGTAAACCATATATATAATCATCTTACTAATACTTATCAACATCTAATATTTAATCAATCGCCATTGCATGACTGTGTAGGAGACCGATTCGTGGTTGTGCGCGTCTGGCCATTTGGATTGCATGCATCTTGCATGCATCTCAATAGGAATAGAGTGAGTCACGTTGTTTGTTTCGAGGATACAACATAACATTGTAAGAAGCATCTATCAATTTATATATAAATAATAATTTTAAATGAACATATAAATGATAATTTTAAATGAAATTTCGCAAAAAAAAGATAATTTGAAATGAATATAACTAAATATAGATAAGGTATTTTTGAACCGCGTGGATCTAGCTAGTATCATCAACCTTACATTTCCAATCTTCGCAGCTCTTTACACATTTGAAGTTGAAAAAAAAACCGATGACTACTTTATAGCTCTGTAAGGAATCGGATGCTCGTAGCCTAAGAGGGGGAGAGGGTGAATTAGGCAACTTAAAACCTTAACCTATGGCTTCACTATTTTTACACAAAGATAAACTAGAACATACTATCTAGATGTGCAACTAAGGTTGTTCTAGTGTGAAACTCCCATCCCAAAACAAGGTTTGCAACCTATACCCAATCCTAGCATGATACTACTCTAGGAAAGTAAAGGCAAACAAAGATCGCAAGAGAGTAAATGCGGAAACGTAAAGAGGGATGAGAGGAAGCACGCGATTTATCCCGTGGTATCGGTAGGCACTAAGCCACCCCTAGCCCACGTTGTTGAAGCACTCACACAAGAGTATTGCTTCTCGGTCACCAAGTCTCTCCCAAGAGCACCACTTGACTCGCCACAAAGGCTAGCCACTTAGGCACTTGCCAAACTCCCTTGGTCACCTTGATGCCGCCTCCACTAAGGAGCTTCTCCACCAAGAAAGGGGGTCTCCACGCCCCCCGCACAAAGTGTCCTCGCCACTCCACACCAAGCCGGAGGGTCGAAGACGATTGCCGGTGAGCCACTTAGGCCCCAAGGTTTCCGGCGCACCTTGTACAACTTGATTCACTCAAGAATCACCTCACAAGGTTGGCACAACCTTGCACTTACTCAGCTCTAAGCTAAGCCTAGCACTAAGCACACACACAAAGCATGTGCAAGTCTATGGATGAGCAATTAAGCACTTAGATGGATTGGATATGATCTTCTAGGTGTCTTGCACTCCTCTGCACTTCCACACAATCCAACAACCTCAAATGGGTGAGTGGAGGGGGTATAAATAGCCCAAGGCATCCAAAGAGCCGTTGGCTAACAGCCACAAAAAAGGTAGCGTCGGATGAACCGATGCTAGCTTTTTCTAGGCGTCGGTTCATCCGGTGCCCTCCAGTCACTTAGCCGTTGCATCTCTCTACGACACAACTCCGACGCTTATGCCCGCGCGCGTCGATCATCCGGTGAAGGACTCTCGCCAAAACCTCATCGTCGCATCTTCGAGACCATCGGATGAACCACTGCTCCACCGTCGGTTCATCCGGTGCTGAAGCTCCAGTCTTGACGCGTCTCTGTCTTGATTCAAGTGAAGCGTCAGATAGACCGACGGTGTCCCCACTTAGACCGTCGGTTCATCCGGTGCTATTGACTTTGCTGCTTCTCCTCTGCAATTCATCCGGCGCATCTAGAAACTAGACCGTCGGATCATCCGACGGTGTCAACTTCATTTTGCCTGCTTCTGCGCCGTGTACCAAGTGCACCGACGCTTCTTCCTAGGGTACTGTCGGTTCATCCGACGGTGTCTTTTTCCTTCCTTTTCTTTGCGTCTTCAACTTGTCATTGCTTCAACTTAACATACTTAACATGCCATCACTTATAGCTGTGTACCAAGTCCTCATTTTTGCTATGAGTAACTTAACATGTGCATGGTATGTTAACTTGTGGTATGACATGTTAACTTAGACATGGTATGTTAACTTGGGCATGGTATGTTAACTTGTGGTAACATCCATGGGACCTAGGAATGCCTACAAAGACATGCTAGACAATGTGGTTAGTCCCATTACTTGTGTTAGCATGAATAACCAAAATCAACTCAAACAAATGGCAAATGGGGCCATGTTCGCTACAAGCTCCCAACAAGCAAAATCATGATGTGAACACGAGCATGATTTAGCTTTGCTCTGGGAAATTTGTCTCTACACGATACTCAATATATAGGTGTAATTTGTGTGGAAGACACTGCACTGCACATCACGAAAATATGTATATATCTGTTGACACCACATTAACAAATTACATATTTGAGACTGATATATATAGGAGGTGTATAAAATGATCATTTTCCTAATTGACCTCATTTAATTATTTTCTCTAACGTCATCTTCCCTCTCCTTGCACTTCTTCCTGATACAAAGGTTGACGTGCTATTATATTATTTGTTTCTTAAAATACCTTATCAAATATCAAAATATCATATTGAGAAGATATATACTGAGTACATTATATATAAAGTACAACTATAAGACACTAAACATTCATACAATTAAACTAATAATTTTGATTAAAACTTATACAAATTGATTCTCTTTAAATCCTATAAGATCAAAGATGGCATACGAAAGAAAAGAGTGATTTATGGTGGGCAGCAAACTTTTTTTTTTAAAATGCCAACTCCCACGTAACCTGGATGCCCACATGCAATTGGTTGCTCATTTGTTGTAAAAAAAAAAATGGTTGTTCAATCATCAGTTGTCCAGTAGCGAGCTGTGAACAAAATTTAAAAAACAATTTCTTTCTTTATTAAAAAGGAAATGTTTTCTTATGACTTATTATCCGGTGGTGTTATGCTAGTACTATAAAATGTCGTTCTTCTCCACCATGCTTTAATTTCCCTCTTGCAAGCTTGTTTGTTCCTTGCTACATACTACTGTCGCATCATTGGCTGTTGCGTGTAATGACTTGTAGGAAACATTGAGATGTTCAGATCGACGTTTAATTTGTTCTTAGATTGTTTACTGTATTTGGTTCGGTTCTTAAAAATTTCTTTCTTGACAAATCCTAATTAACAATTCGCGTTTCGTAGATATTGCCCCTGCGGCCCGGCCCAGCCCACCCTGTTTTTTTTTTTTGAAGAAAACAGCATGAGCACTGCTAAATCATAAAAGGAGGACGAGCAAGCGAGTTCTTACAAAGTTTGTTATTACATAGAAGAAAGGGGCACACTGACACAAATATGGTAGAAAACATGAATGAAAAACCTAGAACCCTCTGTGAGGCAGTAAGGGTCCGTTTGGTAGAGCTTCAAGAGCAGATTCTGAAGCTATTTTTGATGAAGCTCTACCAAACGGGTCAATAAAACAGCTCCTTCAAAGAAGTGCTTCCGCACCCTCCTCTCTGGAGCGGTTCGGCAGAGGAGGAGCTGCGAAAATGCAGCTCCCCCCGCTCCACCCGCGGCTCCGCCCCTTTTTTCCTTCGTTTGTCCTTGAGGAAAGACGGGCGAGGACGCGGGCAGGCGAGAAGAGGACGGCGGTGGTGCTGGAGTGCTGGACGGCGCGGGGAGGTGGGGGCAGCAGTGAGCTCCAGATCGTGGAGGTGGCTGGTGGCAAAGGAGAGGGTCGCGGGTGGAGATGGCCGGCGACGGGAGCTCCAGGCCTCCGGGCCGCCTCCATAGCCGACCTCCATGGCCTCCGGTCGGTGGGACCTCCGGGCCGCCTCCATGGCCGACCGGCGAGCTCCGCCCGGGCCGCGGAGGAGGTGGCCGGGGTGCAGGTGGAGGCGGCCGGCGGCGAGCTCCAGGGCACGGGTCGACGGGCGGAGGCTGGAGGCTGCCGGGAGAGAGGTAGTGGCCGCCGGAGGCACCGGCAGGCGGCGCTAGGAGCTGCAGATTGGAAGAGGGCCGATGGTGAACGATGGATGGTGAATGGATAGATAACATGATAAGGATAAGGTGGGGAGGAAAGGGAATGGAAAAAACAAGAAGGAAAGAGAAGAGAAAATAATAATAAGAAAAAATAGTAGAAAGATAAAAGAAAATAGAAAAATAAAAGAAGAAAAGAAGAAAAATACAAAAAGTAAAGTAAAGGGTATTATGGACATTTCACCCTCATATCCCCGGAAGAAGCTGTTTTGTCAAACGTTTTCCTAAAATGGTATGAGTTGCCACCACGGCTACCACAGCTGTACCAAACGCATCCTAAGCCCTCCCCACAAGCCAAACTTCTCAACCTGACTTCTGCCTTGATGAGAGTGACAATCTGTACAGGTAGAGCTGAGACACGATCAAAGATCCTCCGGTTACGTTGATGCAGCCCATTTGGTCATCGATCCTGTCTGTTGTTTGTGCGTCCAGTAGCTTGCTTTAATTTGTTGTTGTTACATACAGTAGCTAGGTGCCTAGCTCTGCAGGACATGAGGTCCACCGCCGACCAGCAGCTACAGGCAGGTAAAACACCATGGACATTCCTGCACGCTGCTGGTATCCAAAGAAGCACACAGGCAGGCCGCCCGGCCAGACTTTGCACGAAAACAGAATGGGAAGGCGCTCCGAAATCTGATCCCCCCTCCAGTCAACCACCGTGCTACTATATTCGGCATGACACATGCATTGTGCAAGCACGCAGCTGCTGCTGCTGTGTGCCTGATGTCCCGTGAGCCGTGTCTGTTGCAAACTTGCCTGCATCTTGATGGCACGGCACACGGCAGCGCCAATCTAGCCAGCTACGTTAGGCTGTAGAGCCTGCACAATTCCTCATGACTAGACATGCTACGCGACGCGACCACACACAAGAAGCAAGAAAAGTCAAAAAGGCAGAGCCTTCCCTTCTCCTGTCCCTCACTCCCAAGTACGTTCTTGTTGCACTTGCTCGGGAAGGGAAGCCACAACGTACCATCCATGCCACGCTATATATGCTGCTGGTTGCATTTGTGGACGGTGCGTACGTACGTGTCCATTCAAGCCTAGCAGTAGCATGCATTTCACCCTGTCAAGAACGTACGGTTAAACTTGGATGGATCCCCCTACATGGATGGATCCCGTGAGCAATTAGACTAGCTGCAACGCCACAGCTATTTATAGCTCTAAACACATTGTTTTCTAAAATAATATATAGCTACAAAACAAATAATAATAGTTATTGTAATATGGATGTAGTTATTTTCTATTTCTGGATAAACGTGACGTGTGTG
The DNA here is from genome assembly GCA_022644695.1 of Cenchrus purpureus. Taxonomy (NCBI): domain Eukaryota; kingdom Viridiplantae; phylum Streptophyta; class Magnoliopsida; order Poales; family Poaceae; genus Cenchrus; species Cenchrus purpureus. Next base: position 103,976,482 of record CP053460.1, read on the forward strand.
CCTATATTTCAGACTAGCTAGTCTCAGTTGGAAAGAGACCAAGTTTGCTCATTTTTTACTGTTTATATTGCATATTACACATACATGGAGTTCTAGATATTGTATGCCAATATATCTTTAGTTTCTACAAGGAAGGGATGATTTAGCACCCATTTTCCACCATGATATTGATAGCCGATAAGGGATTATGAATTTTGAAATAAAAATAATAAATTGCCCGATCAAGAGTATTGTAGTGAGAGCTACACCACACGACGATGAGGTATACAACCTATGACCGAGAAAAGTGTTGAATGAAGCAAAAATAAGGAAATAAAGGTAGTCGAGAAGACTCAAGATTGAGAAGCGCATCTAACTTTTGGTACGCAACAAACACCACAAGGGGGGGGGTCCAATGGTGAGGGACACACAAATGTGATTGGCCTCATAATAACCATCTATACTATTGTAAAAAATCCTTATCAAGTTGAAATTTTGGCATTTCTTAACAAACTTTGAATTTATTAATTTCATAACGTAAAAAGGCCTATTTCTATTAACTACCGGGTTTGGACTACATCTTTCGGAAGCATGATACTGATTAAGTGAAAAAGGTCTAAAAAAGGATAGATGGGATCATAAAACATGTTTGTTTTCTGATCGTTAGTTAAAGAAAAAAACTTCAAGTTCACACACATTAGAGCCACACATGGCCTTCTTGACGGGAGTTTGCAGTGTATCCATGCTTCTTTTCAGAAACCAACTAAAGCAGAGTCATGATATAGTGATGGTGTAATCTATTAAAAACCCAACAAAAGCCAAAAAGAGAGGAGATTAACACAAAGACTAAGGTCGTGTTTGGAGGCCAGCTGCAGCTGGCCACCAAACACACGCAGTTTGTAGCCCCCTATCCAGACGCCACAGCCACGAGCTTCTTTTTTTTGGACTGTAGCATGGCGAGGGGAACTGTAGCATAGGCTAATGTTGTAGGAGCAATCCATGGTCAGGAACCAAGCACTCTATAAGGATATACCTTTCTAGCCACAACAACGTAATTGACCCAAGCGTAGAGTTCATTACGAGAAATTGATGCAACTGCCATAAGGGTAAATTAGGATCATGCATATATAGAATTGATATGGTAATGATTAAAAAGCTCAAACTCAAATTAATTTTTAATTATTAACTTTATAGTATTCTTATACCATTCGATTTAAATATAAAGATATTTTATCGTCATAACAAAACCTTCCAAACAAAAATGAACATTGCCAATCAAAAGCATACAAAATTAAATTCATGTGAAGAAAATATAGATCTTTATGTTTCTATAGTAAGTATAACAAATATGTTCGTATATAAGCCATTGTTTTTTATCTTTAATTCAAGTTGAAAAAATGTGTCATAATATGAAAATGTAAATATATATGATAATATCTAACCATTACCGACTAAATATAATTATTTATAATAATTTATTCTGAAATAAAATATTAAAATATCTACATAAAAAGTTAGTTACCCGTGCTATTTACACGGACCATCTGCCATTGAGTTTTATAAAAAATCTAACAGGCAATAAATAAATAAGTAAATTCAACGCTCGATAGTAAGAAATTGTCAGAGTATTTATGTAGTCTTAGAGCATCTCCAAGAGACTCTCTATATTCTTTCCAAATGGTAGAAATAGAAATTTTGGTGCAAAAATGCCTTCCAACAGCTTATCTAAATGGTCATCCAAATATAGTCATATTCTATTCCGGATTTTTCGCTAGCCAAATATAGAAGACGAGAATGACTCTCTAGATTGCGCATAAGAAATAGAAAAGGTGTTGGAAAGTGAATTGATATAGAAAATGATTTTTATGCAAATGACTCTCTAAATGATAATTTAGAGAGTACATTTTGAAATACTCTTGAAGATGCTCTTAGTTAGGAAAATTGGGTTCTCTAATATTTCCCAACTAGACTAAAAAATGAGTTTTAGTGTTAGTTTAAATAATAACAATGTTCAAATGTACGTTGTGCTAAAAAAAAATTCTAGCTACCCATGCTATTTGCGCGGGGTACCTTGCTAGTCCAATTTAATCCATTGTTGTGATCAAAAGTTACTAGTTATAAGTAATTTGGGATGGAAGGAGTAACAAAGAAACATCATGAGATCTATACCGAGATGCTGCAGCAGACTTGTCTAAGCCATCGACAACCTTGAGAAGTCGAAGAACATTTGCTTCAGGTTGTGCATCTCTGTGTCCCTCTTGCTCTTCTGGCGCAGCATCATCCTGCCGAAGCTGGATTGGCACAGTCGCCGTGGCTGCCACCTCTTGTGCCCGCACCCGCTCCAGCACCTGGGATGTTGTTGGCGCCTTCTCCACCGTCCTCACCGCCGGGTCCGACTGCGTAGCCTCACCGGGCCATGCCAAGCCCAGCGGCGGCGAAGTGAGAGCACTTCGGGATGGCTTGCGGCTTCTTCGAGTACATGGAGCCCCATGTGGTGCGGGGACGTGAGCGGGCTAACGAGAGCGTCCGCGAGCGCCTAACCACGGGCGTGAAGGGCGCCACCCGTGGCCCTAGCACGACAGCGTCGACGCTCCTTAGCCTCACTACTAGGTTTGCACTCACTCCTTAGCCTCACTACTAGGTTTTCAGTGTTTTCAATTTGTCCACTGTTGACGCTCCTTAGCCTCACTACTAGGTTTGCACTCGCGGTGACGACACCAGAAATGCCTGCTGGCACTCGCTAGCGTCGCTACCGGGTTTATACCCCTCGTAATGGGGCTAGAGAACGTCTTTGGTAAAACACACGGCACAGAAAGGTCCGCAAGCGCACGGATTACCGTTGTAGCACTTCACCCGGTGGTATTCGGGTATCATATTTATATTTTCCCAAGGGAGGCACTACGGCAAAGATGATCAGATAAACGGTGGAGAGAAACAAGACTCGGTAAAGAGCTAAAGCGGGGGTAACGAATAAAGATATTCGGGGATAACTTGACACACACAAGGAGATCTTAATAGAGGGCTAGAGAGGATCTAGTGAGCTGGGAGGACAACGAGACGAGAAAGGATCCTAACACAATCTATCTATTCTTGTCAACTCTAGGTAAAGAACTAAGGCAAAGAATAACCAAGGCAAGATAAACTCGACAAGCTCTTCTAGTTCTGCAGGGGCATGCAAAGCCGCGCTCTCGGACTGGGATGAGAAGGGAGAACGACGACACGCTGAATCCTCCCGGCCCGAACTAACGTGGTGGACTGGCCCGTCGAGTTGTCACCTCCTTAGGGTACCACAACTATTCCGTTGAACGGGACACCAATCTAAGACTAAGGTAAGCTCTGAGCAACGCGCTCACAACGAACCAAAGAACCTTTCCCCGGATATCACGAAGGAAGGTCTCTCTCTTCGATGAAACACTGAAGATCAAGCGAAGAACGACCACAACACTATAGGGTTCAAGAGAGCTATGCTAACCAAGATTAAACTAACTTTAATCTAAACAAAGAATAAAGCTTCTAGAGCAAAGTAAAAGCTAAATGTAATTGACTCGAAAGGTAAGATAGAAAGATAACTTGAATTGTACTTGAGTCTAAACAAAGAAAGGATACAAGAGTAGTCTAACCTCAAGAAGACTCCTCCAGAACCCCAAGACTAGCTCGACTTGACTCTAACTCCCAAGCTACACTAATCCTACTCTAAGTGAACAAAAGAGAGAAATGGAGATGCTCTGTGTTGTGTGTGTCCGTTCCAAAGGTGAGTGGGAGGTGGCTTTTATAGGCAAGGGAGGTCGGTGGAGCGCAGGGGGGCCACATCCCAGGTGCGGCCGGCTCACTAGGTGTGGGCGGCCCTGTGATGTGCCGCCTCTTGACGCCCCGATCACTGCTCCTGAGGCGGTTGTAGGTCGGCTCCTTGGGTCGGTTTCGCCCGGCTCGCGAGTTGATAGGTGCGGCCGGCCCACCCCCGTGCCGTGTGATGCACCGACCATGCTCGGGGACGCCTAGGATTGCCTCTGGATGACCGTTGTGGCAGTTGAGTGATCGGACAAGTGGACCCATTGATCCTAGCCTCCACCATTTGATCAAACCGACGTTTCTTCGGTGAATCACACTCGCCAAGTTGTGCTCGAGGGAGAGGGGTACTACGGACCAGCGACACGCCACGGTGGCAGGTGGTCGCACTGCAGCGGCAGGACCAGGTGGTTCGGCCGTGCCTTGCACGTGTGGTGTGTTGGTCCGAAATTCCCCCAAAATGTGTACCTGCCTATGAAAATCACAACACAACTCGTGGAACTTTATTAGTACTAAAAATGTGCATGAAACTTGTCATATACTCCTCTCGAACACGAGGTTTTGATTGAATTTTGTTGTAAGGACCGTCAACAAACTCCCCAAGCTAAACATTTGCTCGTCCTCGAGCAAAGCCTAGACAACCTCGGTGGATCAAGAGTTGCATGATGTTTCCACTCGGCAAGTACCTATGCACAAATCCATGCTCCATTTGCTATTTGAAAAGATTGGTATGAGAGAAACTTAGCCTTATTTTACCTGTGGGGCCTGTCACTTTCCACCTTGCCTTCGGAGGTTGAAAGGTAGAATGGTTTTGACTTTGCATCTCTCACTCTTCTTCTTTTCTGGATCCTATCTCGGAGTTTTGAAACTTTTGCAAAGAAAGACAAGGTTCCTCGGATGGTTCCCTCGATCGCTCAAGTTGTATTTGTTACCTCACCAAAGGCTTTTGAGCGAGCCTCAACTTCCTACTCTATGGCTTGTATGTGGAGCTTTGGGTATGATAAGAATGAGACTCACTTGTGCCACATGATGTTGTTGAGCCAAAGACCGGATCCAAGAAAAAACTAGTCATGCAACTTGATCGAGATGTGCAAGTGTGTGGAATATTTTTGTTTGTTTTTCTAAGTACTCCTTGCTTTGAGATTCTCCTCTTGCTTTTATTTTGGAGGGGGGTCATGCTTTATCATTTTTTTCTATGCTCTTTGATTGGAGCACATTTTTTCTATGCTTTTTGAGCATATACTTTTTTTCTTTTCTTTTCTTTTGATGACCCCTCTCTCCTTTTGCAAGAATACCAGAAGAGAAATCTCTTTGGACTTTGGAATATTTATTTTTGGTGGATGGATGGCATGTTTTGCGTAACTCCCGGTGTGGAAGTTAGCTTATATGTGGGTGTACGTGATCTCGATCATGGGAGCATGAAAAGATTCTACCAAGGGTCACAACAATTTGGCAAAACTCAATGGGTCACAAGCAAGCATATGTATAAAGCTTATACTTTGATATCGTCATATGGCTTTGGTAGGTGATATGACCATTGAGGAACTCGCCTTGTTTTATTTTCTCAAAAGAAATTCATCCGATATTTTCACCATACTATGAGACAGAGCAAGATCAACATTGTCTCACCATATCATACTAGTCAACACCCTAGGTTTGGTCATAAGCATTTGCTTCCCACAAAGTTTTATTTCAGGCTCTTGTCTCAAAATATACCAACAAATTCAAATACTCATAGAACACAAAGTTGTACACTAGGTTCTTGCAAAGTTTTAACATAGCAACTATTCATCACTTCCAAAGTGAGGGTATAGACAAGATTTCAAATGCACATGATTGAAGCAAAAATTTTTTTATTGTTTTCTTTTATTCAAATGTGATAAACAAGATGTTGAAAATTGGTTTGGATGGACATACCTTCCTTGATTGAAAATGGGGCCTCCCCCAAGCTAATTTTTTGCTACCTGGTTGGCGTGTCTTCATTTTGGTGATGGGTTGAGCACTTGGAAGCTTGTAGTGGTTGACTTGATGGATCTGTGGAAAATCATAGGTACGGTCATACCACTAGGTTCGGCCGGCCCTACTCTATTTGTTCCAAGCACTCGTGTCCCCTCCTGTAAACGTCCTGCACAAAAATTTTGTCGAGGGAGGTGCAGTGCACCTCTAGGTTCGCCGTATCACCAAAAATCTCAAAACTGTTTTCTATGTCTTGTTTATTTACTAATGCAATGGTGAAATCAAATTTGAAATTTAAATATGCTTGATGCATGAAATAAAATGTTGGAAGGGAAATATGAGATAAATACCGGTTTACCTCACGGTGAGGACTCGTAGTTTAGAGTCCGTGAGCGGGACTCCTCCGTTTGCTCAATTGATCTTGGATTCGTCCGGTCCCGGAGTGGAAGACTCAGACGATGCTCCCTTCACACGGCACACCCTCTTTGTTTTCTTCGGTGGCGCTGAAGTCGGTGAGGCTTTAGCGGGGGTGTTTTTGGTTTCCGTCTTCTTTTCCCCCTTAGCCTTGTTGATTGCCTTCAGCTTCCTTGTTTGGTGGCGCCCTTTGAATGCTTTGTCTTGCTCCCAATGCTTCCTCATTGTGGCAATGAGACTATCCACTTTGGGCTTGGTCAGGGCTACCTTCTCTTCTTGCCCACAGTTGAAAATTTTTCTATCGACCATTCGTACCTGCGAGCATTGCTCCACCTTTGGTTTAAAGGTGAATCGTTCTTCCTCGCCGTTGATGTTAAGGCGGATTTCTCCGGCTCCTACATCAATGTTAGCATTGGCGGTACTCAAGAAAGGTCTCCCGAGGATTAGAGGCGTCCTTGTATCGACATTCATGTCGAGGACGACGAAATCCACGGGTACGAAGAAATCCTGAACTCTCACTGGGATGTCCTCCGCTATCTTCACCGGGTAGCGGACCGATTGATCCGCTAGCTGCAAGCACATGGTTGAAGGCGACAAGGAAGTATAATTAAGTTTGTCGAAGACTACCTTAGGCATGACGCTAACGCTGGCTCCAAGGTCGCATAGTGCATTCTCAAAATGTTCGGACCCGATAGAGTAGCTGATTGTAGGACACCCGAGGTCTTTCTTCTTTAGAATGGTCGTACTACATTCCTCCGTAAGCTTGACCATTTCCGTGGTAGGTAGAGGCCTTTTATTGTTGAGAATGTCCTTGAGGTACTTGGCGTGGTCGGTGCACCGCATGAAATGGTATGTTGACATTGAGTTTCTTGATTACCTCAACGAACTTCCGGAATTGCTCATCCACGGTGAGCTTCTTGATTCTTGAGGAAATGGAAGTAGCGTGGTATCGACGAAATCATGGGGTGCCGTCTTCCTTAACTTTTCTTCGTCGGGAGCTACCTTCTTGGTGTCCTCTTCTCCCTCTGACTCGATGATCACTTCCTTCTATTTCTTCTCTGCGGGGTTAGGATATGGTGGATCCTGAGTGGTCTTACCACCTCTCGTGGTCACCGATTTTAAATTCTCTCGGGTAGGCTCGGGTTGCCCCGAGATTCCACCCGACTCGGAAGAAGGTAAAGAAGCAGCAAGCTGAGCAAGTTGAGTTTCTATCATTTTATTAAAGCTTAGCTGATTCTTCATAGCAGTGGTGAAGGATTCGATAGTGGAATTCAAATTTTCAAGAACTTTATCATTGGCGGCTAGCTTCTTGTTTAAATTTTCATTAATTCTGGCTTGGCCAAAGACAAGATCTTTAATGGAAGGATGATTATTGAAATTGTTAGAGTAATTACCTCCATTTTGGTTGTTGAATGGGAAGTTGGGCCTCGAGTTCCACCCTTGATTGTTGTAGTTGTTGTTGCGGAACCCGTTGTTGTTGCCATTGTTGATGAAGCTGGCTTCTTCCCTTGTTTCGGGACAATCATTTCCCGAATGACCCACATTACCGCACACCTCGCACGTCATGCAAGCGTCCATAATCTTGGCGGTCTCCATATTGCTTGGTGCCTCCAATTTCTTCATTAGGAGGTCCATCTTGGCGGCGAGCATGTCGATTCCATCAATTTGGTGTACACTGCGGGTACGGGGTTGGAGGCGATCTCCATCCCAACCTTGATTTGCCACCATCTTCTCGATCAATTCCTTGGCCGCAGGTACTTGTAGCGAGAAGAAGGCTCCTCCAGCGGCTGCATCTAGGTGCTCACGGGAAGTACGCTTGAGCCCGTGGTAGAAGGTTTGAATTAAGAACCACCCTTGCATGCCGTGGTGCGGGCACGCGGTGATGTACTCCTGGAGACGTTCCCATGCTTCTGGGATACTCTCATCATTCTGCTGCTGGAAGCCCGATATTCTAGCGCGGAGGGCACTGGTTTTGCCCACCGGGAAGAACTTAGTGAGAAATGCCTTAGAGCACCTATCACATGTGTTGATGGCATCTCGCTCCGCATAAAACCATTGCTTCGCCTTCCCAAGCAATGAGAATGGGAATAGGCGAAGACTCATTCCATCATCCGTCACTCCACGGATAGTGAAAGTCCTACACACCTCCAGGAAATGCTGGAGATGTGCATTGGCATCTTCATTAGGCTTGCCGGAGAATGGACTAACTTGCACCATGTTGATCAACGCCGGCTTGAGTTCAAAGTTTCCGTCTCCCACCGTTGTGTTCGGTCCGGTAGGGACATTAGTGTTGGAGGGAGCGGAAAACTCGCAGATCGTCCTCTTGGCCATGGATGCTAACGAGGTGCTGTCTACGGGATCGACGGTGTTCGTCTCTTGGCTTGAGAGAAACTTCTGAGGAATGAGAACACGAGGTCGCACTCTCCTCACAAGTGACTCCAGATTGTCGTGAAAGTTGGACGGTAGGTCGAAACCGGTCATGCACTACTCTGCGTACACGAGAGTAGAGCAAGGGTAAACCCGCTTAAATAGCGGTTCACCGAACCTGGATAACTCTACCACTAAGTTTAAACGATATCTTATGCCTATTGCCTCCCCGGCAATAGCGCCAGAAATGCTTATTGACGCTCCTTAGCCTCACTACTAGGTTTGCACTCACAGCGACGGCTCCAGAAATGCCTGCTGGCACTCGCTAGCGTCGCTACCGGGTTTATACCCCTCGTAATGGGGTAGGGAAACGCCTTGGTAAAACACACATCACGTAAAGGTCCGCAAGCGCCACATTACCGTTGTAGCACTTCACCCGGTGGTATTCGGGTATCGTATTTATATTTTCCCAAGGGAGGCACTACGACAAAGATGATCGGACAAACGGTGGAGAGAAACAAGACTCGGTAAAGAGCTAAAGCGGGGGTAACGAATAAAGATATTCGGGGATAACTTGACACACACAAGGAGATCTTAATATAGGGCTAGAGAGGATCTAGTGAGCTGGGAGGACAACGAGACGAGAAAGGATCCTAACACAATCTATCTATTCTTGTCAACTCTAGGTAAAGAACTAAGGCAAAGAATAATCAAGGCAAGCTAAACTCGACAAGCTCTTCTAGTGTCTTTAGGGCATGCAAAGCCGCTCTCGACCGGATGAGAAGGGAGAACGACGACGCCTTGAATCCTCTGGCCCCAACTAATGTGGTGGACTACAAAGCCCATCCGGAGCTGTCACCTCCTTAGGGTACCACAACTATTCCGTTGAACGGGACACCAATCTAAGACTAAGGTATGCTCGAGCACCGCTCTACAACGAACCAAAGAACCTTTCCTGATATCACGAAGGAAGGTCTCTCTCTCTCGATGAAACATCAAGATCAAGCCAAGAACGACCACAACACTATAGGGTTCAAGAGAGCTATGCTAACCAAGATTAAACTTTAGTCTAAACCAAGAATAAAGCTTCTAGAGCAAAGTAAAAGCTGAATGTAATTGACTCGAAAGGTAAGATAGAAAGATAACTTGAATTGTACTTGAGTCTAAACAAAGAAAGGATACAAGAGTAGTACCGAACCACAAGAAGACTCCTTGAACCCGAGACTAGCTCGACTCTAACTCCCAAGCTACACTAATCCTACTCTAAGTGAACAAAGAGAGAAATGGAGATGCTCTGCATTGTGTGTCCAGTCCAGAGTGGGAGGTGGCTTTTATAGGCAAGGAGGTCGGTGGAGCGCAGGGGGGCCACATCCCAAGCGCTGGCTCACTAGGTGCGGCCGGCCCTGTGATGTGCCGCCTCTCGCCTAGGACGCTCCTGACCACTGCTCTTGAGGCAGTTGTAGGTCGGCTCCTTGGGTCGGTTTCGCCCGGCTCGCGAGTTGATAGGTGCAGCCGGCCTCTAGCCGCGGGGCCCCACCCCGCCGTGTGTGATGCATCGACCATGCTCAAGGACTCCTAGGATTGCCTCTGGATGACGGATGTGGCGGTTGAGCGATCGGACAAGTGGACCCATTGATCCTAGCCTCCACCATTTGATCAAACCGACGTTTCTTCGGTGAATCGCGCTCGTCCAAGTTGTGCTCGAGGGAGAGGGGGTACTCTGGACTAGTGACACGCCACGGGGCAGGGCCGGCCGCACCTGCAGGGCCGGCCGGACCAGGTGGTTCGGCCGTGCCTTGCACGTGTGGTGTGTTGGTCCCAAATTCCCCCAAAATGTGTACTTGCCTATGAAAATCACAACACAACTTGTGGAACTTTATTAATTAGTACTAAAAATGTGTATGAAACTTGTCATATACTCCTCTCGAACCTGAGGTTTTGATTGTCGAATTTTTGTTGTAAGGACCGTCAACATCCACCAAAATTAGCCAAAAGAAAATTTTGATGTGAGGGTTGCACTTGGATTTTCAGAGAACCTTGAAGATAGGTGGAGCCTCAAAGTTCTAGAACACCAATTGAAAGTATCTCCTAGATGAATAAGTTTGGTTTCCCTATATCAAAGTCCAAAAATCTTTCTCATTTTGATCATAGGGAATTGCATTTAAAAGATCTTGCAGCAGCAGCTCATCAAAAGCTTCTGAAGACAGTGGGAGGTCAAAGAGTGTGTCAAGGTCATCAACCAACATGACCTATTGAACCGAGACGTATTCATTTCTGAAAAAGAAGAAATGTCTTGGGAATTTTTGTGCCAACACTTCTCCCATCCAAATATCATCCCAAAAGGTGACGATTGAGCCATTTCCTAGAGTGCATTTGTGTAACGCCCGCGTTTTAGCTCCTAATAAATCACCTAATAAATCATGCGTGTTTTCAAAACTATCCAGCTGAGCTCAATTATCCCCTCTCAAAACCCTAGTCACCGTCCCTCTCTCTCACCCTCGGCGCGTCGTGAATCCCAGCACCGCCTTGCTCGGGCCAAGACCCACGCATGCCTCCCAGTAGCATGATCGGCCACCGTCTTGGGAATCCAGCGCCGCGCCCCGGTCCCGGGCCGGTCCGCCTCGCCATCACCGCCGTCCGAAAATCTGAAATCGGAAAACCCCATAAAACCCTTCCCCTAATTTCCCTAACAATTTTCCTAATTTTCCAAACTTTTCCCTATTTCCTTTCCTTTTCTTTTCCTATTTTCCTTTTCTTTTCTCCTTCCTTTCTTTCCTTCCTTCCTTTTTCCTTTCTTTTTTCCCTTCTTTCTTTTCTCCCTTCTTCTTTTCCTCTCCTCCTTCTTCCTCCCGCTGCCAGCCGCGACTCGACACCCCGCTAGCCGGACCCTCGGCCGCCTGCGGCGCAGCAAGACGCCCGCCCACACGCCACCGCGGCTGCTGCCCTACCGCACCCGCCGAGCACGGCCGCGACAAGACTCCCTCCTCGACGCCGAGCTGCCGCCTCCTCCCGAACACCGCCCACCCGCCACTGTCACCGCTGCCCCAGCCGACCTGCCCCATCCTCACACGCGTGTTTGAAGAGACCCAACGGCTGCCCGACGACCTCCGCCCGCCGAGCTGCCCTGGCCTCGATCGGCCCGCCCCCAAGACGCTCACGGCGACCTCCCGCCGAAAAATCTCCCCGAACCGCCTTAGCCGCCTTATAACAGGCCCCTGCCTCGCTGCCCTCGCCTCACCACCGAGCTCTCACAAGCCTCCCCAAGCTCCACGCCGCCGCCTTTAGCACCGCCACCGAGCCACCGCCTCACGCTGAGCCGCCCTGACCACCCTAGCGCAAGGTATGCACGGAATCGATCCCCCTTGGCCTCCTCTCCATTTCCCGGCCGCTGTATGGGCGGACCGCCGGCCGCCCTTCCCTGACCGGCCGCCGCCTCGCCTCCTCCCTGCTCGACGGGAGGAGGAAGAAGGGCTTTTTGCCCAAAACCCCCTGCCCCTCTCCCTTTTACCAGACCGAGCCCCATCCTATATTCCCTCTCTCTTTCTTTTCCAAAATAAACCCTAAACCTTAAGATATTCCACCAAAACGTCCCTGTTATTTTTGGATAGGCCCCTAGGCTATTTTAGTTAAACCCTCACCCTACCTAGATATTATATTTAGGTCCTTTTATTTTTAAACTAAATTGCTAACCGGCCCTAATTAATTTTAAACATCTCTTTTAACCCGACATTTCATGCGCGATTTTAATCCAAATCGCGCCCAACATCCTTCACACCGTTTGATATACCGCCACCCATTCGTCACCCAAAACCCCTACATAATATTTATTTCCCTATTTCTAATTACCTCCCGCGAGCTCAGCCGGAGAAATTGTGTATGCTTATTGATTGCTTGCTTGCCTGTATGTGCGCTATAGCCGACGGAGTAGACGAAGGAAGGTACCCCGAGCCGGAGATCGGAGCCGACTACTGCGAGCAGGAGCCCGAGATCCCGAACGACGAGCCGGAACTCCCCGAAGACTTCAAGACTCTCATCCTTTGATGCATGCTTTGATCCCAGTTTTATAAATACAACCCTATGACCTGTTTTATAAATTGCATATTGTTTTACTGTTAAAACCCGGTAGGATAGCCACCCTTGATTGCTATGATTGATCTTTGATTGCCCTAAATAATTTCTTTAAAATGTGTGCGTGCTTTAAAAATGGGAATTTGGTATTTTGGAAAATGAGTAAAAGAACTGGGTAGACGGATGGACGGTGTGTCGAGGAGTAAGGGTGAGCTCGTACCTTTGTGGTTGAGCGTGTTGGAGATGTCCATCTTGTCGTTAAGGACCGGGTTGCGTGACATCTCACCTGACCCAATTATCGTACTACCACTCGACCGTTGTATGTGGCAACGGCTTAGCATAAATCCCACTAGTTAATCTACTTGCCATCAGGAGTGCGGGTGAGCAGCGGGAGATCAAGGAGTAGGGAGTGCGATCCGTGTGAGTGCATACAGTTATGTGAGATAACCCCTTGGTTGCTCCGTGGTGGCTCGTAGGGTTAGCTAAGGTGGGTAATAGCTTTGATAGGATCCGCGCAAGACTAAGGTGTTCGTGTGGCGGTACCCTACTTGTGGGTAAAGATGTACAACCTCTGCAGAGTGTAAAACCTATTCGAATAGCCGTGTCCACGGTATTGGACGAGTCACGGTGGGGTCACAAAACTAGTGCTTGGATTTGGGATGTTTTCATGGCGTGAGTTGTTTTCTGGAAAAGTGTGTGGTCAGTTACTGAGCTCTGCGGACGGGGAGTCCAGAGTCTTCATTTGGTTTTCACAAAACAAGCGAGCTACTTGAGTTATAAAAATTGTTTGCGAAAACCTTTTGACAAACCCCGCATGAGTAAATGTGTTTGTAAAATAAACCTTATCCCGATCCTTGATATATCCTGCATGATCTGCTTATTAACCCTCCGTGGGTGGGTTGAACTTGTTGAGTACGCATGTACTCACCCTTGCTTAATTAACTGTTTTTTGAGGAGGATCCCGACTGCTCCCGAAGACGCCGAGTAGGTCGCTGCCCCACACCCAACCGTGCTCGTGGACTCGTGGACGCCAGAGAGCTTCCATGGCGTGGTACTGATGAGGCCTTAGAAGCCTTCGCTGTTATAGTTTGGTCTTTAGCTTTGGTGTTGTTTCTCGTGGCGGGCGCCTCCTGTGCCCACTATGCCGCTGCGTGATGTAAGGGACTGAACCACCTGTTGTAATAAATGTGTTGCCAGCCTCGACCGGTATTTGTATCACATTTAGTCACCTCGATGAGGGACGCCTGTGGTATCGTGAGCCGTAGGTTGGCAGTGGACGCGACCCCTAGGACCGAGACCTTTCTAAGCCTTTCTCTAAATCTTTTCCCTGCTTAGCTCACCTTTCCACAAATCTTTACCTTAACCCTTGCCTCGGTTCCGGATGGCTAACTTGAATGGAGTGGGCGGCGCCCGCAACCTCGGCCTCCCTGTTACCGCTGCTCGCCCTAGAACGCATCGGAGTAAGGGACCCACCGGAGTACATCTATCGAGTACGAACACAATGGCACCCTTCGGTGTAAAGTGATGATCTTCGTGGGAAGGAGCACACTCTACCCCGACATAGATCCTTGGTTCATCTCCACCACTGGGTTTCGCTCACCGACATACCCAAAGGCCGCCTCAAAAGCCTCCGACGCCTACGAGTGGTCTATAGGCAACACCTTCGACGGACTCCGATGGGATTTTTCCCACCCTCTGGAGGAAGAGGACGCTCATGGATCGCCTTGGATGAGAGGACTTGGAAGAGAAGAAGAAGACCTAGAAGATACGATTTCTCACCTGTCCATCTACCTCAATGGCTTAGACCACCTTTTCCATGAACAAAGCCGAGCCAAGTACCAAATCGATGAAGGCGGAAAAGAGCAACAAAGGATAGAATTAGAAAGGATAAAGACGAGAGCGGCGGAGGTTTCCCTAGCTAACCTGCAGCAAGATTACGCCAGAGAAAGGGAACGCTCTGAAGTATTCCACAAGAACCTATGGGATGAGCTCCACAAGGAACGTAGGAGAAGAGAAGAAGCTGGGTTGATGGAGGATGAACCCGAAGAAACCCAATCGATAAGGGAACCTGCATCGAGGATGTGATGTTGGAACAAGATCTTCCAATCAAGAAGCGCCGATTCACCGAGGAAGAATCCCCATAAGAAGAGTATGGAGTGCCTAGGCTAGAGCTATCGTCATAATAATAAGTGTACCCCTGAGGAGTGTACCCAACCTTTGTGAATAAATAAAACTATCTATCTTTTGTACCCTACCCTTTGCACAATTTGTTCAACTCTACCCTTGTTTTCGGATGGTCAAGATGGATGGACCCAAGGCGTGTGCGGAGGAGCCTGGTTTTGCTCGCCTTCTTATCAACTCCACGGAGCACCTCGGTATCCGGCGCCCAAGGTACTACGAGAGATACGAGCAACTCGGCACTCTTCGTAGGGTGGTCCTCTCCATCGCCCGGAAGCACCCGCTACCCCAACGCCGAGCCGTGGCGTGACCGCCGGGTTTTCGACATCGGGATACCTATCCCTTGGCCTCAGGAAAACTCTCCGATTACATGGCAGGATCTACGAGGAGCACCTTGTCTCCACACCGATGAGACTTTATCCTCCCGCCATCCGGACCCCGATCAGGCAGCGCATGAGAAACCCGAACGGCGCCGTCACCAAGAAGATCTTTTGTACCATGCGAGTTGCCTACCTCGTCTCCTGGATAAACTCTTTGATGATCGTGCCAAGTTCGAGGGAGCAAATTGGTCGGTGAGCAAGCGGAAGTCACGATGAAGGATGCACCAAGTTCGAGTAGCCCAAGCTGAAGCAAGGACCGCGGCCGCCATAAGTAGTGAAGCTGTTGCCCATGAGAGCCTCAGGCGGATCCGGGACCAACGCATACGAGGAATGGACCAACGGTGGAACACCTTCGCCGTTGGAGAAGCACAAGTCCTAGTTGGGACACCCTCATAGGATGGGGAGGAGTTCCCGAGACCCCAACACTGTCAGGCCGAGCAACCAACATCAACCAAGAAGGAACTTCCGCCCAGCCCCAAGAGAACGGGAACCCCTGTGATGATGACGGTGATGAGTCGCTCATTTCACTGGAAGCACACTCCGCCTGAAGATGGCTCGCCTGCGAGTAGCTGCCAAGCCTTGCCAAGGAATGAAGCCGTGTTGGTCCGAGCTAGAGCCGCACCCTTAGCTTTTGTCGAGTGCCTTGTCGTGTAGTGTACCGTTGTACCGTCGAGTAGTTCGGGATGTATCCTCCTCTCATGGTTGAAATGAAGTTGTTTGTGCTTGCGTGTCATGTGTGCTTGTTGTGTGCTTGACCAGGAGTCGATCTGTCTTTTCAAAAGCCCGCCTTAATCAACTTAAACATCACCTAAAATCTCATAGAAACCCGCCCCCACAGATGGTTTCAAGGCGTCCACCGGAGCTTCCAAGGTCGGTCAGATGGACCCAAATGCGGAAGGATCGCATGCGAATCTAAGGGAGCGCCCTAACGACCAAGAAGTGTATCAGACGAAAATAGAGGAGAAAACATGGTTCCGCCCACCACCACAGAGACCGGCGCAAGTATTGGCTAACTGCACCGCTGTCGGAAGCCATAGCCAATGCCATCACCCGCCCAAAGCCCCGTGTTCGGGCATGAATGAGAAACCGATAGAATTTCTCCCACAAAGCCACCCACTTTTGGCGGATCCGTGAACTTTGGATGCGTATGACCGAGGGCCATCCTAAGGGAACTAGAGCCATTCAACTGTGAGGATCGAGACAAAGTTCTGGCCACCCACCACCACCGGAATGCCTTAGCCTGGTGGGAAAACTATGGCGACCAAAGATCCCTCCGCCATCACTTGGGATGAGTTCGTGGAAGAGTTTCCGCTACCACATCCCGTGCCACCCAAGCGCAAGGCGATGAGTTCCGTGAACTCCGCCAGGCAACAAGTCCGTGGAGGAATACACTTATCAGTTCATAGAGTTGGCTCGTTATGCCCCGAGGAGGTGGACAAGGACTCCAAGAAGGTGAGATGTTCAAGAAGGGCTTGACTCGAGCCGAGGACTCGCCACCCCTCGATCTATCCGGATTTCAACACCCTCATGAACATGGCCATCCTCACAGAGAGAGCCAAAGCGTAAGAGAAGAAAGAAAACAAGCGAAGTTCATGGAGCACAACAGAACGCTCCAGAGGGAGAAGCTTCGACACCCCATGTCCGTATTCCAAGCCCCATGCAAGATGAACCCAACCACAAGCCACGGGCTCTCAAGGCCCCGAACCCGCTTCAAACCGTACAACAACTGTAACACCATGAAGCCTCCACAGAGCAACACTAGCGTCATCGCCAACAACAACAACAACAACAACCTGTGGTGTGTTTCAACCGCCGGAGACCGGACACTTCATCGCCAACCGCCCATATGCCAAAAACCAGCTTTCACCTTCTCCAACTCTGAATGGGCCAAGGCCGAGACTGGAGCCAACCGTGCCGGTCAGAAACAACAACTTTGGCAACAACAACAACCAGCCAGATGAGGCAGCCTCGGTCCTATGGACGAGCCCGCGTCAACCACATCAACGCACAAGAGGCTCAAGAAGCACAAGGCGTAGTGCTCGGTGAGTTCCTCGGTCACCGCCTTGGCAACTATATTATTTGATTCAGAGCATCACATTCTTCATATCTTCAAGTTTTGTGGAAAAGCATAATATACCACAAGACTACTAAAAACACCCTATTAACTCGAGCCCGAGGGAGGTGACATCAAGTGTCAATCGGGATGCCCGGTAAGGATCATTTTAAGTGGGGTAGAGTTCCTAGCAGACCTGGTAGTACTGAAGTCCAAAGGGATAGATGTGATCCTTGGGATGGATTGGCTAAGCCAACACCGTGGCCTTATAAGTTGCGCCGATAAAGTAGTGCACCTAACCAACCCAGACGGGATGCAAGTGACCTGCCACACCCGAAGACACAGGCCAGACATAATGGTTTTCAACATAGAAGCCAAGTCCATAGAGGATGTCCCAGTAGTGCGAGAGTACCCAGATGTATTTCCCGAAGAACTCCCTGGAATGCCACCAGATAGGGATATAGAGTTCGTCATCGACCTTATTCACGGGACCTCTCCCATAGCCAAGAGACCCTATAGGATGGCAGCCCCTGAGTTGGCAGAATTGAAGAAGCAGCTAGGAGAACTCCAAAGTGGGTTCATCGACCAAGCTCATCACCGTGGGAGCCCAGTGCTTTTCGTGGAAAAGAAGGATAAGAGCATGAGGATGTGCGGACTATCGTCACGAACGAGGTTACTATCAAGAACAAGTACCTCTCCCGTAATAGATGATCTATTTGACCACTGAAAGGAGCCAAGTACTTTTCAAAGGTGGATCTAAGGTCGTGGTACCACCAACTCAAGATTAGGAAAGTGACATCCCTAAGACCGCCTTTGTCACCCGTTACGGCAAGTATGAGTTCACCGTGATGTCCTTTGACTCACCAACGCACCAAAGATACTTTATGAACCTCATGAATGTTTATGGAAGAGCTGGACAAGTTTGTCGTAGTCTTCATTGACGACATACTTGTTTACTCCAAGAGTGTGGAGGAACATGAGCAAGATCTTCGAGTAGTGCGAGAATTGAGGGCACACAAGTCAGACGCCAAGTTCAGCAAGTGTGAGTTCGCTAGAGAAGATATCTTTCCTTGGGCATATTCTCGACATGAAGGAGTAGCAGACCCCGGAAAGTCGAAACAGCTTCCAACCGGCAACAACTAACCAATGTGAGCGAAATCGAAGCTTTCTTGGTTTAGCAGTGATACTACCGAGGTTTATTGAAGGATTCTCCAAGATTGCCCGACCCATGACAGAGTTGCTCAAGAAGGAGAAGAAGTTCGTCTGGACCGAGTCGTGCGAGAAAAGTTTCGAGGAGTTGAAAAGAAGATTGACCACCTGGCCGACCTTGCCGATATCCAACGAGACTTTGTCGTGTATTGCGACGCCTCCCGACAAGGATTGGGATGCGTTCTCATGCAAGATGGGAAGGTAGTGGCATATGCTTCCCGTCAGCTCAAACCCCATGAGCAGAATTATCCCACCCATGATCTGGAGTTTGCAGCCGTAGTGCATGCCCTTAAGATCTGGAGACACTACCTGATCGGGAACAAGTGTGAAATCTACACGGACCACAAGAGTCTAAAATACATCTTCACCCAGCCCGATCTGAACCTAAGGCAAAGAAGATGGCTAGAGTTAGTCAAAGACTATAACCTAGAGATTCACTACCACCCAGGGAAGGCTAATGTAGTAGCAGATGCCCTAAGCCGGAAATCCTACGAGAAGGCAGCACCCAAGAGTGCCCAGTTGCAAGAGGAAATGGCGCGGCTCAACGTACACATTGTCCCCCAAGGCTACGTCCGCCAGCTGAGTATTCAGCCTACCCTGGAGGAGAAGATCCGGAAGGCCCAAGAAACCGATGAGAATCTGATGAAGATCCACAAGCATACCGGAGAGAACAAGGCCCCTGACTTCAGAGTGGATGACCAAGGCACCCTGTGGTACAAAAATAGGATATGCGTGCCTGAAGGCGGAGATTTCATGCACCATCATGGATGAGGCACAACTCGCATACTCCATTCACCCGGATCCACCAAGATGTACATAGACTTAAAATGTAAGTATTGGTGGAATGGGATGAAAGCAGATATTGCCCGATTCGTCGCCCACTGTGATACTTGTCAGAGGATCAAAGCCGAACACCAGAAGCCCGCAGGACTGTTGCAGCCTTTACCAATCCGATGGAAATGGGACGAGATCGGCATGGACTTTGTAGTAGGGTTGCCAAGGACTCAGAAGGGACATGACTCCATATGGGTGATAGTGGACCGACTCACTAAAGTCGCTCACTTTCTACCCGTATGGACCACTTATGGTGGAGAGAAGTTGGCAAACTCTACATAGAGAATATAGTAAAGTTGCATGGAGTGCCTAGCTGATAGTCTCATAGAGGGACCCAGTTCACCTCTAGGTTTTGGAAAGTCTGCACAAAGCCATGGGAACCAAGCTGGATTTCAGCTCGTATCACCCGCAGCAGACGGATGACCGAAGGGTAAATCAAATTTTGGAAGACATGTTGAGAGCATGTGTCCTCACCTATGGCAAAGATCGGGAATGAGCCTACCGTATGCAGAATTCTCTACAACAACGGCTACCAAGCAAGCCTAGGAATGTCGCCGTTTGAAGCCTTATATGGGAGGAAATGTAGGACACCTCGATGTGGTCGGGAGAGCGTGCCTGGTTGGGCCCGCACTTATAAAGGAAGCCAAGAGCGAGTAGCCGAGATCCGAGAAAAGTTGAGAGCCGCCCAATCCCGCGTAAGAGCTACGCAGACAAGAAGAGGCGTGAAGCAAGCTTCAATCCGGAGATTTCGTTTACCTCAAGGTTTCACCTATCCGAGGAACTCGAGATTTCAAGTGCATGGAAAGTTGGCCCCTCGCACATCGGACCGTATAAAGTACTAAAGAGGGCCTGAGCAGAGTATACCGTTGAGCTACTCAAGAAATGTCGGATATACACCCGTGTTTCATATCTCCCAGCCTACGCAGATGTTTGAAGGTTCTTGAAGAAAAGCGAGTGTAGAAACCATCGATCTACTGTGACCTTAGGTACTGTGAGGTGCCCGCCAAGATTTTGGACACGGTGGTCAAAAGAACAAGAACATCGGCACGGTGTGCAGTCCAATGGAGCGGACACGGAGTAGAAGAAGCCACTTGGGAACGAGAGGACGTGTTGAGGAAGGAGTTTCCCACTGTTCGAATTCCAGCCGAATCTCGAGGGCTAGATTCATTTTAAGTGGGTAGGTTTGTAACGCCTGCTTTTAGCTCCTAATAAATCACCCTAATAAATCATCGTGTTTTCAAAACTATCCGGTGAGCTCAATTATCCCTCTCAAAACCCTAGTCACCGTCCTCTCTCTCTCCCTCGGTAGCGGCGTGCCGAATCCCAGCACCGCCCGCTTTTCGGGCGGCACCGCATGCCTCCCGGTAGCGCGGTCGGCCACCGTCTTGGGAATCCCAGCGCCGCGCCGGTCCCGGGTCCGCCTCGCCATCACCGTCCGAAAATCACGAAATCGGAAAACCCAAAACCCTTCCCCTAATTTCCTAACAATTTTCCTAATTTTCCAAACTTTTCCCTATTTCCTTTCCTTTTCTTTTCCTATTTTCCTTTTCTTTTCTCCTTCCTTTCTTTCCTTCCTTCCTTTTCCTTTTCTTTTTCCCTTCTTTTCTTTTCTCCTTTCTTCTTTTCCTCTCCTCCTTCTTCCTCAGCGGCCGGTAGCGCGACCCGACTTACCAGCGCTTTGGCCTTGGGTTGACCCTAGCAGCTCGGGCCGCGGGCGCTGACACGCCCGCCCCACCGCCACCGCGGCGGTGCCCTCGCACCCGGCCGCTCGAGCGCAGGCGCGACAAGACCCCTCACGGCCGCCCGCGTCGCCTCCGGACCACCGCCCGACCGCCACATCCTTGCATGGCCGCCCGAGCCGACCGTCCCATCCCCTGCGCCAGCGTGTTTGAAGAGACCAGTGCCCGGCGACCTCCGCCCTGCCCGAGTCCGTCCGTCGCCCGGCCGGGCGGCCGACCCAGCTCGCCCAGCCCGCGACCTCCCATGAAAAATCTCCCCAGAACCGCCTTTAGCCGCCTATAAATAGGCCCGGGCCTCCTCGCTGCCCTCGCCTCCTGCAGGCTCTCTAAGCCTCCCCAAGCTCCTGGCGCCGCCCGCCCCTTGCCATGAGGCCACCGCCCTCACGGGCAGCTCCTCGGACCACCTGGCGCCAAGGTAAGCGGAATCGATCCCCCTTGGCGTCCTCTCCATTTCCGGCCGCCGCGAGCCCCTTCCCTCGACCGGCCGCCGCCTGCCTCCCTCCCTGTTTCGATCGGAGGAGGAAGAAGGGCTTTTGCCCAAAACCCCGCCTCTCCTTTTACCGCATCGAGCCCCATCCTATATTCCCTCTCTTTCTTTTCCAAAATAAACCCTAAACCTTAAGATATTCCACCAAAACGCCCCCGTTATTTTTGGATAGGCCCCTAGGCTATTTTAGTTAAACCCTCACCCTACCTAGATATTATATTTAGGTCCTTTTATTTTAAACTAAATTGCTAACCGCCCTAATTAATTTTAAACATCTCTTTTAACCCCGACATTTCATGCGCGATTTTAATCCAAATCGCGCCAACATCCTTCACACGTGGGATATCCATTCATTCGTCACCCAAAACCCCTACATAATATTTATTTCCTATTTCTAATTACCTCCCGCGAGCTCAAGGAGAAATTGTGTATGCTTATTGATTGCTTGCTTGTGTATGCTATAGCCGACGGAGTGAGCGAAGGAAGGTACCGAGCCGGAGATCGAGTCGACTACTGCGATCCCGAAAGACTTGGTTCAATCTCATCCTTTGATGCATGCTTTGATCCAGTTTATAAATACAACCCTATGACCCTTTTATAAATTGCATATTGTTTCTTGTTAAAACCGGTAGGATAGCCACCCTTGATTGCTATGATTGATCTTTGATTGGCCTAAATGATTTCTTTAAAATGTGTGAGTGCTTTAAAATATGGGAATTTGGTATTTTGGAAAATGAGTAAAAGAACTAGGTAGACGGGATGGACGTGTGTGTCGAGGAGTAATGGGTGAGCTCGTACCTTT
The DNA here is from genome assembly GCA_022644695.1 of Cenchrus purpureus. Lineage (NCBI taxonomy): Eukaryota > Viridiplantae > Streptophyta > Magnoliopsida > Poales > Poaceae > Cenchrus > Cenchrus purpureus. The sequence continues at coordinate 103,998,734 of CP053460.1, forward strand.
GTGGTTGGCGTGTTGGAGATGTCCATCTTGTCGTTAAGGACGGGTTGCGTGACATCTCACGACCCAATTATCGTACTACCACTCGACCGTTGTATGTGGCAACGGCTTAGCATAAATCCCACTAGTTAATCTACTTGCCATCAGGAGTGCGGGTGAGCAGCGGGAGATCAAGGAGTAAGTGCGATTGTGAGGTAGTTATGTGAGATAACCCCTTGGTTGCTCCGTGGTGGCTCGTAGGGTTAGCTAAGGTGGGTAATGGCTTTGATAGGATCCGCGCGCGGCACTAAGGTGTTCGTGTGGCGGTACCCTACTTGTGGGTAAAGATGTACAACCTCTGCAGAGTGTAAAACCTATTCGAATAGCCGTGTCCACGGTATTGGACGAGTCACGGTGGGGTCACAAAACTAGTGTTTGGGTTTGGGATGTTTTCATGGCGTGAGTTGTTTTCTGGAAAAGTGTGTGGCTGTGTGCCTGGGCTACTGCGGACGGGGAGTCCGGTAGTCTTCATTTGGTTTTCACAAAACAACTGAGCTACTTGAGTTATAAAAATTGTTTGCGAAAACCTTTTCGAAAGCAAACCCCTGCATGAGTAAATGTGTTTGTAAAATAAACCTTATCCTGATTCTTGATATATCCTGTGCATGATTCGCTTATTAACCCTCGTGGGTGGGGTTGAACTTGTTGAGTACGCATGTACTCACCCTGCTTAATTAACTGTTTTTGAGAGGAGGATCCCGACTTACGTTCCGAGACGTCGAGTAGGTCGTTGCCCTACACCCAACCGTGCCTGTGGACTCAGGGACGCCACAGAGAGCTTCCATGGCGTGGTACTCTGATGAGGCCTTAGAAGCCTTCGCTGTTATAGTTTGGTCTTTAGCTTTGGTGTTGTTTCTCGTGGCAGTGGCGCTCCCGTGCCCACTATGCCGCCGTGATGTAAGGGACTGAACCACCTGTTGTAATAAATGTGTTGCCGACCTCACAGGACTGGTATTTGTATCACATTTAGTCACCTCTGATGAGGGGACGCTTCAATTTGACAATGCCTCTATAAAGCACCTGTAATATGAGAATATCCTTCCACCAAAAAGGGCCAGTTTCAGGAGAGGCATGAGGAACCTTTGAAGAGTAATATATATCTAGCCCTAATCAGATGAATCCAAGGAATGTCATGGTGATTGTAGAATTTATGCAGCTGTTGAAGTAATAAAGCATCATTTTGCAACCTGAGGTTTATAATCCCAAGCCCACCTTTGTTCTTTGGCTTCTGCAATATATATCTAGCCCAAATCAGATGAATCCAAGGAATGTCATGGTGATTGTAGAATTTATGCAGCTGTTGAAGTAATAAAGCATCATTTTGCAACCTGAGGTTTATAATCCCAAGCCCACCTTTGTTCTTTGGCTTCTGCACCATTAACCAGGCAGCATGATTGCCACCCTTTTTGCGAAAGGGCCTGTAGCCTAGTGGTTACAAGAGCCCCGGTAGCACCTCAGGTCCTGGGTTTGACTCCCCGTGGGAGCGAATTTCTCAGGATTTAACGGCGTTTGTGCTTTCAGTGGTAGGCGATGTTCTGCCGACAATGAGGCGCCTGTGGTGACTTCGTCAATCTTGAGGATTTGCCGGCACAGTCTTCGAAGATGCTCCTAGGGGTAGGGTTTGTGTGCATGTATTCATAGGGATGAGTGTGCGTGCGTTGTGAGTGTCTCCGATGTATTGTGTAATTCGCAAAAAAAAAAGATTGCCACCCTTTTTCTCTGGATCATTTCCCCTCCAAAGACATTGCTTTTGTGTCCTGTCAATATTTTCAATCACCCCAACTGGAAGTTCAATTGAACACATTGCAAAGGTGATTGTAGATGATAGCATTGAATTAACCATTTCCAATCTGCTAGTGTAGGATAGGAAACTGGAACAAGCATTCAACCTCTTCTCCACCCTAACCATTAGTGGAGTGAGATCCACCATTCGTGGTTTGATGGTGCCCATGGGAAGTCCCAAATAAGTGAAAGACAAAGAAGCAATTTGACAACCAAACACTGAGGCTAGTTCATACATTTTGTCTCTGAAACATTCAAGGGGATCATGGAAGACTTGTGAAAATTAACTCTTAAGCCAGTGGAGGTAGCAATCTCTTCCAACAAATTCTTAAGGAATAAAATCCGGGCTCTATGTGCTGTGAGGAGCAAGATAGTATCATCTGCATATTGGACTATGGGAAAGTCAATGGAAGCATTAGGAATGGGCAATGTCAAGTGACCTTGATGGAGAGCATCATTAACTAAGTATTGCAACAATTCAGCAGCCAGCACAAATAGCAAAAGGGAGAGGGGGTCTCCTTGTCTAAACCCTCTTTTGCATTTAAATTTTCTATCAGGTGTGCCATTAAGGAGGGTGGAGCAGGAGCCAGAGGACAGTAAAAGCCTTATCCAAGTGAGCCATTTATCAGGAAATCCAATGGCAGCCATCATATCTAGAATAGTGTTGTGCTCCACTGTGTCAAATGCCTTAGCAAAGTCAAGTTTTAGAATCACAACTTCCTTTTTTCCTCTGCTGACACTGATGAATAAATTCGAAACACCAGGCAATACAGTCTTGTATTGTTCTTAATTTGATAAACCCATATTTGTTAGCATGCAAGAGCTGGAGAATCGCCTTTTGAAGTCTTTCAGCTAGAATCTTAGTGAGGAGTTTGATGCTGTTGTTCAAAAGCGAGATTGGCCTAAAATCATTAACAAATTGAGGGTTGTTGATTTTGGGAACAAGTGTGATGAATGATTCATTCAAACTCTCTAAGTTAATGTCACAATAAAAAAATCTTGACAGAGCTTGTAGAAATCCTCCTTGATAATGTCCCAACATCTTTTCATAAACATGCCATTAAAACCATCTGGTCCAGGTGCTTTGTCAGTGGGCAGCATCTTGACAATGTTATCAATCTCTTCGTTTAAAATAGGTGCTACTAGGCTGTCTAGATTAAGCCTTATAGATACCAAGTTGGACAAATCAAAACGTATTCTTGGCTACAAAGAAATTCCCATTCTGCCCTTATAAGCCTGAAGTAGCAGGGCATCCTTTCCTTCATGATCAGACACTAGGTTGCCATTGTCATCCTTCAAGCAGGTGATAGTATTCTTCCTATATGTTATTGTGGCCATGGAATGGAAGAACTTGGTGCATTCATCTCCAAATTTGGTCTTATTGATGCTATACCTTTTCCTCCAGTAAATATTCTTGTATTTCAAAAAACAATTGCAATTGTTTCTTGGCAATGGCTCTTAAGTTCCACTCAGGGAGAAAAAGAGTTCGGCATTCCTCTAAGGAATCTAGATAGAAGATCACTTTATTACAGGTCTTGATCAGCAAAGATAGATGAGACAAATGCTTGCTCCATTACTTGAGCTTATGTATAGTATTCTGTTGATGGTTGAAACACGTAACAACCTTCGGTCCGCAAGTGTACGGACCTACACCCTTTTCACCACAGGGTGAACCCCAAGGTTCTTGTCAATCCGCGGAGCAAGGGGATTGCTAGCGCTTAACCAAGTACTAATCTAGTTGATGGAAAACCTTTGAGAGTGGTATTAATCTAAAGGTAAAGACAATCTAACCTATGTTAATCTAAGAAATCGAAGGTTAAACTAGATGGCAAAGGGTGGACACAAGAGAGAGATTAAGATACATAAGCGTTCCCTCCCTAGGGTTTAGGACATAGTTATTTAGACCGGACCGGCGGTTCGACCGGTAAAAGACCGAACCAGAGCCTCCAACGGTCCGGTTCACTTAAAAGATCGTTCATGCAATCAGACCGGTGAAAACCGGTAAAACCGGCCGGTTTTTTCCGGAACCGGCGAACGGACGGTTCCACACAAACCAATCGGTTTTTGTTCCTACCCTCTCATCTGCTTGGTTTTCCCCCACGATGGCCCAACAAAGGTCCGGCCCAAGTACACCTTCTGCTCGTCATTGCTCCGCTCCATCATAGCTCGAAGGAATTCCTTGCTCGGACGACCCGCGCGGCGGCAGCGCATCGCAGAAAAAAGAGACGCCGGCGCCGGCGTATCTCGCTCGATCTGCGAGCAGGCCAGCAAGCCGGCGGCGCATCACGACTCACGAGCAGGCGGCGGTCCCCTTCTTCTTCCGCATCACCTGCGCCCCTGCCCCTTCTTTGCTGGTTGTAGCCGCAGGTCAGTTCGTTCGCTAATTCCTGACGACCTCTAGCTTGTCATTCTTCGCAGGCAAAAGTCTCTCATCCGTGAGACCCTGACCTCCCTTCCCGTTCTTGACCAGGTGGAGAGGGCAAACCCGCAAAGGTCAAGCAGGCCGTGGGGCAAACCTGTAGAGGCACCCAGCGACAGCACAACTGCATTGCGCACGGTCAGCATCCAAATTCCATACATAATGATTTGATTTGTATATTGCTGGTAGATTTGCTGATCTGCTTGTATGGATTAAATACCGGAGTAAAGATCTTGGCAGCTTGGAATTTTTTATTCACTGTGATCTTCTAGTGGTATGTTAAACCGTGTTCCATTGGACTCTGAAGAAAGCTTTTGAGTTGTCAAATTCTACTTTAGGTTGTGAACTTGTCTGTGTGGTTGTCCATTTGTGACTTATTGTTCTTGCCATGTGGTCCTGTATGGCTGTGTTAGTCCTATACTGCTCCTGTTGTGAAGAACTTGCTATTTCATATGTGAATTGTGTTTTTTTAGAAGCATATTTTTTGTTATGTACTTGTATATTGGACCGGTTCAATTGCATGTGTGACCGGTTCGCTTCAACGGTTCACTGTAACCGGCGGTTCATCCGGTTCATAACGGTTGAACCATTGAACCATTGAACCGAAGGCCTCACCGGTTCGATTACCGGTCCGGTTCTAATAACTATGGTTTAGGATCTCATGAACATGCATCTACTACATAAAAAAGGGTGTTGCCTTCACTAGCTTCATGACGGTTATGCGGCCGCTAAGCCTTTTCCCTCCACCGTACTGTCACTACGCAAGGTAATCGAACACTTTCACGTATAACCGCATCTATATCTAAGCATCCATAGGGTTAAGCTAATCACCACGATTACCACAAACCCTACTAAGACCACATGTTGTACATACATATGTAAATAAAGCATTCGTGACAGACATAGACCATTAAGCATCAAAAGGCATAGGGTTCATGTAGCGATCACAAATCATGTATCCATCTAACCCTAGGGATGAACGGAGGCATTACCCCATCATCTTACATGTATTGAAGCACATAGGGGTGATGGAGACTCCAGAGAACGTCATCGACGAAGATGGCGGCGATGAAGCTTAGGAACACCCCTAGGCCAGCGGCTTGGAGTCCTCCTCTTGCTTCCTTCCCTCCGCCGGCGTTGATCCTTGCGACGAGCTCATCCAACTCTCTCCCTCATCTTGCGGTGGCGGCTTTCTGGTGAATGGGCGTCGGTAGAATCGTTGGATGCGGCGGCCGTCGGAGGAGGGAGCTATTAATAGACCAAGGAGCGACTAGGTCAAAGGGCGGGCCGAACCGCCACAAAACCCCCTGGGCCGATCCGACCAGGCCGGCCGGCCCAGGCCCTTTCTGGGTCGGTTCGGGCCCATCTTTCTCCCCGCCCTCATCTTCACATTTTGCACTTGGCCCCTTCATTTGTGTCATTTTGAGGTCGTCATCCCCGCGATCAAGATAGGGGGTCTTCTCGCATGAAGTCCGAACTTTACGTCTTAGTCCTCAGTGATGATCCGTCGTAGCACCTTGGTCCTTGCCACCTTTGGAAGTGATTTCGCCTTGCACTCAAGCACGAACGGAACTCCTCATTTGCTCCTTTGAACTTGTTGTGACTCCGTCCCTTTGTCCATGTTTTCCTGCAAAAACACAACACTTCCAAATGCACATACAAAGTTGAACTTGTTATATAATTAGTGTGCCTAGTGACGGGTTAGTTACATAACGAGCTCAAACCAAGGTGTAACGAATACGTTTGGAGCACCCAAAATTCACCGCCAACATCTCCCCCCATGCTTAAACCTTGCTCGTCCTCGAGTAAGTAATCTTTGCTTAAAAGGGAAATCAGCGTTGCCTTCCAATGTTGTCCCTGCACTTAGTCATTCATGACGAGGCAAATTGCTCTGTCTCAAGAATTTATTTTTAAAGTTCAAGTTGTGACTGACTTCTTTTTCATTATGGAAGATAGACTAACAATAAAGAACAAACCACATTTAATAAACACGATGCTCTCAAACTTAAGCGAACTTCAAACCATTACCTTGGCCGCCCCACCTCCGCCTCTGCAGCTAATCCTCCCCCCATTTCTTGTTCTGGCCGCACCGGGCCATCCACCACGTCGAGTCTCTGCCGCTGGGTTGCTCCGCCTCCACCACGGATTCGCCCCACCCGGCTAGCCACCTTGCTACACTATCGTGTGGCCTTCTGCCCCCATCATCATCGACCTCAACTCTACCTCGCCCGCGCCGCTTAGGGGCTTTCAAACCTGCGGACGAGGAGGAGCTACTGGGACCTAGTTTTTCAGCTCCCGCACCGACGCCGTCTCTAGCTCCTCTCAATGGCATTTCTGGGGCTCCGGGAGTGAAGCTGTTTTGCACTGCCCTTTGGTACAGCTTCGGCAGAAGCTGTCTGCAGAGCTGGAGGCGGAGCGGTGCCAAATGCACCCAAAATTTGTGGCTCGTCCGGCTCCACTTCCGACCATGAGAGGGAGTAAGACTGACTCCAGCAGCTCCCTCATTCTCACCTTCATCTGCAAAATGAGGAGGAAATATGCAACTGTAGCAGCTCCAGCAGTCCCTTCGAACAGATCTGCAAAATGAGTTCAACCGTCGCTCCCACCACGTCACGGGCAAAACAGAGGAGGAGATCTGGGGGCGGCTAGAACGGACGGCCGGCGGTGGTGCTCGTCGGCACCACAGGCCACGGCGGTGGCCGGGAAGGAGGGGGAAGTGAAGAGGAGAGCGAGGGTTATCCGTTCCTCTCCTCACCTTGAGAGAAGATGATGAAGGGAGAGAGATTGATGGGACGGTGGAGGGCGGCGATGCCGTCCGTCCGACGGCGCCCAGGTGGCCGGTGCGGCACAGGATAGCTGCGCGCTCGAAGAAGGAACAGGGGCGGTGTGGGCATGGAGGAGCTCGCCGGCACGAAGGGCGGTCGCGCGAGCCCAACGGTGTCTCCTCCGCCCTCTCCTCGAGTGGCCTCGGGGGCGGAGCTCGCCGGCGCAGAAGAGCTCGCCGACGCGAGGGTCGGTCGCGTGAGGACGGCGGCGTCTCCTTACACCCCTCTCCTCGAGCGGCATCGGGGGTGGACCTCCACGGCGCGGAGGAGCTCCCCGGTGCGAGGGTCGGTCGCGTGAGGACGGCGGCGTCTCCCTACGCCCCTCTCCTCGAGCGGCATTGGGGGAGGAGCTCGCCCGGCCCGGCGCGGGAGTCAACTGCCTCGGTGATGCGCCACAGGGTGCGGTCGTCTGTTGGAAGCCATCTCCTTTTGTGACATGGGATCCTTCTCTTTCTTTTCCCCATAGCCGGCGCAAATGAGGAATATTGTTGGAGATAGTCTAAAAGGAGGGAGAAAATTAGCTTCCATGAATAGTAAAGCTACAATGTTGTGTCATGTGATGGTCAGGAGGAGCTGGAGCTGCTGAAAGCCACACCCTTTGGTCAGTAAGAAACCAAGATTTAAGCCCAATTCTATGTAGATGTGTATATATATACTTGAACTATACTTGATTTTTTTAAATGCTGAGTAGTCCCGAGAATATACATAGGCATCTTGCTGCCTCCGTCCATGATCATGCATGATCGAAGGAAAGGCAATAGCGGTGGCTGGTGAGCTCCGGCTCCACGGTAGCATGGTAGCATATATATATATTTTGCCGAAGCTGTGGAAGCCACCATATCATATTTTGCCTGCAACTCGAGTGGAGTCTGCCTCACCACAGCCCCGTAGACAAATTTGTGACACATAATATATTTCAACAACTATCAGTACATGGAAAAACGTACGCGTCTAAAAATTCGTGAGTCACCTGTTTGTTTGCACAATAAATTGGTGCTACTAACACTAACGGAAACTCGTAATTTCCCGTGTGTCTGATAGTTGACTGTGCTTTTTATTGGGCACACGACCAAGAGCCTCTTTGTCGTGTGTCGCCATCACGCACATGGCAAAAAAGCACACAACAAATCCATGCTTCATTGTGTGCTTTTTTACACACGGTAAAGTCATGCTTTGTTGTGTGTTTTTTACACGCGGCGAAATTTTTGTACTCGATGTTAGTGACTGATTAGGAGTGGGCCAGCATTACTACAGAATTTGTTATTACATATTACCACCACTCTAGGTAATGGAATATCACCACCAGTTCTAATGACTATGCGCAGTAGTGCATGTCAGAGTTGAGAGTTTAAAACCGTCGGTGATGCCTCCAATATTCACCACCGGCCAGTGGCGAACCTAGTATTGGGACATGGGTGTACAAATATGCCTCCATTCACCACCGGGCGCCAGTGGCGAACCTAGTATAGGGACATGGGTGTACAGATGTACACCCAATAATTTCGGTAAAACAATTAGTATTAACAATACATATATTTGGTCCAGACGTGTTGATCTGAGCCCTAACACACTGAGTCTGTCGTCTTCAACAAATCGTACTCACCTTCCTCATCCTTCTGATGTTGGCGCTCCATCATAATCCTCTAATCCTCTCGCGTCACAGATCTCTGTTCAGGCTAGCAGATCAAAGTATTAGACTGGAGATGATTCAGTGCAACGCACGAGCAGCAATGAATCCAAAGAAGAGACAAGGGCAGCAGTCGTCGTCTAAGTGATAGAGCTGAGAGTCCATGGTTTCATACTTCCATGCCGACGGCTTCGATGGGGGCATGTAGGCCATTGTGAACACGTAGAAAGCAGTTGATTAGATAGTTCTAGTTCATATGTTTGATTCAGTTGACTCATTTTTTCAGAATTGATCACCCCAATGTATAATGAATTTTGTGGATTTTGTGAACACGTTATTATGGATAGTATTGGAGATCATTGTATTAAAGTTTTCTTGGTTATGTTTCCTAAGGTACCTTTTCTTGGTTATCTATCATTTACAGAAGCCTCCTTTAACGAGTTAAAATTTGATTGTAGTTTATTAGAACATTATAGAGGTTAACAAACAATTTATCATGTGCATTTACACTTTTACAAACTTCATTAAGTTTTGGTGGGACAATTTCTCAATGATGACTTTATTAAGTTTTGTATGGGACAATAATTTCTCAACGTCATGTACACCCAATCTCAGAATCCTGCATCTACCACTGCCATATGTAAAACGGTAGGATGTTATGCCTCACCACGGCTTGTGTAAAAAACCGGTGGTGTTTTTTACACGAGCCGGTGGTGAAGGGAGACATCAACAATGGTTCACAAATAGGACTGGTGGTGAGAAAAATCCGGACCTGAAACTATTATGGAATGTAATTTTCTCTGATGTTTTCGAGTCTGCGGCCCGCTTTCCGTCTCTCCCACCCGACTCAATCAAGTCAAACTCCACCCGCGGCACCTTATTCACCCCGTCCTTCTCCACTCCACCCTCCCACCGACACCTTCTCCTCTTCGATGGGGGCTTCACCTCCCTCTCTCCCTCCAATGTGCAGCCCCTCCCTCCCCCCCTCTCTCCCATCGACGGCTGGCCGGGGTTCTCCCAGCTACCCCTCACCTCCCCTCTCTACTCGCCTCTAACTGGTAGTGAGGAGCGGCAGGGGGCGAGATGTGGGGCAGGAGTCGGGGGGGAGGGTGATAGTGACACGCGGGAAACGACGATGGCGCGACAGTGCTTCAGCTATAGGTGTGGTCGCGTGGTGGTGGAAGATCAAGCGGCATATCAACGAGAGCTCGGGCGGTGCAGGAGCTCAACCGCAGCGTCGTGGCAGCAGAAGCTCAGGCGGTGTGGCAGTGGGACGCCGGGACCACAGCTTGTGGCGGTAGGCGTGTGGCGGAGCTTGGCCACCGGTGGGCGCGACGAAGGTACCTCTCTCTGGTCTACGGCGACCAGCGTCGTGAGGGGGCCGACAGCGCGAGTGGCTCCGGTGCAATAGCTGGTTGGCGACAGCCAGTGGGGCAGCAGGGTGGTGCGGGCCCGGTCGGTGATGAGCTGGATATGGGGTGCGGTGGGTGGGGAGGGGGTGCTGTTACCTGTCACTTCAGTGACAAAACAGCAACATGTCGCTGAAGGAAAGGTGCATCATGTGCATGCATGCAAAAGAAAACAAAATTGATGGCATCACGCATGCAACATTGATTGAAACTAAAAAATTCTATAAATCACAAACCAAACATCAAAATTAAATTCCGATCGCACCATTGGATTTCTGACAATAAAAACTTCGAAACAAGATCCCACTTGACTATATTTTGACAAACTTTTTTTATTCGTATTTTTTAATTACGGTTATATATTCTGTTATCATTAGAACAAAACGAATGAAGTGCCAGAACAAATGAGAACAACTATCGGAACAAGTTTATATGTCATCCCGAACAACAAATGTGGTGTCAGAACAAATCAGAACAAAGGTAAGACACATGTTATTATTATAGACAGAACAAGATATTACTATAGCCAGAACAACTTATTATTATAGCCAAAACAAGTTTGTATGTCATCTCGAACAAAAAAAGTGTCAGAACAAATGAGAACAACTGTTCGAACAAAATCCTATTATAGTCGGAACAATTTTGTGTGTCATCTCGAACAAAAACAAATGTAGTGTCGTAACAAATCGTAACAAGGGTCGAACAAGTTGTTATTATAGCCCGAACAAGATACTTATAGCCAGAACAACTTATTATTCTAGCAAGAACAATAAAAATATTAATGAAGGGAAAAATATTAAAAGGAAAGAATATAAAATGGAAAAAAAAATATAAAGTAGAAAGTAAAAATGAATAAAGAAAAGAAAAGAGAAATAAAAGTGAAATAAGAAATAGAATAAAAAGAAGAATAAAATGAAAAAATGAAACAAAAAATAATATTAGAAAGGAAATATAAATAAAAAAACAGAAAAACAGAAAAAGCGTTTATGAATAAAAGAGAAAAAACATAAAGAATAGGAAAAATAACAAACATTAAAAAAGATGAAGGGATGAAATTAATTAATTAATTAAAGAGAAGAAAGGAAAATAAAATGAATAGAGAAAAATAATCAAGAAAGCGGAAAACGGAAAATAGAGAAGGAGAGAAAAGGAATATATGAAATAACATGAAAGAAAACACGAAAAAAGGAAAAATCGAAAGAATAGGAAAAGAAAAACATAGAATAAAATAATGAAAGAATATAGAAGAGAGAAAATTACGAAAGAAAAATGAAAATAGAGAAAGAAATGACCTGTGGAAAATTTCATTGAAAGGAAACAAATATTCACGAAGAGAAAAATATAAAAATTAGAAATAATAAAATATGAAAATAAAAAATAAAATAGAAATAGAAATAAATAAATAAATAAATAAATAAATAAAGAAGAAACAGAAATAAAGAAGAAACAAAAAATAAAAAGGAAAAAGAAATAGAAAAAGAAAAGAATAATAGAAAGAAAGAAAAAGAAAGAAAACAAAACAGCGCAGCCCACCCACGGCCTCCGCGCCTCACGCGCCGCGCGTGAGTCGGCGATGGGTCGGGAATCGCTGCGACATATAAGATTCCGCGGAGGGGGGGGGGGTTAATTTTCGTAAATAGGTATCACTGTCGGTATTGGAAACGGTGGTGATAGGGTTCCCTATCACCACCATTTAGCAGGCAACGGTTTTGGAAATCTGTGGTGATCGCCGGTTTGGAGCCGGTGGTGATCATTACACTTTGTGTAGTAGTGCAGGGAAGGTCGATCGTCCTGAACATGCAAAGATGTCATGCTTGCATTGTATGGCCACGTCCACGTTTTATCGTCTACAAGAAGTAGCTACTCTTCACAACAAATAAGATGTTTTTTCTCCAAAAATTAGAGGAAAAACAATGGTTATGTTGCGTACGTGCGTGCGTGCATGCATGTAGCGCCGCCGTTAACGACGTAGGCCACTAATAACCTAATTAGTTTAAGCTATGTAGCCACTCACAAGGTAGGGCACGAGTTTGTTTCCATGTGGGGCATGGCTGCATGCTACTAATCACTCTGTTGCATGCATGCGCAGCGCAGGACATTTACGTGCGCGCGTGGCCACTGAGGCTACTCTGATGAATAATCCGTGCATTCATCTTACTATGGTATTAATAGGGTGTATATATGTCGTGGAGTTGAAATATACTAGATTTCTGCAGCAAATTAATTAGCTACTGTAGCAATTTGTATAGATAATAATAAATTCAAATAAAAATAGTTAACTATGGCAAAAGTTTTGTTTTACCACATGGTACATGGCATACCAAGTTGCATAACTCGATTGTTTACATGTTTATTAAAGTCAAAATAAAATGATGGCAATAGTTTCTTGCATATTTTCTTAGAATGCCAGAAATTTTGCCATAGATAAATATCTATGCCACATAGAAAAATGACCCTGTCGTATTAAACAAAGTTTGAATGCTAATTTTTGTTAGCATACACTATCAATTGCTATAAAATCAAGCATAGTATAGTTTAGCTTTTGTTTAATTTGTGAAAATTCGCTAATTTTTGTTAGCATACACTATCAATTGCTATAAAATCAATTATATTGAAGGGCAAAACTAAAACATACATTAATAATTATTAGACATTAAATGCAAGTATGGTTTAGCTTTTGTTTGAAAGAACTATGATTTAACTAACTTATCAATGTAACTTTGACATTTCACAATCCTAAGACACTACGTAATAACTAGCTGCCGTCTTTAATATCAAAAAATAACTGGTTGCCGTGTTTTGGCTGTCCCACACGATCAGTGTCTAAATGAGCTTTGTACCCGTCGTGTCAACTGTCAACTTAGCATGCCTATTGCATACAGGACCAGGACAAATTGCATACTCCATTTTGGCAGTTTCTATTGACCGACCGGGCCCATGCATGATGATCAATTTTAGTAGTGAGTCCTTTTGTAGTCTAGGCCACCCACGTGTCATCTCGAGCTCGATCCTAGTCTCACTTCCTTTCTGTCTTCGTTTGGGGGCCACCAGGCAGCAAGCAAGCTCCCAAAAGGCCAACATCAATACTTTTTTCGATCTCAATCTCGCTTCCTTTTTGTCTTCGTTTGGGGGGCAGGCAGCAAGCAAGCTTCCAAAATCCAACACCCTCTTTTTTATTTACATACGCAGACGCTCACATACACACGCGCACACTCGCCTCTACGAACACACACGCAACCCTACCTCTATGAGTACATCCGAAACACTGAGTCTGCAAATCCTCAAGATTAACGAAGTCACCACTGGCATCTCGCTATAGACAGGCACGTCGCCTACCACTAAAAGAATAACGCATGTCGTGACTTCGTCAATCTTGAGGATATATTGGCTCGGTCTTCGAAGATGCTCATAGGGGTAGGTTTGTGTGCGTGCCTTCATAGAGGTGAGTGTGCGTGTGTTGTGGGTGTCTTTGTTGTACTATATAATTCACAAAAAAAAAAGATAATAGCACTGATTAAATCCTGAAATAAATTTAGGAAAATGTGAACACCAATGCCGAGTCAAGGACTCGACCAGTAGCTGTGTTCCACCACAAGGAACCTTACCGACTGAACTAAGCTTAGTTTGCACCAACACCCCTCTTTTTATTAGAATTACACAGTACAACGTAGAAGCTCACAACATGCATGAACACTCACCCCTACGAACACACGTACGCAAATCCTACCCCTATGAGCACCTCCGAAAGACTGAGCATCCGACAGATCTTGAGATTGCCCAACACCCCTCTTGACTTACCCGGATATTGCCACTATGGCCCAGTCCACGAGGGCAATGCAGCCCATCGATCGAACCGGGCCTGTTATTGGGCCATTTTCTTTCATGTTCGTGAACAACACGACATGAGTGCATATAATGGGTCGGGCTAGAGCTTCCTAACCACCAAACTAGGCCCACCGACCAGCCAGGCCCAAGCTAGCGATGCTGCAGCTGGCAAGCCATCAGTGTGCGTGGGGCGAGGTAGACGGAGCGGCCGCGCAGTGCGGCGGGGGCGCGGTTGTGTGTCATTTCGGTGGCCCACCATGCCCCATCACAACATCTGCACACTCCCTTCTTATTCCCCGAGTAGGCAGTGCTTTGAAGCTGGAAGTCATGGGAGACTAAGCCGAAGCCCCAAACCCTAACCCTAACCCTACCGATGGTGAGCTTTGAAGCCCCCGCGCCACCCTCCTCCACTGCCTCGCGCCGGATTCACCACCACCACCCTCCGCCTCCCTATTGACGGGGAGCTCAAGGAGAAACTACGGGGCTAGATAGAGGAGGAAGAAGGAGCTGACATGTGAGACCCGCGCGCATGATGGATGGCTCTTTTGTCGCTTCAACAACATATAGTCACAACGAGGCTGGCAGGGGCCATCCATCGGCCTTGACAACCCATGGTGATCAACGTGATGAGATGACCCATGGTGATCAACATGGTGATGCGGTCATTGTCTAAAATATACTCCCTCGATCCCGTACTCGATCCCGCAAAGAGTGTCATTTTAGTCTTGTCCTAAGTCAAACCATTTTATGTTTGACCAAGTTTGTATGTATATATATATATATATATATATATATATATATATATATATATATATATATATATATATATATATATATATATATATATATATATATATATATATATATATATATATATATATATATATATATATATATATATATATATATATATATATATATATATATATATAGGGCAGCGCTATTCCATACCTGAGCAAACCATCCGACCCCCGCGCATCACACGCGCGGCCCTTCTCCCGCCTCGGTTTTTATCGGCGTGCGAGCCCGGGCGAACCTGCTCGGTCTTCCTCCGCTTGGTCGTGATTCAATCGTGGGCGCGGGCCAAAAAGACTTCGACGGTTCCAAAAGGTTCTGTTCGCAGGAAGCTGCCCGCCCGGCGGCGGCGGCGATGGCCACGGGATCCTAGCCTGCATCTTATTCGTGATCCACCGCCTGTACGGCCTCAACGAGGCAGGCGGCGTCGGGGGACTGCTGGTCGCTGCCCAACTCAATTTTGCAGGGAATTTGTCGCTAGGATGAATCGCCGGAAGTTGCAATTCGACGGGCCTATTTCCGCTGACTGTGATGCGATTAGGGCGCCGGGAATGGGGCGAACTAGCTCGGCGGAGGGGCCGTCCTCGCTGGGTGGGCCGTCCGCGACGGAGGTGGTGCTGGGGATGGGGATGAGGACACCAACAAGGGATTTGGAAGTGGATATGGAGGCTGGGGCAAGCGCCGCTGGGAAATGCTGCGCTACCAGCTGCGACAGCAGAGGAGATTGATACTCCTGAAGTGGAGCAGCGATTCACACATGTAAGATTCCTTGTTTCACGAGATCAGCATGCTAGCGTTGCCTGAACTGGTTCCGGAAAATCTGAAAGTGCCAATGGAACAAACGAAACTGGGAAGCACTGAATCCACGAATTGATTGTTGCAATTTGTCTTTCAAGTCATGGTTAGTAATTGTAATAGACTACGATTGCATTGAATCTACTGATTCATTTAACAAGTAACTTTCTACGGTTGTTGCAGTTCAGTAGACAAATTTTAATTGTGTCAATCGAAACTATACAATTCAGTGCGTAAACTGCAAAGGAAGTGTTAAATACTCATTTGACAAAAAAATTGAATTGACCTCTGTAATTCAGAGTTTTGTAGCACTTTAGTAACAATATCATTGAACATTATTCCTGATTTTTTTAGCACTTTCATAACATTATCATTGAAGTGTATACCTGAATTCTTCGGTTGTGATTTCTCTGGCAAAAACAGGTGGACAGCTGAACGTACCAGCCTAGTAAAGGCACACTGTGTTTGTAACTCTAAAATTGTTACACTAATTAAAATTCAATATAGCAGTACATTTCTTTTTGCAAAGGGTTATATAAATGTAATAGAATTCGTGATCTGACTGACCAAACTTGTTGCAAAAATATGGTATATTTGTGATCCAAAGCCAACTTTTACCGCTAGTACTTAATGATGCTCTCCTGCCTCTGTCACGGTTTCATTGCTTTCAGTTCAAAATAAGAGTGTTTAAAAGCCGGCAACGGATATTTGGTGTATGAAACTCGTTCACAAGGAAAAAAGTGTGAGCCTCTTTATGAATTACAACATTGACATTATCTTAAATTGTGAGCATACAAAAGCTAAGTATACAACATACTAGCTTACTAGCACACTAGATCATATATTAGTACTCTGTCCCATTGTTCGTTCTGTCCAGTGTAGCATAGATTGACAGAACAAGAAAGGGTCATTTCTACCCCCTCTAACTGAATCATCCAGTTGTATAGGCCAGCATGTTCCACCCGATGCACGCTCACACGGAATCAAATTGAATTTGATAACCCATCAGGTCTCCACCCGCCATGATCACCAGCGGGCAGATCCTCCGGCGCGGGTGGTCTCTGGCAACCCGGCGGTCTCTGCGTGGGCGATTTCTGTCACTCAAGCAACTCTTCCAGCACGAGCTCCAGCGATCCATGTGGAAAGTATATATTCTGACTCCACACATCCTCAGACATGACGACCATAAAAAAGGAACTTTACAATTTGGAGAAAATGAAATCGCGTTAACAGAATCTGACTACATAGAAATTAGCAGCTCGTCAAACTGAATATGTAGATTTTGCGACAAGCAGGCAGCTCATCCCAGTTGTCAGAGTCTTATTTTCTCGTAGAATCAAGACTACAATGAAAGACAGTAAAGTTGGCTTTGGCTATATGATATAACACAGTTTTCTCGCATGAACTTCCCCTGCCCCCAGCTGATGGAGAGATATGAGCTCCATGATCTTCACGGCAACACCAAGGAAGCTCAGCTGCAGTCGACGCAACCGCTCACCCATCGACTCCTTGTGTCCTCAGTTCCTCACACTTCAGACTTCACAAGAGAGATAAACTGAGAACAGAGAAATCAAGTGGTCCCAAATATTGTATTAGATGAAGAAAACATGGCAAGCAGGAACATAAATGAAATCTCAAACTCCATGGCAAAAATAAATCACAAAGTTATTTCTAACCATGTCTGGACACCAAACCTTCAATTCAATGTAATCCAACAACAAAGAAAAGACTACAATCACTACACGTATATATCCACTCAGAAATTCAGAGTACCTACGAAATATGAAGAGTACAAATTTAACTCATCAGATAGGAAGCCCAAAGAAGTCTCCAGTAATGCACTCTTACCAGTGTGAGTAATGGCACCATAACAAGCTTCATTATGCTTTAGTCTTTTCGTGTGACATTCTCAGCCGTGAACATCAGCCATAAACGTACAGTGAGACAGGCCTTGGAATTCAAACTGCATAAGAAATGCTTTGTTCATGAAAACCATTGCCATAGACAGCACTCCGTAGGGGAAGGCTGCAGCTAAGCTGCAAAAACATAAATACAGGGAAATGGTCAAAACTTCCACTAAACTTGGATCTGTGATCATGTATGAATCAGTTGCAGTATAAAAAAATCAAAAGAAAAATGCTCTTGAGAATGACGACTCCAGCATTAGGTTCTGAATTAAAAATGTGTCGAACCATTATTATTTCCTAAATTACTTGTGGCCCATTTCAAACAACCCATTTCTTCTAAGTAATAAATGAATCTAAATTGCAAGGCCTTTATGAGCATAATAATCAGACAGCGAACCATAGTTTGCATGTGAGCATTAGGTTGTAGAACACCAATAAAGGCAACTTTGCTTCACGGTTGGGTTGAAAAAATAGTTATACCAGTTATAATCAAAATGTGATAGGGAAAATAGTGTTCAAAAATAAAAGATTCTACTTAATCCACAGCCTATAAGAATTTGCTCAACCACATGACGTGCAAGTGCAGCAAAGTACTGTAACCAAACATTCTACTTCCAGCTCCACCTGACCCAGACGAGGAAGAAGAGAGTTGCACAGTATCATTACCATGAAGCAGCCCAGTTCGTCGTCATCTGCTACGGCAGCAACGATGACCTCAGTACTTGGCAGCAGCATCTCGCGACAGCCGACAGCATCCTAGCCCCATCCCTCAATGTGCAACTGTACACCTGCCGCAGCCGATGAAGACAGCTGCAGTCGCCGTGCAGTAGGTGCCGGGGAGACGCCGATTGGGGCAACTCGTCAAGCTGGTCGAAGCTGGCCGGCGCCGTTGAATTCTAGGCACTGAAGATTGAAATTGAATATAAAAAAATGTACACGATATGAAATCAAACAGGAAACAAGGAAAGGATCACGAAACAAAGACACATGAAACATCGCTAAAAAAAAAGACACAGGAAACAAGGAAAGGATCACGAAACAAAGACATTGCAACAATCTACAGCCAACTTTGTTCTATAACCTGCACAAATCAACGGCACTTACACGGCAAATCAATCTAAATCAACTGAAATCATACGGGAGGAGAATGGAAGGAACCTTGCAATGGGGTTGGGGGCAGAATAAGCTGCTGACATCGAGATGCAACGCCTCAAATGCGAGTTTTTGTCCTGGCGAGCGGGATTGGAAGGGGGAACTGCAGAGGAAAGAAAATGGAGGCTGCCGCAAGGAGGGAACACCGCCGCCGCTGAGCTTCAACACCGCAAATGCGTCTCCAATCCAGGCAAGCTGGTTGGTAGGGTACAAACTGCCGACGAGGTCGCAGGCGGGCGGGCTGTGGGCAGCGGCGGTGGCGGAACGGGGGACGCAGGAGGACGGGGGTCGTGGGTGGCGACGGCGGCGGCGGGGAACTGGACTGAACTGCCGCAGGTTTTGTGGGACCCACGATAGGAGGACCGAACCGGTAGCGGGACGTGGGAGACCGGAGGAAAAAACCAAGAAAAAAACCAGACGAGACGAGGTGGGTGGGGGGGGTAGCGCGTGGCACATGGAACGGTGGCTGACTCGGGTAGGGAATAATATTCCGGAGACCATCTGCGGATAACATCTTTTTACAGGTACCGTTAATTAAAAAGTGTGCTATCCCAGGCATTCTTGTCTCTAGAACTGTTATCATTATCTACGGCTTGTGATGTATATTCCCACTATCATACGTATAAGCAATTTTTTTACCATGCCAGGCTAGCTAGAAAAGCACTTGTTTAGGTACATAATTAGAAATGCTTACATTTTTATGGAAAGTGTGTGTATATAGAACTGTATTGGTTGCTTGTGTATCCAGATGTCGCTGAATTTTGGTACTGTTAAAGTACTAATGGACTTAAACAAATCATGGCCATCAACTCAGGCAAGGCAAACAAGCAAAGCAGGGGGGATTGTATGCTAATTGACTGAAAACACCAGCAGGTCTGCCGACAGATCCACACCCCACCACGAACCCACCCCCAAGGCAAACACTCTACAGAAAAATGATCATTGGTAATAAATTGCTTGGTTGAGGAGACAATCGGGAGCAAAAAGGGAGGTAACTATGTCCCGAAGCAATATAGACCAATAACAACCTGATTGTGTTTTTTGCTAACAGGAGTTATGATAATATTACTAACAGAGGACTGAAAATAGGCTTAACCCTGCTAGGTGTTAGTGAACATGGGATTGTTACAAACTGCGGATAACCTTGTAAAAAAGAGAACAATTTCCTATGTTTCTACAACAAGTTCAGGAAATGAGTGGAAGACTTATATCCTTACAAAGTTAATGGACAATGCAATTAAGAAAACATGCACTTCATGGTGACAGAAACTCACTGCCTGATCTCTCTCGATCCATAGCTTATCTCTGCACACAATCAAACAATTACACATGCAGGTAGGTTCGCCACCAAGACAACAACTATTCAGCTAACAAAAACTTAAGAACTTTCAGGTTCAGACTTGGAATACATTTGCTTTTTATACAGATTAGAACACAAAATTCTGCCGAAAGCATTGCAATTACTATAGTTTAGTGTCTCAGGCAGCCATGGCAAATGACAATATCAAGAGAAACAATATTGCATTCTGATCATATGATACAAGGTTCATAGATCAGCATACATGTTCGAAATTGCAAATAATTTATACTTTCAGATATTTTTATAAAATCTCACCTGCGAGAATAATCATTAGTCCATTCCAACTTGATGTGACTTAAAAGCACCATGGTTGGACTCGGAAGGATAGAGTAGTGAAAGAACCTGCACTCCAAGTTCCTATTCAATCCAAATGCGTAGAAGCTTCAATTATTTTATTTCCTTGCAGCTTTCATTAGATAATTGAAAGTCTAAACTGAACTATCCATAAGCAGAAGAATGGCACTACTCTACTTGTATAAGTTAACGTGGTTAGACAAAAATCCTACAGACAGGAAACATCTCAAAGCTTGGGCTTAAAGTGCACCAGAGCTTACAGTGCTCAACTGTGTAGAGATGCCTCATGGAACTGGGAATGCATCCAAGTGCACACAAAGTCAAAAGAACATGTATGAAAGCAAAGAAATTTGAAAGCTATAGCATACCCAAAGTAGAGAAACTCAAGGATATGTACTTTGTTGTCACCAGAGCAATTAGTGTCAGATGACAAATTATTTAAGCTAAAGTGATTAAAGTTCAGAACAATAATGATTAAACTACAATGTTACGTGCAGAAGTGAACTGGAATTTGCATCACCAATTGTGCTTGCTAATTGAACTCAATATCCATTCCTCATTGAACTCAGCATCCAACTCCTCTGAGAAATTCCCCTAGAAACAAAACACAGAATGAATGGCGATGACCGAATTGAGGATACAAGATAGCAACAAGAACACATAAAAAAACAATTTTCGATGGTAGACACACAACTACCTCAAAACAGCACAGGAATGAATAAAATGACCCACGGGCTGGAACCGTGCATGCATCACCATATCCACATGAACATTCCAACGAACAATTGATACCCGCAGCATCAGCAGGCCATCTGAGTCGCAGAAAATGCAGGATGGCCGATTCCAAGAAGTCAATGAGGATACCCCTGCTGCAACGCAGAAAAATGCCGAAGCAATGTCTGTCCGATGCCGCCTAGAAGGGGCAAGCGCATCCTGAAACGACGAGGGTACGACAGTGGTTCAGATCGAAATCGAGAGAAACCTAGGCAGGTTGAATCAAAGGGTACCTCACGCAGCTGGAGGAGGCGCCGCCGATGGCAACGAAGCTACGTGTTCTCCACCGACCAGAGCTGGAGATGGCGGAGGCCGATGGTGAGGAGTTGCGCGCGTCACGCCGCACCGAGCTGGAGGATGACCGGGGCGCAGCGACGGAACGGGTGGCGAGCAGGCGAGGGTCCGGGTAGCAGGTGGGCGGGCTTGGGCGGCGGCGGATGAGGAACGGGCGCAGGAGGGCGGGCGCGACGGCGGTGGCAGAACAGAGCGCGGGAGGACGGGCGCCGTGGGCGGTGGCGGTGGGAGATGGAGTGGGATGTGGGATGCAGATCGATGTGGGCCTCAGGAAAACTGCAGATTGATGTGGGATGCACGATGTGTAACAACGTGGGGAGAACCGGTTGAAGAAAAACCATAGGGGGTGCGGCGCACCGGGACGGCGCGTGGTGCGGTCGGCTCGGGTATGGAATATTATTCCATACCCAGGGTATAGAATATATGTACCCTATATATATATATATATAAATTGTTTTTGATGTCTAACAAGTTTCAAGATTCATTATGAAACGTATTTTTGTAGCATACATATTTATAGTGATAAAAACAGTGATACTTTTCAATATAAATTTAGTCAAATTTCAAACAGTTTGACTATGAGAAAAAAATCGAAATGGACACTCTTTGCGGGACGGAGGGAGTAACCTATAATAATTATATGGTAAAATTTATTAAGAAAACATCCATAAACAAAACTGTACCTAATTTAGACATGGATATCTACACTACGCTACTCTCTTCATGGCTCCATCGTAAGCTATAGGTCGTTTTATTCTTTTCAATTGATTTTGCTATGTACCTATATAAATATACCATATATCTATATAGCAAAAGACATGAATTTATAAAAGATAAAAGGACCACGTGCATGAGGCATGTTAAGAAAGATTCGACTGTTATTAAGCTGGAAACAAGCAGTCGATTTTTATATCGACGAAACAGAAAAAACCGAGCGACAACCAAAAAGGATATCTTTTTCCCGGAACACGCTACAAATGCAAATGCTATCAATACATGTAGACAATCGTACTCCTATAAGCACCTTCATGAGATTCAGCTTTTTTTTTAAACAGAGTACACAAACACGTCAACACTCAACCTTTATGAATACCCCGGCCGTTTACTTTATAATCCTATTAGCACCTTCGAGACAGCAAGTAAACGGTGGCCGATTGTTTACCATAGAGTTTAAGACAGCACGTAGCGGCTAATGATATAACAAAAAAAAAGTAAAGAACATTACTCAAGAAATGTAATATATAATAAAGAGAAGACCAATAAAATATCACAAGGACAATCAGATCATAAAGTCAAAAACAAATGAACACAAGAAAAAAAAATGTTCTTGCCACTGCATTTCACACAAACATAAAAAACATCGAAAAACATACATTGAACTTAGTAAATTGCATTACAAACATTAAATAAACACTTTTTGATAAAAACATTTTTTGATCCAATAGAAAATACCGTAGAACAAATCCGGGAGTCTAAAAACAAAACAAGCAGCATAACAATATCGCAACCGCGAATGGGCTTCTAGTCCAATGGTAGGACGGTTCAGTGGGACGCTACCCACCAGGGTTCAAATATTGGTGCTCGCACCTTTTCCTGGATTTATTCCGGGAGCGGCGTTATGCATTAAGTAGTAAGCGACGTTACTGGTGCCTTCGAGAATCTCCAGAGATCTGCGGTGCTCGGGTCCTTCGGAGGTGCTCATAAGGGTAGGGTTTGCGTACATGTATTCATAGGGGTGAGTGTGCGTGCGTGTTGTGAGCGTCTGCGTTACACTGTGTAATTCTAAAAAAAACAATATCGCAACCAATGGGAGTCTGTCCGAAATTTCTTTTGGGCTCTCTGTGTCAGCTTCCTGTGGAGCCTCATGGTCAGAACTAGGGCTGGACGCCGAGCCAGCTCGGCTCGGCTTGGTCGACTCAAGGTAAGAGTCGGCTCGGCTCGGCTTGTTAACAAAACGAGTAAAAAGATTGGCTTGACTTGGCTCGTTAGTAGCTCGAGCTAGCTCGTTAGGCTTGCGAGCTGTACATAAATTTGAAATTAACATTTGAACATATGTAAAAAATTAAAAATAATAATTATAAAGTTGTAAATGATAAAATTAGTCACACATGGAGCACTTAGAAAAGTTTGACATAGCTTCAATGGCTCGAATCAATTTGGATAACTCGATTTTCTATGTTGAAATTAGAACTTTCTAGCTCGTTTGGCTCGCAAGTAACTTGCGTTAACAAAGCGAGCAAAAACAGTTGTTCGGCTCGTTAAAAAATTGATCGAGCCGAGCCAAGTCGAGTCAAGCTATGAACGAGTCGAGCCAGCTCACGAGTTTCTGGCTCACGGGCCCGCCCTAGTTAGTCAGAACAGACTTGTTGCAATAGATAAGGGTGCCGCACAACAAAATGAAGCTGCAAAACATTATCGCGACCAATGGCATTCCATTTGAAATCGCTGGCATCAAGACGAGACCGAATACACTACTTGGAATTTCCTTACTACAGCAGTACTTGGATAGTTGAAGTCTGAGACAACACAGAGACCCTTAACTCTAGTGCTAGTGAATGACTGAATGAGCCTGACTAGATTGACGAAAGATCTTCATACACAGACTCGATCCCAGGCCGCTCGGAGACCGGCCGGATGCACCTCAGCGCAGTGCCCAGGGCCTCCTTCATGCCCTTCACAGCCTGTTGGTTCTCTGAATACGAGGCCATAGCCGAGTCGAAGCAGTCCGATCCCTGGCCTTCCGCCACGCGCAGCCGGACCCAGTCAGTAAGGTCGACGCCACCTTCTGAAGCTGACATGACGTCGCCAGCGCACTTGCCGGTCATGAGCTGATTTATTCTGAGATAAAAGTTGCGGGTGGCTGGTGGCTGGTACTGATTTATTCTGAGATAAAAGTACTGCTAGCTGGTTATCGATGGCTGGTTAGTTCTGAGAGAAAAGTACTGCTGGCTGGTGGCTGATAAGCCAAGCGAACAGGGCAAAGCTGACACACGACATCCCCAGCGAACTTGCCGGTCAGGAGCTCCAGCAGCACGACGCCGAAGGCGTACACGTCCGACTTGAATGAAGGGAATGGTTTCTTGGAGGCTGCCAGCTCAGGGGCACGGTAGCCCAGCACCCCCAGGTCGAGGATCTGCTCCACCACACCGGCCTGGGTCATCGAGCGTGCAGTAGTAGTCACACGGGCGTTGAGGTCCAGGCCGTCCAGCAAGATGTTGGTGGCCTTGAGGTTTCCATGGGGCATTGCACGGTCGAAGTGTAGGTAGTTCAGACCACGGGCGACATCCACCGGAATCTTCAGCCGTTGTGCCGAGGTCAGGGGAGGGCCTCTCGCCCGGTCGATCAGCACATTCAGAGAAACATCTCAGAAGAGTTGGTGACTGAACAACACCGCACGCACCGTGTGCGCCCTCACTAGATGCCGCACACCAGCGATCAGAGGGAGGCTCGAAATCACGCGAGGGTGTGCACGGAAGGGAGTGCTCCGCTCGCATATGTGACTATCGAGGCATGAGTACGCATACCGGCCCACATGGCAGCGATTCAGGAGCGGGGATGCGCACACCGCTCTCGGTGTGCGCACCCCATTAATTTTCGTCAAACTAGTCGGTTGTTGAGACCAGTCTCAGTAGGGGTTTCATGGACATTAAATAGACTGCCATGTGAGTACTTTTGATGATGTGTATTAATGAAGAGGGAGGTAAAATGAGTTTCATGAGGTCAGTCTCAGTGCAGATGTCATGAACACGTTTACCTAGAGTGACACATCATCTAAAAACATTTGAAACAATAATAAAACACCTCACTCTCAATGTATAATTTCATCTATTGTTGTTTTCTAAGTTGCATGCAAGACACAAGTTGTCTAGGTAACTGTGTATAGGGGGTGTCATCCTCATGAAACTCATTTTACCTCTCTCTTCATTAATACACTGCCACATCATCAAAAGTACTCACATGGCAGCCTATTTAATGCCTATGAAACTCCCACTGAGACTGGTCTCAGGATAACACCGTTTACCTAGACAACTTGTGTCTTGCATGCAACCTAGAAAACAACAATAAATGAAATTATGCATTGAGAGGGAGGTGTTTCATTATAGTTTCAAATATTTTTAGATGATGTGTTACTCTAGGTAATTGTGTCCATGACATCTCCACTAAGAATGGCCCAAGATATGCTCAGTGGCTACTACGCCAAGGGCTGGGTTGGCATGGGGCGCGGCAACCGACGCCGGGGACTGCGCCGGCATGACCTCACGGCCCCCACTTTGTTAGAAATAATCTTGATTCTCATATGTATCAGCATGTTTAAATTCTATTTTGCATGTAGTACGTAGAGTTGTGTAGGACACATGCTAGCAGAAGATGTGTGTGAGATACGTGCATAGCTAGCATGGTTCCAGGTCGTCATTGGCAAAGTTCAGATGTTGCCGTGCGAAGCGGATGCCGAGGCTGCCGTCGCGGTGTTGCCGTGACAAGTATGATGGCCAAATAACTGCCTGTGGAGGTGCTGCGAGAAGTAGTGGCCGGATTGCAGGGAAGAAGTGGTCGAAGTTGTTGCTGCATGCATGCAAGGTGCGGTGGAGTGCATCCGGGATCAAAAGCCACGAAGTGAGTTTGTTGGCAGGAGATTAGGTCCTGACTTGCATGCAGTTTATTTAGGAGCATGGTGTTAATCGTGGCCAATTAGTGGTGGCCCCTTTGGCATCCTCTTGCATGTACTTAGTCTATATATGAAAGAGAAAACGATGAAGCCTGTGTGTGCTGCGTCACAAAATATTGCCTCTGTGTGCGTCTGTTGTGCTTGTGTAATTGCCCACCAGATAATCTTGAGTGTTAGTGATTAGCAATTGAGAAAGAGAGAGGGAGTGATTCCTACCAAAGAGAAGATCAACACTTGTGCTTGTGAGTGAGCGATCCTAACACACTTGCGTGCCAGCTTGGCGACGGCAGCCCCACGGATGCTGGCATGCTGCGGCGTCGATGAACCATACACCGGCCTTGTTGCAGTCGAAGGTGCAGCCGAGCGGAAGCGAGGGCCGGTGAGGGTGGAGCCGAACCAGCTTCGGGGCGCGTGGACAGAGGGCGGTGGGCGGCACAGATGCGTGGAGCTTGTCAGGGGCGGCTCAGCCACCGCGGCCGTCGTGGGGGCGGCGTAGGCAAGCTCGCGGCCACGTCCTCTTCACGGCGGAGTCTCTGTCCTCACGCCATCCAACTTCGTGGCCCCCGCCTCTTGCTCGCCATCTTCGCAAGGCTCCTGCTGGCCGCCGCCGAGGCAGTCCGCCTTCCGTTCTTCGGCCGGAACGCCATGCTATCATCATACACAACTTAATAAGAGCACCCCACCACCTCATTTCTCGGTGGCGTCGCCGACTTAGTCACCGCCGCCTCCACCAAGCCCACCACCACGCGCCGTCCCCATCCCCTCCCCACCAGCACCCCCGCGGATCCCGCGCCGCCACCGTCCCGCCGCCTCCCCACTAGAGCCCATCGCCTCCCCGCCACGACCCCTTCCCCTCCCCACCAGCGCACTGCATCCATAAAACGCTGCAACACCGCACTGAGAAGGGGATGGCCTAGACCTGCATGCCGGAAGGGGGAGAGAGAAAGAGAGGGAGAGATGGGGCACCGGCCGGCACCTGCATGCCGTCGCCCGCCACGAGGCCCGCCGACAAGGCGTGCAGGAAGGCGCCGCCGAGCTCTCCGCCACGGGTGGACGCGCCGGCGATGGGTCTGCGGCGGCGCACATCCTCCTCCGGGCCGCCATGGTCTTCTCTCTCTGGATGTCACCATCGCGAGGCTAGGGAAGAAGGGGAGGGAAAAAGAAAGCGAAGGGGGAGATGGCCGGCGGCCGCGGGCTGGCGGCACTCGCCTCACCATCGCCACCAGCGCGAGCGCGGCCATGGGCCAAGCCTCCATCGCATCGCCGCTTGCCTTGCGCCCGCGAGAGCTGTGGGAGGCAGGGTCTAGGGTTCCAAGGAGAGGGAGCGACGTCTTTTTGTTCGGTTGAGAAGGGCGCTCGGTCGTCCATCATGATGGACGCCCAGGAGCAACTGGCAGCGATGCTGGGCCATGGGCAAAACGCGCAAGGAGGCCGTGGGCCTTGAGGTGGCTCAGCTGTTGGGCCGACTGTGATGCTGGGCCATGTCGTGCACAAGGAGACCGTGGGTCGTAAGCGGCTGAGCTGTTGGGCCGACGGTCCGGAGATACCCTGGGCTGATTTGTCTCGGCTCAAAGCAAGCAATTGCACAATGTCAATTTATGAATTTGTTTTCTTCCATTCATTCTTTATTTTGAAATTTTGTTTCCATACAAGAATCACTTTAGCATTTGTATTTTTGAAATTTCATCAAATTAAAGGTCCCGCAGCAACGCGCGGGGTATCACCTAGTATTATATATAGCCGTGCTGCCACGCCATGTCCTCGTGCCTCGCGTACCCGCCGCCGCGCCCGCCTGCGTGCTCGTGCTGCTGCGCGCGTCCATCGGCGGTTTGCGGCTGCCGACTGCATCCGCAGTCGCCGTGCCGCTCGCCTGCCTGCCGGTCCTCACCGCGCACCTCCTCGTGCCCACCACGCCGGCCGGCCGCCATCGTGGCGTACCCAGGCCAGCTCGCGCATGCCGCAGACGGCGCTGGGCACTGCACGTACCCGGCGTCCGGGCGTACGCTGCCACTCTGCTCCTCGCGCTCGTCGTGGTGTACATGCCGGCATGCCGCTGCTCGCCACCGCGTGTTGGTATGTGGCCGCCGTCGCCATCAACCGGCGGCATACGCGCTCGTCATGTTCGCCGTCGTGGCGCTGCCCACGCAAGGTGATGCTGGCGCTCGGGCTGACCTCCGTGTGGGACATCCACCAGTACACATCGCCGACGGTCGGCCTCGCTGAGTTCCTCTCGCGGTGGCAGTAGACGCCGAGGCCATGGCCGCCACGCTCGTCATCCTCGTACTTGCTCTTGCATATTGGTACTAGCAGCTAGCACTTGCGGCGCAATGTAGCTGGCTAGCTAGCTGCTGCATCACGTACACTACTCCTCCAACCCCGATAGACAGACTAATCTTCATTTATACTGGGTGATTCTCTGTGCGTTGCTGCGGTATTTTAGAGAACTTTTCATTGACAATATAATATGCAAATAGCTTAAGTGATATCCTGTGTAGTTATGAAAATTTTTTAATCAAAATTGTAAGTGAACTTTGAAAGTTGAAATGTAAAGTGATTGCTAAAAAAATCGCTGTTGTTCGGTGTTCGGTTGCAGGTCGGTTTTGGAGTGCAGTTAACCGATTCTCCAAATTAACTGATGCTCAATGATGGATCCTCCCAGCGATGGACCCTTTCTCCAACTTTGCTCGAGTCAAGTTCATCCTTCAGTTTTTAAAATGGTCAATCTAATTAATCCTTCTACTTTTGTTTTTTTTTGTCAAACTCACCCTCTCCAGGAAAACTGATGAATCTTCATTGATAGGCATCTCACTCTGTATTGCAATGCAAGCCATGGGCCCGACAAGCTATACTTGTCTGCCTGATCACCACATTGTCATGTGCATCAGTTCTTCGGTCACATAAAAATAAATAAACAACACATCTCTACCTAAATTAAGAAAGGATTGCTTGGCAAAAGTCTATTTGACCCCCCGACGTATCACAAGTGGAACACATAACCCCCTGAACTACGAAACCAGATACCTAACCCCCTCACGTTTGCAAAACCATACAAATAACCCCCTGAGATGGTTTCGGTAGGTGGTTTTGCTTAGGTGGCAGCCAAGCTGGTATAATTTTACTTAGGTGGACAAACTGCTAGGTCGATCTCGCTTGTAAGTGGGCAAGATTCTTGTTCTTCACCCCCTTTCTTCTACCTCGACACGACGACGCCCCTCTGCTTCCCGCCACCAGCAAGGCTGCCCCTACTCGAGCTCCCCACCCCGGAGTCCCTCCAGATCCACGGCGTGGCGATGCCCCTCCAGATCCGCGTCGAGGACAGCTACAGTCTGCGGGGCCAGCACAGCGGCCGGAGGCAGGGGTGGAGTGAGGGCAGCACCGCGTGCCCCCTCCCCCGCACCATCCGCCGACGAGCTGTGCTCCCCTCCTCGTTGCCTTCGTCCTTGGGCGGAAGCGGAGCAAGAGCAGGATGGGACCGGAGGCGGAGCAGGGACGATGTTCCTCGATCGCGTGGAGCAGCAGCAGCACTTCCCTCTCCGATGAGCAGCGGCCACGGATGGGGAGTGCGAAGGCCATGGCGTGGTGGAGGAGCAGGGGCTGCCCCGTGCGATAGAGAGCCGACACGGTGGACATCGAACTCGGCCCGGCATGCGCGTGCGAGCGGCCCCTCCTCTCTGGCAAGCAAAGAGCTCAAGGGTGTGGATTGGCGGCGACGGGAGCCGGGAAGGAGGCAGTGGAGCAGCGCGGCTTGCCAACGGCGGGAAGCGAAGGGGAGGCACTGTGTTCGGCCCAGCGGGCGAACATGCCGGCTTCGGCTCTGCGCACCTGCTGACACCTTCCGAAGCACTTTCACGTGTGAACGAAGTCATCTTGCCGAACTCCTTCCTTTCTCATTTCAGTCCTCGCCTTTTTCATCTTCCGTAGGGGCCTTTTGTCTTTTGATTAGAGTAGAGGTTACGAGAGAGCAGAGCGTACCGCCCTGCCATAGTCGTGAGGATCTTAATAGTCGGTCAGCGATGTTGTCATAGTCAGCACGATTGAAACTTCAGAAAAAACTTCGAATTGGGAGGGCGATCCTCCGGTGAACTGACCGTACCCCAAACCGACACGGTGAACGAGTATACTAGCGGCGTCGAGAGAACCATGTCGAAGGAACTCGGCAAAATGACCCGTAACCCGGGAGAAGGGTGCTCTCATATCTTTTGATTAGGAAAGCGGCACATACCAGGGGTAGCGTTGTTTATTAAAACACATGACTACGCTAAGTGGTAACACGATGTATAGAGTCGACACCTGCCCGTCTGGAAGGTCAAGGAGAAGTGTGATAAGCTTTGAATGGAAGCCCGGTAAACGGGCGGTAACTCTAACTGTCCTAAGGTAGTGAAATTCCTTGTCGCATAAGTAGCGACCTGCACGAATGGTGTAACGACTGTCCCGCTAGGGGCCATCAAGGTAGAAGAAATGGGGAGAAGAAGGGCCTTGCCCACTTGCAAGCCGGACCCGCATGGCAGCTTGTCCACCTAAGCAAAACCAGCTTAGGGGCTATTTGTATGGTTTTGCAAACATGAGGGGATTAGATATCCGGTTTCATTGTTCGGGGGGCTTAGGGGGCTATTTGTATGGTTTTGCAAACGTGAGGGGGTTAGATATCTGATTTCATAGTTCAGGGGTTATGTGTTCCACATGTGGGTTTAGGGGGCTATTTGTATGGTTTTGCAAACGTGAGGGGGTTAGATATGTGATTTCATAGGGGGTTATGTGTTCCACATGTAGACTTTCTACACGATTGCTTCGGCCTCGTACCAAGGCAGAAAAACCGTGTAAACGGCCTCGAAACCCCCTAGACAGGGGCACACTAGAGGTTCGAACCTGGGTTTTTGACTTCAAGGGAAACACACCAGCCACTTGGGCTGCGTTTCATTTATGGTCAGATTCCATGTTTTAGCATTATTTAATCCTAACCGCGCAAAAAATTGAAAAGAATTCCAAATGGAAGACTGTGGGTTGGGGTTCCAACACAGTACTCCAGTGTCCTAGCACGAATGCCATATGTGATCAAATTTGAATGTCCATCGCTAGGATGGAGGTCATCTTAAGATAATCACTATAATGCGTCATATGTGATAACAACATAGCTACATCATGTCATTATCAAGACACTAAAAAAGTTCTTGGATCACAAATTATGTACATGTATGATGTATCCACACATAACATACTTATTTTTCTTGTAAAGAAATCTAGCTAGATGTTTAGGATCATTTGTCATCGTCAAATGCAAGCGCGCTTCTTACTTGCATCGAGAAACAAGTCCACATCTACTAACACATCAACACTATTTTAGCAATTGATACACTGGGACCATATGTGAAATATAATCTTCATCAACTCGGATAAGAGGGTACTATTAAAGAAATGGTCACATTGTATAGTGCAACATAATATCGGTGTTTGTCTCTAGCAAATCTCTTGTGTAAGTAAAAAAAGATAGAAATCAACTATGATATACATATCAGTATAAGAAAACATGTTAAGTCAAACTTGTATTTATCCTAGCAAATGTGTAGAGATACATTGAGTACAACAACAAATATACTGATAGAAATAGAAAAAATCTATAAGTTCTAAAACTATAATGCCCACGAAAACGGCCCGAAATGTAGGGCCGTCATTTGAATTTCCTACCTCCGATTGCAGCACTTCTGGATATTTCGGAACACCAGTAACATGAGTTTTACAAAAACCATCGGGTTTAGCGCTTCCAGAAAATTGGCCCAGGTGCCTAAATTGGCCCGAAGCGTGTGCTATAGCCCACGAAAACGGCCCGAAAAGTAGGGCCGTCATTTGAATTCCGTAACTCCAATTGCAGCACTTCTGGATATTTCGGAACGCCAGTAATATGAGTTTTACGAAAAGCATCGGGTTTAGCGGTTCCAGAAAATTGGCCCAGGTGCCTAAAATTGGCCGGCGTGTCTTTGTAGCCACAAAACGGCCCGAAACGTTGGGCCGTCATTTGAATTCCGTAGCTCCGATTGCAGCACTTCTGGATATTTCAGAACGCCAGTAACATGAGTTTCACAAAAACCATCGGGTTTAGCGGTTCCAGAAAATTGGCCCAGGTGCCTAAAATTGGCGGCGTGTGCTATAGCAGCGGCCCGAAATATAGGGCCGTCATTTGAATTCCGTAGCTCTGATTGCAGCACTTCTGGATATTTCGGAACACCAGTAACATGAGTTTTACAAAACCATCGGGTTTAGCGTTTCTAGAAAATTGGCCCAGGTGCCTAAAATTGGCCCGAAGCGTGTGCTATAGCCCACGAAAACGGCCCGAAAAGTAGGGCCGTCATTTGAATTCCGTAACTCCGATTGCAACACTTCTGGATATATTTCGGAACGCCAGTAACATGAGTTTTACGAAAAGCATCGGGTTTAGCGGTTCCAGAAAATTGGCCCAGGTGCCTAAAATTGGCGGCGTGTGCTTATAGCTCACAAACGGCCTCAAACGAGGGCCGTCATTTGAATTCCGTAGCTCCGATTGCAGCACTTCTGAATATTTCGGACCGCCAGTAACATGAGTTTCACAAAAACCATTGGGTTTAGCAGTTCCAGAAAATTGGCCTAAGTACCTAAAATTGGCCCGAAGCGTGTGCTATAGCCCACAAAATGGCCCGAAACGTAGGGCCGTCATTTGAATTCCATAGCTCCGATTGCAGCACTTCTGGATATTTTGGAACGCTAGTAACATGAGTTTTACAAAAATCATCTGGTTTAACGGTTTCAGAAAATTGGCCTAGGTGCCTAAAATTGGCCCGAAGCGTGTGCTATAGCCGAACGGCCCGGCGTGGGGCCTTCATTTGAATTCCGTTGCTCCGATTGCAGCACATCTGGATATTTCGGAACGCTAGTAACATGAGTTTTACAAAAACCATCAGGTTTAACGGTTCCAGAAAATTGGCCAAGGTGCCTAAAATTGGCCCGAAGCGTGTGCTATAGCCCATGAAAACGGCCCGAAACATAGGGCCGTCATTTGAATTCCGTAGCTCCGATTGCAGCACTTCTAGATATTTCGGAACGCCCTTAACAAGAGTTTTACGAAAAGCATCAGGTTTAGCGGTTCCAGAAAATTGGCCCGGGTGGCTAACATTGGCCCGAAGCATGTGCTATGCCCACGAAAACGGCCCGAAACGTAGGGCCGTCATTTGAATTCCGTAGCTCCGATTGCAGCACGGATATTTGAACGCCCGGTAACTTGAGTTTTATAAAAACCATCGGATTTAGCGGTTCCAGAAAATTGGCCCAGGTGCCTAAAATTGACCTGAAGCGTGTGCTATAGCCCATGAAAACGGCCCGAAATGTAGGGCCGTCATTTGAATTCCGTAGCTCCGATTGCAGCACTTCTGAATATTTCGGAACACCAGTAACATGAGTTTTATAAAAACCATCAGGTTTAGCGATTTCCTGAAAATTGGCCCAGGTGCCTAAAATTGGCCCGAAGCGTGTGCTATAGCCCACGAAAACGGCCCGAAATGTAGGGCCGTCATTTGAATTCGTAGCTCCGATTGCAGCACTTACGGATATTTAACGCGGTAACATGAGTTTCTGAAAAGCATCGGGTTTAGTGGTTCCAAAAAATTGACCCAGGTGCCTAAAATTGGCCCGAAGCGTGTGCTATAGCCCACGAAAACGGCCCGAAACGTAGGGCCATCATTTGAATTCCGTAGCTCTGATTGCAGCACTTCTGGATATTTGAACGCCAGAACATGAGTTTCACAAAACCATCGGGTATAGCGGTTCGGAAAATTGGCCCAGGTGCCTAAAATTGGCCCGAAACATGTGCTATAGCCCACGAAAACGGCCCGAAACGTAGGGCCGTCATTTGAATTCCGTAGCTCCGATTGCAGCACTTCTGGATATTTCGGAACGCCAGTAACATGAGTTTTACGAAAAGCATCGGGTTTAGCGGTTCGAAAATTGGCCGGTGCCTAAAATTGGCGGCGTGTGCTATAGCCAACAGCGGCCAAACGTTGGGCCGTCATTTGAATTCGTAGCTCGATTGCAGCGCCGGATATTTGAACGCTAGTAACATGAGTTTCACGAAAACCATCGGGTTTAGCGGTTCCAGAAAATTGGCCCAGGTGCCTAAAATTGGCGGCGTGTGCTAGCACAGCGGCCGAAATGTAGGGCCGTCATTTGAATTCCGTAGCTCCGATTGCGACTTACGGATATTTGAACGCCAAGAACATGAGTTTCACAAAACCATCGGGTTTAGCGGTTCGAGTGCCTAAAATTGGCTCGGCGTGTATAGTTAGCTCAAAACGGCCCGAAATGTAGGGCCGTCATTTGAATTCCGTAGCTCCGATTGCAGCACTTCAGGATATTTCGGAACACGAGTAACATGAGTTTTACAAAAACCATCGGCTTTAGCGTCTCCAGAAAATTGGCCCAGGTGCCTAAAATTGGCCCGAAGCGTGTGCTATAGCCCACGAAAACGGCCCGAAACGTAGGGCCGTCATTTGAATTTCGTAGCTCCGATTGCAGCACTTCTGGACATTTCGGAACGCCAGTAACATGAGTTTTACAAAAAGCATCAGGTTTAGCGGTTCCAGAAAATTGGCCAGTGCCTAAAATTGGCCCGAAGCGTGTGCTATAGCCCACGAAAACGGCCCGAAACGTAGGGCCGTCATTTGAATTCCGTAGCTCTGATTGCAGCACTTCGAGACATTTTGGAACGCCAGTAACATGAGTTTTACGAAAAGCATCAGGTTTAGCGGTTCCAGAAAATTGGCCCGGGTGGCTAACATTGGCCCGAAGCATGTGCTATAGCACGCCCAAACGTGGGGCCGTCATTTGAATTCTGTAGCTCCGATTGCAGCACTCCTGGATATTTCGAACGCCAAGTAACATGAGTTTTATAAAACCATCGGTTTAGCGGTTCCAGAAATTGGCGGTGCCTAAATTGGCGGCGTGTGCTATAGCCCACGAAAACGGCCCGAAATGTAGGGCCGTCATTTGAATTCCGTAGCTCCGATTGCAGCACTTCTGGATATTTCGGAACACCAGTAACATGAGTTTTATAAAAACCATCGGTTTAGCGGTTCCAGAAAATTGGCTCAGGTGCCTAAAATTGGCCCGAAGCGTGTGCTATAGCCCACGAAAACGGTCCGAAATGTAGGGCCGTCATTTGAATTTCGTAGCTCCCATTGCAGCACTTCTGGATATTTCGGAACGCTAGTAACATGAGTTTTACGAAAAGCATCGGGTTTAGTGGTTCCAGAAAATTGGCCCAGGTGCCTAAAATTGGCCCGAAGCGTGTGCTATAGCCGAAAATGGCCCGAAACGTAGGGCTATCATTTAAATTCGTAGCTGATTGCAGCACGGATATTTCGAACGCCAGTAACATGAGTTTCACAAAAACCATCGGGTTTAGCGGTTCCAGAAAATTGGCTCAGGTGCCTAAAATTGGCCCGAAGCGTGTGCTATAGCCACGAAAATGGCCCGAAATGTAGGGCCGTCATTTGAATTTCGTAGCTCTGATTGCAGCACTTTTGGACATTTCGGAACACCAGTAACATGAGTTTTACAAAACCATCGGGTTTAGCGTTCAGAAAATTGGCCCAGTGCCTAAAATTGGCGGCGTGTGCTATATTACGAAAACAGCCAAAAGTAGGGCCGTCATTTGAATTTCGTAGCTCGATTCTGACTTACGGATATTTGAACACGGTAACATGAGTTTTACAAAACCATCGGGTTTAGCGTTTCGAAAATTGGCCTGTGTGCCTAAAATTGGCGGCGTGTGCTATAGCCCAGCGGCCGAAAAGTAGGGCCGTCATTTGAATTCCGTAGCTCCGATTGCAGCACTTCTGGATATTTCGAACGCCAGTAACATGAGTTTTACGAAAAGCATCGGATTTAGCGGTTCCAGAAAATTGGCCCAGGTGCCTAAAATTGGCCCGAAGTGTGCTATAGCCCACGAAAACGGCCCGAAACGTTGGGCCGTCATTTGAATTCCGTAGCTCCGATTGCAGCACTTCTGGATATTTGAACGCCTAATACATGAGTTTATAAAACCATCGGATTTAGCGGTTCCAGAAAATTGGCCCAGGTGCCTAAAATTGGCCCGAAGCGTGTGCTATAGCCCATGAAAACGGCCCGAAATGTAGGGCCGTCATTTTAATTCGTAGCTCGATTGCAAAGCACCACGGATATTTGGAACACCAAGAATATGAGTTTTATGAAAACCATCAGGTTTAGCGGTTCCAGAAAATTGGCCCAGGTGCCTAAAATTGGCGGCGTGCTATAGCCACGAACGGCCCGAAATATTGGGCCATCATTTGAATTTCGTAGCTCCCATTGCAGCACTTCTGGATATTTCGGAACGCCAGTAACATGAGTTTTACGAAAAGCATCGGGTTTAGTGGTTCCAGAAAATTGGCCCAGGTGCCTAAAATTGGCGCGTGTGCTATAGCCCAACAGCGGCCAAACGTGGGTCATCATTTGAATTCCGTAGCTCTGATTGCAGCACTTCTGGATATTTCGGAACGCCAGTAACATGAGTTTTACAAAAACCATCGGGTTTAGCGGTTCCAGAAAATTGGCCCAGGTGCCTAAAATTGGCCCGAAGCGTGTGCTATAGCCCACGAAAACGGCCCGAAAAGCCGGCCGCCGCCCGGCCTCGCCGCCCCGCGAGCTGCCACCTCCGCCAGGCCGGCCTGCCACCGCCGACCCTCCCTCTAGGTCCGGGGGTGACAACAGCCTCCCAGGAACCCCGAACCCCTAACCCCGAACCCTAACCTTCGCCGGAGTGTCGCCGGAGTTGGGAAAGAAGAGTGGTGGAGGTGAAGATGGAGGTGAGAGAAAATTCGTGTGACGGTGTGAGAGACCTTCTAATCACCCAGGTGAGCTCTAGCTTTTCATTAAGAAAAACAATATCGCAACCCATGGGACTCCGTCCGAAATTTCTTTTGGGCTCGCTGTGTCAGCTTCCTGTTGCAAAACATTATCGCGACCAATGGCATTCCATTTTGAAATTGCTGGCATCAAGACGAGACCGAATACACTTGGAATACATTTGGAGAGTTGGAGTCTGAGACAAGACAACACAACACACACGGCTAACTCACAGAGACTGTTAACTTGTGCTAGTGAATGAGCCTAAAC
Organism: Cenchrus purpureus; assembly: GCA_022644695.1. Lineage (NCBI taxonomy): Eukaryota > Viridiplantae > Streptophyta > Magnoliopsida > Poales > Poaceae > Cenchrus > Cenchrus purpureus. The sequence goes on from CP053460.1 coordinate 104,035,848, forward strand.
TAATTGACGAAAGATCTTCATACACCGCTCGGAGACCGGCCGGATGCACCTCAGCGCAATGCTCAGGGCCTCCTTCATGCCCTTCACAGCCCTGTTGGTTCTCTGAATCCGAGGCCATAGCCGAGTCGAAGCAGTCTGATCCCCGGCCTTCCGCCACGCGCAGCCGGACCTAGTCAGTGAGGTAGACGCCACCCTCTCAAGCTGGAGTCATTTACCTGCATGTCATTAAAAAATATGGTGGTTATGTATATATCACAAAAAAGTTTCGAGACACTTGTGTGTCATGACCTCAACTTTCGTTTACCCGTATGCCATTCCGTCCATATTCTGAGTTAACGGTGTCAAACCGACAGGTGAAATGACCATTTTACCCCTGTGGGCCCCCACCAATCTTCTTCCTCCTCCACTTCTCCTTTCTCCTCCTCCCCTTCTCCTTTCTCCCATTGCCAGGTCGACGCGGCGGTGGCCGGCCCGGCGAGGTCTGCCAGGGGCCAAGAGGCGGCGGCCCGGCTCTCTGTGACCATTTTACCCCATGTGGGCCCCACCAATCTTCTTCCTCCACCACTTCTCCTTTCTCCTCCTCCCCTTCTCCTTTCTCCCATTGCCGGGTCAACGGCGGCGGTGGCCGCCCAGCCGAGGTCTGCCAGGGGCCAAGCGGCAGCGGCCCTGCTCTCTGCTCCACCTTCCTCGATCGAACAGGCAAGCAGGCTGTTACCACCGCACACCGAAGAACAAGCGACGGAGGCCTCCACGGTAGGCTCTCCGCCCCGGAAGCGGCGACGGCCTCCCCCACGAGCTTGGCGTGTGGCCGCCATCCCGGCGAGCCCGGTGCGCGGGAGCCACGCCGGCCCCTCCGTCGACCGACGGGGATCGGCAGAGCAGGGGCGGAGCCCGCCGGCGTGGTCGGTCGCGGCCCGCGGCGGCCTCTGCGCCTGCACCGGGCAGCTTCCTTGGCCCCTGCGGCCGTGGCTCAGGACCCGTCGCCATGGCAGCCTTAGTGCGGGGTCCTCTTCGTTCGGCCGTCGCGAGCTCGCGCGCCGCCGCCATGGGTGGTCGCGAGCTCCGCCCGGGTCCCTGTGCTCGCTGGCGGCGGGAGCGCCGGCGGAGGGACGGCAGGCTCGGCGGCGGCGATTGAGACAGGGTGGAGGACGGGATAGATGTAAATGGCTAGGGGCAAAACAGTCATTTCCATACGTGGGTCCCACTCGTCGAGCGGTGGGCTTAAATTCTAACAGATGGTGGACGGAATGGCATGTATGTAAACAAAAGTTGAGGTCATAACACACAGGTGTCTCGAAACTTTTTTATAGCATGTACGTAACTACCATCTTTTTTAATGGCATGTAGGTAAATGACTCCCGAAGCTGACACGACGTCCCCAACGCACCTGCCGGTCAGGAGCTCCAGCAACACGACGCCGAAGGCGTACACCGTACACGTCCGACTTGGATGGTTTCTTGTAGGCTGCCAGCTCGGGGGCACCGTAGCCCAGCAACCCCAGGTCAAGGATCTGCTCCACCACGCCGGCGATGGTCGGTGCGACACGGCGTTGAGGTCCAGGCCGTCCAGCAAGATGTTGGTGGCATTGAGGTTTCCATGGGGCATTGCACGGTCAAAGTGCAGGTAGTTCAGGCCACGGCCGACATCCACCGCAATCTTCAGCCGCTGTGCCCAGGTCAGTGGAGGGCCTCTCCTGCCCGGTCGATCTGCACATTCAGAGAAACACCTCAGAAGAGTTGGTGACTGAACATTGCTGTCTCTGATGAGGAAGCACTCGGCGCCGGCGACGCCCCGCGAGGAAGCTGGACAAGACATTGAGCCTGCGACAGTGGAGTGAAAGGGCACGGCGTGCGTGGCCAAGGGGTGGAAGCAGAGGGAGCAGGCGAAGCGCATCAACGAAGGCGGCGGCACGCCAGCTCCCCGTCAAACTGGTCGGTTGCTGATGTACATCAGTATGCCTTCGTATGGCTATGCCAATGGGCAACGGCGGTACCCATTTCTTAAACCTTACTGCTCAGGTACCCATTGCTCAAACAGGTAGTCGTGCCATCTCTCCACAAGCACAAATTTTGCTAAACAAATTTTGGAAACACAAAAACATCCAACCAAGGTACAAAGCATTTGCTTGGAGACTCATCAGGCAGGCTTTGGCCTCAGGAGATTCTCCAACAATATTGATAAGCATTGTTCCACATGTGGGCAGGTGGAAACTGATGATCATCTTTTTTTCAATTGTACTTTTGCTAGAGCAGTTTGGTTTGCTGTAGATCCTCCTTTGAGAACAGACCACCTTCCTCAGCTCACAGGTCATGTGCAGGAGCAATTGGTGATTATTCTGGCCACTAACAATTCAATGCAGGAAATGCAAAGGGTAATCACAACTTTGTGGTTTCTCTAGAAAGCAAGGAATGACAAAAGATTCAACAACAAGACATGGACAGTCTCCCAGGTATTACATGCTACACTTGCAGATATACACACAACCAACAAGTATCTACAGGAGGACAGGAGGAACTAGAGGAATAGCAGCCGGGGCTTGGAATGCACACACAAGAAGATCACAATCAACCTAATGGTGTATGGTACATGTTGATGCAGCCATCAACCAGGTTCAAGCAATATATGAAACAAGGAAGGCAGGCCTAGGAGTAAAAAATCCAACGAGCTTGGTGTCGCTGCTGAGCTTGATTCAAGTTACGCACCCACAAGCACAGGATCCCCTCCATGCTGAAGCTTTGGCGCTGCAGCTGGCATCTGAGCTCACTCAAGCTCTCAGTATTCAGGAGGTGGTGTACTATACGGACTCCCAATTGATGGCTAACAACTTAAACTCAGCAGATCCTATTCTCATGGCCCCAGATTGGCGCATCAGACCGGCAGCGGCCAAGATTATCACCTGCAATGAAAGCATTCAGTGCTCTTACAAGAAGATCCCAAGAACATCCAACAAAACGGCACATTCTCTAGCTAAATCTGCTTTTCAAGCCATCGCAAATCCATGTATCTTTACCTGTATCAATCCCTCTCACAATGGTTCTTGCCCTGTTCAATTAGCTTTGGCAAACCATCAATGGGATGTCTTCATTCCCATCATTGTAAACTGTTTATGATTGAATATAATTTCCAAGTATAAAAAAAAGGACAATGACGGTGCCGGAAGGGCTGGGTTGGGATGGGGCACGGCAACCGACGCCGGGGACTGCGCCGGCATGATCGACCTCACGGCCCCACTTGCGTGCCAGCTTGTCGACGGCGGCCCCACGGATGCTGGCATGCTGCAGCCTCGATGAACCATACGTCGGCGTTGTTGCAGTCAAGGTGCAGCTGAGAGGAGGCGAGGCGTGAGGGTGGGAGCCGAACCAGCTCCGGGGCACGTGGACGGAGGGCGGTGGGCAGCTCACCCACTGCGGTCGTCCTGGGGGCGGCGTAGGCTAGGCAAGCTCGCGGCCACGTCCTCTTCGCGACAGAGTCTCTGTCCCTCATGTCATCCAACTTCGTGGCCCCCGCCTCTTGCTCGCCTTCTTCGCGCCTTCGCAGGGCTCCACAGTCTGGTCGCGGAGGCAGTCCGCCTCCCGTTCTTCGGCCGGATCACCATGCTATATATCGCCCCGCTGCCACGCCATGTCGTGCCTCGCGTAGCCCGCTACCCACTCGTCGCGCCCGCATGCGTGCTCCTGCCGCTGCGCGGTCCCTCGGCGGTTCGCGGCTGTCGACTGCGTCCGCGGTCGCCGTGCCGCTCGCCTTCCTGCCGGTCCTCACTGCGCACCTCCTCGTGACCGCCACGCCTGCCGCCATGGCGCCATCATGGCGTACCCGGGCCAGCTCACGCACGCCGCAGACGGCTTTGGGCACTGCATGTACCCGGTGTACGCCGCCATTCTGCTCCTCGCACTCGTCGTGGTGTACATGCCGCTAATCTCTACCACGTGTTGGTACGTGGCACCGGTAGAGAAAGAGCCTTTGGTATGCCCCTTTAGTCCCGGTTCAACTTTGGAGCCGAGACCAAAGGAGTTTCATCGACGTGGCCACTAATACCATGAGTGATCACCCCCTTTAGTCCGGGTTGGTAACACCAACCGTGATAAAAGGTCCCCCTTTGGTTTAGGTTCGTGTTACGAACCGTGACAAAAGGGTCACCCCTTTAGTCTAGGTTCGTGTTACGAACCGAGACTAAAAGGCCTTTAGTCTCAGTTCGTAACATGAACCTAGACTAAAGTGAAGGGGCTTTTGTCACGGGTGTTGTTACCAACCGGGACTAAAGAGTCTCCCACGAGTTACTATAAGAGGATAGCATCCTCTACTTAATTAGATGTGCTGTGTAGGTGAGATGGTAAAGCGCACCCACGCACGTGTATATTTTACGTGAAAAATCGTGTGACTTATGATTTGCGACGTGCGCGTGTGTGAGGGCCTCCCGGGTGAATTTTTTTTTTTTGACCCTGGCGTGCCCCCCTTTAGTCCCGGTTCGTTCGCCCGGGACTAAAGGATCCCCTTTTGTCTCTCATCATTAGTCCCGGTTGAACTTGAGAGACCTATACCCCTTACCAACCGGGACCGTAACCCTTGTCTCTACCAGTGTGACCGCCGTCGCCATCAACCGGCAGCACACGCACTCGTCATGGTCGCCGTGCTGGCGCTCGGGCTGACCTCCGTGTGGGACGTCCACCAGTACACATCGCCGACGGTCGGCCTCGTTCCTCTCGCAGTGGCACTAGACGCCGAGGCCATGGCCGCCACGCTCGTCATCCTCGTACTTGCTCTTGCTGATTGGTTCTAGCACTTGCGGCACAATGTAGCTGGCTAGCTGCTGCATCAGGTACACTACTCCCCGAACCCCGATAGACAGACCAATCTTGATGTATACTAGCTGATTCCTCGCGCGTTGCTGCGGAATTTGGGAGAACTTTTCATTGACAATATTACATGCAAACAGCTTAAGTGACATCCCTTGTGTTGTTGCGAAAATTTTTTAATCAAAATTGTAAGTGAACTTTGAAAGTTGAAAAGTAAAGTGATTGCTAAAAAAATTGTTGTGTTCGGTCTTCGGTCCGCAGGTCGGTTTTGGAGTGCAGTTAACCGATTCTCCAAATTAACTGATGCTCAATGACAGATCCTCCAAGCCATGGACCCTTTGCCTATAGTATTCCAAACGAACCGCCCGACCCTAACCCGATCTGGCCCGACCCGATGCAGCCCGGCCCTATACGGCCGGATGACATCTTCGTGTCGGGCCGTGTCGGGTGTGGTGTCAGACTGGCGACCCAGGTCCGGCCCTATGACATGTTTTTCGGGGCGAGGACGGCCCGTTGGGCCGCGACCCGGCCCGACACTATGATGGCGGCACAGGCCACAGCAGGAGAGGAGTGGCGCGGCGGGCGGGGCGGCGGCATCGCAGCCGCGATTGAAGGGAGGGGCATGGCGCAGCCGCGGTGGCCACCACAGAGGAGAGGAGGCGCGCGGCGCCCCGGCCATCGCGGGAGGGGAGGGGGCGGCGCCGCTAGCACGGCCACCGCGGAGAGAAGAAGGGTCGGCGGCGCGGCACCGTGGCCACCACGGGAGGGGAGGGGGCGGTGGCGCAAGCCGCCGGTGGGGAGGCACCGCGGCCACCGACTAGCGCGGCCAGAGCTCCGGCCTTGGGCGGTGCGGGATCGAGATCGGGAGGAGGTGACGAGCAGGGAGGGGGTGGCTGGAGTTGGGAGGATGGGAAAAAATAGGGTTTGTAGGTATTTATATGATTTGTAATCAGGCCGGTGAAAATCGGGTCGTGGCTCTGGCCGACACTATAGGCCGAAGTGGCGGCCCAGGCACTACCGACCTGTCATACCGCCGTGCCAGCCCTAAGCATTATCGATCGTGCCAAGTGCCGGGCTAAAGCCATGCTTTTTATGTGCCTCATGCCGCTTATCAGGTCTGGTCCATTTGGAATATTATAGCCTGACCCAAGGTGGCTTCCGTGCAGCCCATAGAGGACAGGCCCATACAAACCAATTAAAACTCTGGCAAAATAGTCATTCTAGTGGTGCGACTTGCTCCAAGTTTATCCTTCTGTTTTTAAAATGGTCAATCTAATTAATCCTTCTACTTTGTTTTTTTTCTGTCAAACTCGTCCTTGTGATGTTGTGACGCTGGTATTGGTATGAAATAAATGTGAAAAGTCATTTTTACTTAATTATTTTCCCTCATTTCCTATGATCATTTGTGCTGGACATACTGCACGGGTCCGAACGAATTGGGTGTACGTCAATACATGTTCCGGTGTGTGATGAATGAACTAATTTCTGTGCTTCGGTTTTAGATTTAGCCACGGAACAGGATTGAGAATTAAAGGTTTTCCCCAACTGTGACATACAAGCTTAGCTCTTAATTATTTTGCCCACACTGCCACACCCAGATAAATGATAATCGGCCATAATTATTATATAACCCATATCGCCATTCATATCGTCATCATACAAAACTATTATATAGGAGCACCCCCACTACAGATTTCTAATCATTTGCTGACGTCATCGGTCATTACTCACCTCTTAGCTTCCTCTTCTTTAATATGGACTGATCAACAAACCCCAATGGTAATTCTGCACACTCACCTCCGTGTCGCCCCGCCCCCCTCGCCTTCCCCAACCGTCACGCCTCGAAGCCCACCACCACCGCCTTCACCTCGCCTCCTTACCGCCTCCCTGCCGCCTCACCTTCCCACCTCCTAACTCCTCGTCAGTCTCCAGAAAATCACCCCGACCCGTGCCTCCCCTACGCTACGCCGCCTCAAGTGTCGGTTGCGCCCCTCCTCCGCCTCCCCTCAAGGGCTGCGATGTCCCTCCTCCGCCTCTGACCCACGCCGGCGACGTGCTCGAGTGCTTGATTAGTGGTGTCGTTGTTGTAATCGTGTTTTGCTCCTGCCGTCAGGTGGCCAGTGCTTGACGGCTTGGCAGCTGCTGGCCACGCATAGAGCCTGGCCTCGATGCGGTGTAGAGGAGTTGGCAGACGGAGGGAGGGCGAGAGGAGCGTGGAGTCGCAAGCTTGACTGGGCTAGGACGGCGTGCTACTACGGCAACCGTGCAGAGCAGCAGATGGCGGCGGCGGCTGTATGCAGCGAGTGGATGCGTGTGTGGCTATAGGGTTGCAAGCTGCAGGGTAGGGAGTTTTAGGAAGTGAAGCAAGTTTCATCCCATTCCATTGTAGGGGTACAATTGTCTATTCCGCTGAAGATAAGAGCACCTTAACAGCAAGCGGATGGCAATGGCAGTGAAGAAATTGGAAAATTATAGTAGGGGTAGTGAAGGGAGTTGAAAAATTTTCGATGGCAATGAACGATGTGGTAACATTTTTAATTGCGGAATTCACATGATCTACCACTAAAAGAATATGGTCGTTTAAATTCTAGAATATATTTAGAAAACTACGAGCACCAACATCAAGTCTAAAACACAAGCTCTAGTGCGTATGTTCCATCGCAAGGAACCTTACAATCTGTGCTACATTCAGTTTCATCGGTACATAGATATTACTTGCTTCAACTTTAGAATTGGTCCAACTTTTATCATTGACACGTGGGTCCAACTTCGATTTATGCCACGGAAAGGTAGGCCCTTGGTCCAGCAACTCATGCATCCACCAACCCGTTTCCTCGCTATCCATATTCTTCCCCTCATGCTTCTCCACTCCAAATAAGACTTCTTCATGTTGACCTCCAATAAGTTCCCTCCTCAGATACGACACCCTCCTTGAAACCAGATAAAATCAAACCCCAAAGCACAAATCGAAGATGAATGAGCATATTTGGGTAAGACAAGGAGAGAACAGCTGGGCACTGGGTTCTCAGAAATAGGTGGCGATCTTGTGGCGATAACGTCGTGTATAATTGTAAGAGCAACTCTAGCAGCTTCCCTATCCCCTCTCTAATAAAAAAAATAGTCATATAAGGGATGAAATGACAAAAAAACTTTCTCCAGCATATTCCCTATAGCCCTCTTTTTTTCCTCCATGGACTAAAAACCCCTCTCCATCCCCTCTATAGAGGGTACCTCTCCTCCACCCCCTATCTGAGCCGCAGCACTAGCAGACCCCGGTCAAACCACTCCCCGGGCCCTCTCTTCCTTTCCCCGAATTCCCCCCCCCCACCAGCACCACCACCGCCCGGCCGCCCCTGCAACTCCTCCCACCTTCGTCGCCCTGCACATCCACAATGGCGCCGTCAGAGATGACGGAGCGCAGCCTATATCTGTGGCCTTCGCACGCTGGCTCTGGCCTGCCCCCAACCCCCCAATTAATGTACCTGGCCGGAGGCGCGGAGGAAGAACGGCGCGGCGGCGAAGGCGACGAGCGCCACCACGGCGAGGAGCTTCATCGTGGCGCGCGCGGGCTACAACCTCTCGCGTGTCTTGGTCTCACCAGTGCAGCATGATTGTCGGCCTAGAGCAGCGACGCGGCGGAGCGGATCTGGGCAGCGGCCGAGCGAAGTAGACGGAGCAGCTAGCTACCACTGACGGAATGTGGGAGGAGCATTGGGATCTCGGGCGCGTGATGTCGTCGCCGACGGGCGTGCCGGCGCCGACCACTCCGTCGGCGCCCACCTCGCCGGCCAACAACGCCACAACCCCGCCACCGGCGACCCCGTCCGCGCCGCCTCCCTCCACCCCGGCGGCGCCCACACCGCCGACCCGCGCTGTCCCCGCCCCCTCGCCGTGCCCTCCTCCCTTCCGCCCCAGACCCACCACCCCGCCTGCCCCCGCCCACGTTGTCCTCCACCCCGGCCACGCCATCTGCGCCGTCACCCTCCTCCTCGCAGGGGACTCCCTCCGCCCCGTCCCCGCCTGCGGACACGCCGTCGCCGCCATCAACACCGGGGGAGGAGCCAACAACCCAACACCATATAAAACCTTGAAGCCGACCTCGGTCCTCGGGGCCGCGTCGTCGTCATGCGGGGGCGACACCGACGAGACGCCGCTCGACTTCATGGCGCACCACGCCGCCGAGGACGCGGGGCTCTCCGTGTCGGCGTCGGCAAGCACGAACGCGTGGCGGTCATTCCGGGGGAGGAGGGAACTGTTGAGCGGCGTCGTGCAGGCGGCGGCAGAATGGTTGTTCCAAAGATGGAAGATTTGGGGAGGGGAAGGAGAAGATGACGTGGCATGGTGGGACCCACGAGTTGGGAAGGAGAATAGGGAAACTGCTAGAACAAATTGTGTTTTAGGGATGAAAATATTTTTACTCCACCCCAATAACTCTATATATAGAGGATCAAATTTTTTCAAGATGCTAGAGTTGCTCTCAGAGATCTATAAAAAAAACAGGTGGCCATCATGGCCAGTGAGACCCACCGCCTCGATGACGCCACTACCCTCTCCAGAAAAACTGGTGAATCTTCATTGATAGGCATCTATAAAAAAAGAGGTGGCCATCATGGCCAGTGAGACCCACGGCCTCGATGACGCCACTACCCTCTCCAGAAAAACTGATGAATCTTCATTGATAGGCATCTCACTCTGTACGCAATGCAAGCCATGGGCCCGACAAGCTATACTTGTCTGCCTGATCACCACATTGTCATGTGCATCAGTTCTTCGGTCACATAAAAAATAAATAAACAACACATCTCTACCTAAATTAAGCAAGATTGCTTGGAAAAAGTCTATTTGACCCCAGACGTATCACGAGTGGAACACATAACACACTGAACTACGAAATCATATATCTAACCCCTCACATTTGCAAAACAGCAAGATTGCTTGGAAAAAGTCTATTTGACCCCAGACGTATCACGAGTGGAACACATAACACACTGAACTACGAAATCATATATCTAACCCCCTCACATTTGCAAAACCATGCAAATAACCCCTGAGATGGTTTTGACAGGTGGTTTTGCTTAGGTGGCAGCCAAGCTGGTATAGTTTTACTTAGGTGGACAAACTGCTAGGTCGGTCTCGCTTGTAAGTGGGCAAGATTCCTCTTCTTCACCCCCTTTCTTCTACCTCGACACGATGACGCCCCTCTGCTTCCCGCCACCAGCAATGCCGCCCCTCCTCGAGCTCCCCACCCCGGAGTCCCTCTAGATCCACGGCATGGCGGAGCCTCCAGATACAGCTACAGTCTGCGGGGCCAGCACAGCGGCCAGAGGCAGGGGTGGAGTGAGGGCAGCGCCGCGTGCCCCCTCCCCTGCCCCATCCGCCGACGAGCTGCGCTCCCCTCCTCGTTGCCTTCGTCCTTGGGCGGGAGCGGAGCAAGAGCAGGATGGGACCGGAGGCGGAGCAGGGACGATGTTCCTCGATCGCGTGGAGCAGCAGCAGCACTGCCCTCTCCGACGAGCAGCGGCCACGGAAGGGGAGTGCGAAGGCCATGGCGTGGTGGAGGAGCAGGGGCTGCCCCGTGTGATGGAGAGCCGACGCGGTGGACATCAAACTCGGGCCGGCATGCGCGTGCGAGCGGCCCCTCCTCTCTGGCAAGCAGAGAGCTCAGGGGTGCGGATTGGCGGCGACGGAGCTGGGAAGGAGGCAGTGGAGCAGCGAGGCTCGCCAGCGGCGGGAAGCAGAAGGGGCAGCATTGTTGGCGGCGGGAAGAAGAGGGGCCATCAAGGTAGAAGAAATGGGAAGAAGAAGGGCCTTGCCCACTTGCAAGCCGGACCCACATGGCAGCTTGTCCACCTAAGCAAAACCAGCTTAGGGGGCTATTTGTATGGTTTTGCAAACGTGAGGGGGTTAGATATCTGGTTTCATAGTTCGGGGGCTTATGTGTTCCACTCGCCATACTTTGGGGAGTCATGTAGACTCTTTCAAAACCAGCTTAGGGGGCTATTTGTATGATTTTGCAAACGTGAGGGGGTTAGATATCTGGTTTCATAGTTCGGGGGTTATGTGTTCCACCCCCATACTTTGGGGGGACATGTAGACTTTCTCCAGGATTGCTTCGGCCTCGTACCAAGGGGGAAAAACGTGTGAACGGCCTCGAACCGCCCTAGACAGCTGCGCACTAGAGGTTCGACTTGGGTTTTTGACTTCAAAGGAAGACACACCAGCCACTTGGGCTGCGTATCATTTATGGTCAGATTTCACGTTTTAGCATTATTTAATCCCAACCGCGCAGAAAATTGAAAAGAATTCCAAATGGAAGACTGTTGGGGTTCCAACACAGTACTCCAGTGTCCTAGCACGAATGCTATATGTGATCAAATTTGAATGTCCATCGCTAGGGTGGAGGTCATTTTAAGATAATCACTATAATGCGTCATATGTGATAACAACATAGCTACATTCATGTCATTATCAAGACATTAAAAAAGTTCTTGGAACACAAATTATGTACATGTATGATGTATCAACACATAACATACTTATTTTCTTTTAAAGAAATCTAGCTAGATGTTTAGGATCATTTGTCATCTTCAAACGCACGCACGCTTCTTACTTGCACCGAGAAACAAGTCCACGTCTACTAACACATCAACACTATTTTAGCAATTGATACACTGGAACCCACCCGTCGATTGCCCGGCGCAACCTGCGCGACGTCGCCGGGCCGCCCATTTGAGGGGGCCGCCCAAATCAAACCCATTAAGTACTAATCCTAGTAATTAACCACTAAAGCCCAGCAAACCCAAGGCTAGGAACGCACCAGGCCTGGAGGAATGCACAGCGCAGGAACTAGGAAGGAAACGAAGGGACGCCGACGCCGCCGAACTGTCGAAAGCCGAACCGACGACGATTTCTCTTCCGGTTTTCCGTCTGCGTCAACGCCGCAGTCGCCGCTCGTCAATCGCCTCACTGCTCCCCTTTGATCACGTCTCGCAGTGGGCAGTCGCTGCTCGATATTCATTGACGTCGCAGTCCGCTCGCCATTCATCAGGTATTCAGGTGATCACCGATCTGCAATATAATTCTGCATTGATCTCGATTTGCATCTACTATTGTTTTGAACGGTTGAACCCCTTTACTGATCAGTTGATCACCAATTCACCACGAAGCATGAACTTCATATTAATTAGTTCTATTTTTGAATTATGAACAAGCCAGTCAAGTCTGAATTCTTATAATAGTTGTATTATGAAATATGAATATGAATATATTTATATTATTTGCATTTTATAATATAGTTATAGGGCCACCATTTGTGTTCCGCACCATGGCCTCATAAACTTAGAGACGGCCCTGCTGGAACCATATGTGAAATATAATCTTCATCAACTCGGATAAGAGGGCACTATTAGAGAAATGGTCGTGTTTGTCTCTAGCAAATCTCTTGTATAAATAAAAAAAGATAGAAATCAACTATGATATACATATCAGTATAAGACAACATGTTAAGTCAAACTTGTATTTATCCTAGCAAATGTGTAGAGATACATTGAGTACAACAAAAAATATAGTGAAAGAAATAGAAAAAATCTATAAGTTCTAAAAATATAATTAGTATTTCACCGTAGCAACGCATTGCATTTTGCTAGTCATAGAAAAAAGGTGAACTAAAAACTAAGAAAATTGGTCAAAACTCCAATTTAATGTTTCTCCCGAGGTCCCGTAAAATTCACAAAAACTAGGGTAATTGTGGAGTTGAAGGAGGAAATACTAGTAACTTCATATAGAATTGCGGTATATTGTTTGTAATAGCTAAGGAAATACATAGTATTGCAATAACATATTTGAGAGTGCATCGAAAGTAACAAGCACAAATAATAAAGTTTGTTAAGTTAAAAAATATTTTAGCTTAATTTGGTGACTATAAATGGCATAATCCATTTACAATTGATAGATATATTTTATTATAGTTGTTTTAGTAATGTGAAAATTACACTTGTAAAATATTTACCTTGAAAATAAAACTCAAAAAATACTATTTAATCATATAGATATATGCTTTTTTTCAAAACAACATAAATAAAATCATATAAATTAACACTTAGAAGATGTTTCTAGATTATAGATTTTATGCATATAGAAATTGACATTACTACATGAAGATAGTAGTGTGTATGTTTTAAATATGGTTGAGGCCACTAGCTATTATTGTATTTTGTAGAACAACTATATAGTGAGGACATTTATCAAACATTTACAGAAGCCAACAGACTAGCGACTTCGACACAAGAAATTTAAGAGTTTGTGTGATATATGTCGAGATGTACTATGACAAATGACAAGAGAGAGCGGGGTCAGAAAGATAAAAAAAAAAGTCCAAACTTGCATAATTTCTAGAGCATACAGAAACTTATATGCTACTATATTTATCAATGTTAATTTCTTCATGAGTAGTTAATAATTTAAAAAACATTTTTGTATATGCTTAAAAAATGTGTACTAGAATAACATTTATTTTAAAAATATATGATAACATCAGTTGTGATTTCTGACATGAACCATTGTAAAACATGGTAAATATGAAAATAGAAATGCAAATGGTTTATACAACTAATAGCCTACTATACTCATGACATTGCTCATTCAATTGCTCTCTTTGTTGTAAACTGGCTTCTCATCTCCACTGTCATTCACAATTTGTTTTGGCAGGGACGCCATTAATGAATCCGAACGTCTTGTCAATACCACTACTTGGAGGATTTTAGTTGTTTTTGGCTCCTTCACTTTAAACATTTTTCATCTGTTTGGCAAGGTGGGAAAATCAAAGGAATAAATTTGGCTTAGGTTATGGTAGCTCTTTTGGTGTCTTGATGACTAAATAAATTAGTATTATTCCTATAACAAGGTGTGTCTTGATCGGAGTTTATGCTTGGAGTTTATGACTCTAAATAAATTTGTACTATTCCAATGACATTACTTTTAGGTTATTTATTCCATTTGAAATTAGGAAAATGGTTCCATAGCATTGAAAGAACACCATTTTTGAACAAAAAAAATACTATTGAAAGATCTCTGTCACGTAAAATAGCATCCAAAGAATCAACTGTTATCCGAAACTACCATTTGTTGTATTGCTAACTGATCCTGTTTCATTATTCGCACCCAGAAATGGCACGTTCAAGATATGGGAGCTTAAGGCCAAAATTGGTAATTCAGAGCTGACATTCATTATTCAGCAATTCTGGTATGCATATGTGTTGTGCAGGTCGTATACATCATATTTGGAGACTTGGGCATGATTTCGTTGGAGAAGATGAAGAAGCATATAAAACGGCACTAATATAAGCTCTAATCATGGTTTTGAGTGCACCAAGATGAAGTCTTCGGCAAGACGATCGAAACGGACATATGGATCGCATAATTCAGAGTTCGGATAAGGAAGTTATGAAGACCCAAAGTTTTCTGCACAGGGTGTTGGGGATTCGAATCGATCCCTAAAGGTTTTTCGTTTTGTTCTTGTGAAAATGATGCACAGCACAGTTCGAGTTTTTCATGCGACGAAACTTCATGAAACGCTCCTTCTATTTTGTTTCTCCGATGTCCATGCTTCGCAGCCAGCCTTCGCCGCTCGAAAGTGTGTATGCTTTCGGTAGCCACCTTGCCGCTGAAAGTGTGCATGCCACCAGCCTTCGTCGCCTGAAAGTGCGCATGCTTTCGCCAGCCAGCCTTCATCGCCTGAAAGTGCGCAGCACTGAGAAGCTTTTCCAATCTGGACCCTTTGCATTCACCTTTTGAGGACGAAACCCCATGGGCGAATCTTTGCACCAAAAGAAGTCTTTGCCACGCTATCGCTTCAGTTTCGCAAAGTTTCTAACCCTTCATTCTTCGCATCGATCAGACATGTGTTTTCAGGTAACGGATTGGTTGGACGAAGGGTCGCTCCGAAAAGGAAGTCTTCACCAGACAAACGCACGTGCTTTCACCGAACAACGCGCTGTAATTTGCGGCGTGTAATCAGGAAGACGTGGATTGCGTGAAGACCCGGAGGCAAAATCCCTAGTTTAGCCTAGTACATTCTAGAATAATTTGTTTTACATAAGGTCATTTTCGGAGTGTAAAAGTCCGCTCGTCTCCCTATAAAAGGGGGAGTCCGCTCGTCTCCCTATAAAAGGGGGACGACCGGCACTTGTAAAGGGGGTGGAACTTTTGAGAATTACACTGTTTGAGCTTTCGTTCACCACCCTTCGTGTCTTCAATTTGTTTACATTCCTTCATTCTTTGTGTTAAAGCTTTGGCATAGCACAACATGGGGAAATCCGGTCAGACCGGATTTGTAAACTGATGAGACCGGTTTATTGCCTTGCACACTGTAAAATTCGGTCTGGTCGGGTATGGAGTTTGGTCCGACTAGATCGGCCTCCGCTTCGCCCGACTGGACAATTTAATACCAACCATTCAACACTGTGCCAACTACCCTTGCAGGACACAGGGACATGGCTCCCAAGGACGGCGGGACCTATAGTATGGCCAAAAGCACCTTCCTGTTATCGTTTTGACCTTGTACTCTCTCTCTCCCTCGTTTCCTTCACATCTAACCCTTCTCTTGATTTATAAAAGGAAGGTGTTGGCGGTCAAATATGACACACCTAGAGCACTTGTTACACTTTGGTTTCAACTTTGATTTGGAACTAACCCCCCACTAGGCATACTAATGATGTAATAAGTTCACTTTTTCATGTGCTTTTGGGAGTATAATGTTTTTGCAAGAAATCATACACTTAATGGATAAGTTTGGAGGCTGCTATGCAACTGGATCAAGGAACTCTATTCGTGTGCAAATACAAGATGAACCTACTTCCAAAGGTGGCAATGATCAAGAAGCAAGGACAAGATATTCGGAGGACCAATAAAAGACCGGAGTTCATGGAAGACCCCCTATCTTGATTGCGGGAATAATGACGTATAAAGCCCACATGTGAAGAAGAAGAAGGTCTTATCAACGAGAAGCCACAGAGTGGACCTAGGCCGGTCGGCCGGGCCGAGCCCACCCCTTCCTCGACGTTGGTTCGTCCTCCCATTTCCTCAGCGTCAAGATGATGGAACCCTAAGTGTCTGTCGACGTCACCATTCGCCTGAGACGCCGATAAAAGCCTCTGAGGTTGACCACATCAATCATCGAAGGAAGGTCAACCAGAATTCAGGATTGAGAGAGAGTTTTGGACAGGGCACTCAAGGGAGACTATAGCCAAGTCCAAAGGAGGTTGCCACAAGGGAGGAGGACGCTGAGGATCGATCTTCATCAGAAGCGTCTACAATGTTCACAGTGCCATGCCTGGCATCTTGATGGGGTTTACCAATTTTCAGCATTTCAGAATTTTCTTTTACACATTCCTTCTCCGGCCCAAGTGAAAGGGCAATTTTACCCATACCTTATCCCATTCATTTCCTTCCTCCACCACTGACCGTGTGGGACCCAGGGCTGGGGTCATCTTCAACCTCGGACAGACTCCCAAAGTGGCAGCTTGTGGCTCCGTTGGCTCCCACCAGCGCCTCCGTCGGCCACCGGCCACTGCTCCCGGAGCGGCGCAAGAGGTCAGCGGAGGTCGGCCCGGCCATGGGCGGCTCGGCGGATCTCACCCTCACGGCCATGCCAACACGGATGGTCGCCGTCCACAGCAGCTTGAGCTCCGGCCACCAGAGCACCAGCTCACCCAGGCAGCCATGCGGCCCACCTCGCCTTCCTTCACCTACTCGCTCACACTGGACTGAGAGATATGACATCAAATTGGGATGACAGCCGCCACCGAGACCCATGGGCGCCTTCGGGAGAGGCGACGGCCCCATTGGCAGCGATGAGGAGCCTGTCGAGGGTTGCAGCGGAGAGAGGGAGCTTCGCGTGGTCGAGGTGGAGGGAGTGCGGGAGCTGGTGGTGCCCCTCCCGGCAGCCGCACCCGTGGTTCACACGTTGAACACCGTCGTGGAGCTCAGTAGCGGTGTGGCCAGCGCTCGCACACCGGTCCCATTGTAGAGCAAGGGACAAGAGCGACACCACCGGAGGGATGGCCTTGTTGTGAGGTTGAAGATGACCCAGATGTGGGTCCCACGTGTCATAGGGATAAAGCCAGGGGCAAAACCGTCCATTTAGTGCTTTGGAAAAGCAAAATGTAAAAAGAAAATCATGAAATCCTAAAAAAAGGTGAAACCCACCAAATCGAAGAAGTTCGCATGCCCGGGTTAAATTTTGAAAGGCTTGCGAACTTATTAAGGTCATTTCAGGTGAGACCTACGAACATAGGGTCAAATTTCGAAACATCTCCCAAATCCTCTCAATTCCTACCTGCACATTCATGCGCCCCACAATCATGCTCCAGAGAGACATGTGTTCCTGACGGAAGACCCAAACATGATTTAGATCCCACGTTTGCTTGTTCTTCTAAGAATCGAAGCATTATTTGTTTCTTTTGGTCCGTGTCTGATTTAAGACATGCAAAGCAAGTTTTTCATTAAGAGAAGAGAGAACAAAGCTGAGTTCGAGTGTTACAAGGGCAAGCTCAGCAAACAAAGCAAAACAAACAACGACAAAGGTAGGAACAAAGATTACAATAGCCTCAGAGGCCTCACGCCAAGAAGGCGGGCAAGCAGATGGAGGCCCGCACGTGCCTAGGTCTTAGCTTCATTCAAACTTAGCCTCATCCAAAATTGTTGGCGCAAGAGCCACCGGCATGAGCGCCTCCCTATCGTGAACGAGCCTGTTACGTTCCTTCCAAATCGACCAAGCAACCAGCCAAATGAAGGTTTCGAAACCTTTCCTCCAAGCTTTAGATACCAACTTCCGGGCGGAGCACCACCAAACAGCTAGACTCTAGTGGCGGTCCGGGGTGAGATCTGGTAGGAGAATATGTCTGAGTGTTCGGAACCACGTCTCTGAACTGTAAACACAATTGACAAGGAGATAGTCCAGAGTTTCGACCTTCTACATGCAAAGGGCACATGTATAAGAATCCTTTAGGCCATGACAGTGAAGCCTATCGGACGTCCAGTAGCGATCGTGTAAAACCTGCTAGGCAAAAAACTTGCATTTGCGCATCCGGATCTTCAAATTTGGTCACCGTGATATTGACACAACCAAGGAAGAGAGCATAGTAGGCGTCAAGAGTACCGGCCGGGTGACCATTTCGATAAACTTGGGGCTCCTCACGTTGCGCATGACGCCCTGTAGTGAGACGGACCGAACCTGCAGTGTCTGAGCATGTGTAACATCGGCGACCCAACATAAGCCCCGAGGCCCGACACTGAGAGCATCCTTCACAGTACGGACCCTCGACGAGACGGCGGCATAAAGGTTTGGGGCCAAGCTTTTGATAAAGAAACTGGTGAGCCAGTTGTCCACACAAAATAGAGCTCAAGCGCCATCTCCGACCTCGACAGTAACGGAGGCGTCAAAGAAGGCATGTGTGGTACGATCAACCGGGAATCAGAACGTCGTCCACGTCCTGTCCGGGTCAGTATCGCGTCAGCCACAACCAACGCAAGCGAAGGTTCATCCCAAAGATGCGGATAATCTGGCAGCTCTGTGAAAGGTCGTGAGGAAGCGACGACGCTCTCGGTGGCCGTGATGAAAGCAGATGCATGGCCCGCGTGGCCGTGTCTTGACCTGGGTCGCCTTGCACCTGCCGCTGTGGTTGGCAAGCCACTCGTGCTGCTGCCTGAGCCTCGCTACGACACTAGCTGCTCACGGTGCTAGGCGGAAGCCAGCTGCCATGGCTGTTTTCGAGGCAAAGGGAGTAGTCGACCATGTGAAGCAACGAACAGCTAGCTCTTGCAGCAGGCCAGCAGCTCGGCTACAGACGACAGATGAAGAAGAAAGCTACTATTCCTTTGGACATGACAAACGGCATCAGTTAGAAATAGAATGGTAGTTTCAAATAACAGTTGATTCTTTCATTGCTATTTCATGTGACGGAGATCTTTCGATAGTATTTTCCGAAATGGTGTTCTTTCATATGGAACTATGCCTTTGGTGGCATCGTAAGAGGCCAGCGGTATTTAAGAGTTACGAGACAACACACGGCTAACTCACGAGATAAATCTATAGTGCTACCGAATGAGCTAACTAGATTGACAAAAGACCCTCACAAACAAGCCTAGCTAGATTGACGAAAGATCCTCATAAACAGACTTTATCTCAGCCGCTTTGAGACAGTCGATGCACCTTAGGTCTCAATGGGGTTTCATGGGGGTTTCATGACATTAAATATGCTAATGTGGCAAAGAGAGATAATGTGAGAGTTTCATGGGATGTGAGAATAGTTTCATCCCCATGAAACTCTGATCGACGATTACCTAGTTTTCAGTCTAGGTAACTGTGTCCATAAAACTTGCACTGAGGCTGGTCTTAGTGCAATGCCCAGCGCCTCTGTCATGCCCTTCACGGCTGCGGTTCTACGAATCCAGTGTTCGCACCCAAAATTGGCGGTCTCGTCCGACCGGTCAGACCTGTAGGTCCCACCGGTCAGACCGGTGTGGTCAATGTCCACAAAATCCAATTTGGACTTCACCATTGGATAGGTCTTGTCGAGTAGATCAAGATTCATATGTGGAACGTCCAAATCAGAGTCCGGATGAGGGAGATATGACTTATAGGTGCCCCTCACTCGACCGTTGCTCCCCGATTCTGAGTCAAATCAAGGAGTCTAGATAGATTAGGCTTGTAAAAGGATTTCCTTGCGGGGCAAGACCTCCCCACCCTATAAATATAAAGGGCCACGACCGATTGAGGGGCATCATCCAATCAATCAAATACATTTACCTTTTATTGTCTCGTATTTACTTTTACCTTTTCCCAACTTTTCCAATCTACTACTTACTGTTCTTCCTGCATCTCCGTGACGTCTGAAGGCGTTCTACATGGCCTTGCCAACCCTAGAGCAACCCTACGTGCGTCTCCCCGATGGGATCCTGCCCGGGCGACGTTCGGAGGTCTTTCGCCGGTTTACCCCGGCAAAGGTCTGACCGGTGACCCTCACCGGTCGATGCGTAAAAGGTCTGACCGGCGACCCACACCGGTCTGACCGGTGCTACGAATTGTTGGCCGCAAACCTGCGCCAACAAATTGGCGACTCCGCTGGGGAAGAAGATCTGGCTATCTTAACCGATCTATCCAACTCCGGCGACATGTCTCAGTGTGAGATAAACAAGGGAAACATCATTGACTTCACAGATGAAGAGCTCTCACCTGAAGATCGTCAAGCCATGGAGGACTTCATGAAGCAAAGGCGAAAAGATTACCAAGAATTAGAAGAGTGGACGGATAAAACTCGTATCCACCTACGATCCGCAAGCGTACGGACCTACACCTTTTTGACCACGGGGATTCCCTAGGTTCTTATCAATCCGCGGAGCAAGGGGATTACAAGCGTTTGATCTAGCACTACGAACTAACTTATCCAAACCCTAATGTATGGCTAAACTAGAGAACAACTACGTTACACTAGAGAGAACGATTAAACTCACAAGATATGTAAAAGACACTTGCCCAAGGGTCTACGATACTTGAACATGCAACCGCTTAAGATATGAAAACCGATCTAATCTACCGGGGGTTGTGACCACGGTTTCGCCCTTTCCCTCACCCCATACTGTCACTACGAGGAGGTATTCATGACTAGACCTATGATGATCACGGCATATTGAAGGGTTCTAAGGGAGAAGTGAGATCTATACTCCCAACATGGCATGGTAGTGTTGACACTCCTTAGCCTCACCACTAAGGTTGCACACACGGTGATGGCGCCAGGAATGCTTGTTGGCACTGCATAGCGTCGCTACGCCGCACCTCTAGTAAGGGCTAGGGAATGTCCGGTGGTAAAACACACGATCACGAAAGGTCATAGCGCACGGATTACCGTTGTAGCACTTCACCCGGTGGTATTCGGTTATCGTATTTATATTTTCCCAAGGGAAGCACTATGGCATAGATAATCGGAAGAACGGTAGAGAGGATCGAGGCTCGGTAAAAGAGTCTTATAGCTGGGGTGATGATAAAGATATACGGGGGTAAATGGACACGCGAGGAGATCTTGATAAAAGAACTAGAGAGGTCCTAGTGAGTTGGGAGGACAACGAGACGAAAGGATCCTAAGGCAATCTATCTATTCGGTCAACTCCGGGAAAAGAACTAAGGTAAAGCAAAGCCAAGGTAAGATAGGATCAACAAGCTCTTCTAGTGCTGCAGGGGCATGCAAAGCCGCGCTCTCGATCGGGATGAGAAGGGAGAACGACGACGCACCGAATCCCACTGGCCCAAACTAACGTGGTGGACTACAGAGCCCGTCCGAGCTGTCACCTCCTTAGGGTACCACAACTATTACGTTGAGCAGGACACCAATCTAAGACTAAGAGCACTGCGCTCACAACAAACCAAAGAACCTTCCCTAAGGCCTTTAGAGAAGGTCTCTCTCTCCGTGAAACACCGATCAAGCAAGAACGACCACAACACTATAGGGTTCAAGAGAACTAAGCTAACCAAGGCAAAACTCACTTAGTCTAAACCTAGAATAAAGCTTCTAGTAGCTAAGTAAAAGCTAAATGTAATTGACTCGGAATGTAAGATAGAAAGATAACTTGAAATGCACTTAAGTCTTAATAAAGGAAAGATACAAGAGTAGCAGAACTCAAGAAGACTTCTCGGAACCCCGAGACTAGCTCGACTCGACTCTAACTCCCAACTACACTACTTCCTACTCTAAGATACAAAAGTGGACAATAGTGAAGCTCCTGCGGTGTGTCTTCCGTTCTGAGTGGAGGGTCCTTTCTATAGCGAGGAGGAGGTCGGTGGAGCTCGAGGCGGCGGGAGCGAGCACGGCGCACCTCAGGTGCGGCCGCACCTATGATTTGCCGCCATTCGTCATGGGCGGTCCTGATGCTCGCTCCTTGGTCGGTTATGAGTCGGTATCCTGGGTCGGTTCCGATATTCGACGTCAGAGGTGCGGTCGTATCTCTTGATCGGCCGTGCCTACTCCAAGCCGTGTGATGCACCGCCACTGATAGGGAATGCTCAAGATTGCTTCGTAGTGGCGGTTGGTTGCATGTAGAGGTGGGCCCGTGGATCCAAGTCTCTTTTCACATCCTTTGGATCAAACCGACATAACCACGGCGTATCCTATCCATCCAAAGCGTGTTCGTGGAAATGATAGTCGCCTGGACCCGAGTCATGGCGGGGGTGCGGTGGCACACTGCTGGTCCGGCACACAGGAGCCGGCCGCACTGGTTCGGCCGCTACCGCAGTGTGGCTTGACTCCTTTTATCCCCAAATGTGTACCTGCATATAAAATTTCCAACACAACTCGTGGAACTTTATTAGTACTAAAAACATGCATGAAGCTTGTCATATACCCTCCTCGTTCCGGATTTTGTGATTGAAACTTGTTGTAAGGACCGTCAACAAACTCCCCTGTTAAACGTTTGCTCGTCCTCGAGCAAAGTCTATACTTGGCCTCGGAAGATCATGGGTTGCACTAATGTTACCACTGCAAGTTCCTATGCACATTTCCATACTCTACTCATTGTTGAAAAGGTTGGTACGAGAGAAACTCACCATGTTTTACTGCGGGCTTGTAACTTTCCACCTCGCCTTTGGAGGTTGAAGAGTAGAACGGTTTTTGACTTTGCATCACTCACTCTTCTCTTTTCCGGATCCTATCTCGGAGTTTTGAAATTTTCGCAAAAGAGAGACAAAGTTCCTCGGATGGTTCCCTCGATCGCTCAAGTGGTATTTGTTACCTCACCAAAGGCTTTTGAATGAGACTCAACTTCCTACTCTACGGCTTGTATGTGGAGCTTTGGGTAGGATAAGTATGAGACTCACTTGTGCCACATAATGTTGTTGAGCCAAAGACCGGATCCAAGAAGAAACTAGTCATGCAACTTGATCGAGATGTGCAAGTGTGGGATAATTTTTTGTTTGTTTTTCTAAGTACTCCTTGCTTTGAGATTCTCCTCTTGCTTTTATTTTGGAGGGGGGTCATGTTTCACTTTTTTTTTTCTATGCTCTTTGATTGGAGCACATTTTTTTCTATGCTTCTTGAGCATATACTCTTTTTTTTTCAATGATCTCTCTCTCCTTTTGCAAGAATACAAGAAGACAAATCTCTTTGGACTTTGGAGTATTTATTTTTGGTGGATGGATGGCATGTTTTTTGCGTAACTCCGTAGGAGTTAGCATGTATATGTGGTGTACGTGATCTCGATCATGGAAGCATGAAAAGATTCTACCAAGGGTCACAACAATTTGGCAAAACTCAATGGGTCACAAGCAAGCATATGTAGAAGGTTTATGCATTGATATCGACATATGGTTTTGGTAGGTACTATGACCATTGAGGAACTTGCCTTGTTTTATTTTCAAAAGAAATTCATCCAAGATTTTCACCATACTATGAGATAGAGCAAGATTAACATTGTCGCACCATAACATACTAGTCAACACCCTAGGTTTGGTCATAAGCATTTGCTTCCCACAAAGTTTTAATTCAGGCTCTTGTCTCAAAATATACCAACAAATTCAAAAGCTCGTAGAATACAAAGCTGTAAGCTAGGTTCTTGCAAAGTTTTAACATGGCAACTTTTCATTATTCCCAACGAGGGTGTATAGACAAGATTTCACGCATATGATGAAAGCAAATGTTCTTTTATTTTGAATGAAGTTGGGATTGGACTAGATGGGCGTACCTTGTTTGATGGGACCGGGGCTCTCCCCCAAGCTGACTTTGATCTCCTGTATGACTTGTCTTACCTTGCGATGCTCAGTGGGACACTTGGAGACTCGATGATGAAGCTGTTGGACAATTTTGTGTAATTTCATAGGTACGGCCATACCAGTTGGTTCGGCCAGTCCTACTACTTTCACTTCGAGTACTCACTTCCCCTCCTGCAATTGTTCTCCACAAGAAATTCGTCGAGGGGAGGTACGGCCGTAGCTCATGGTTTGGCCGTACCACGAAAAACTTTCCAACAAGACTGATGAAACTTTCACTAGACTCTTGCAGATTCTTACCTTCGAAAGACTACTCCCTTGAAACTTTTCTCTCCTTCTCTCTCTTTTTTTTAGATAAAAATAATTAAAACAAAGGGAACGAGAAACAACTACAGCAAAGGAAAAGAAAAGGGATGTTGGTTGGGTCTTACCTGAACGGGGATCTCTCTCCCCCAAGCTGATTCGAGAAACGGGACTAATAGTCGGGTGGTTGTTGATACGGGTTCCATGACCCGAAGAGGTTGTTCACTGCTTGAAAGCCTTCTTGTGTGGTGGCGGTTAGGGTGTATAGTTGGCCGTCAGTTTCCTGCTGACGCCTGGCGGTGTCCTGGAGGCCTTGCTCTATCCTCTCGGCACGGGCATCGAAACTCCGGAGGCGATTATTGATGTTGAAAAGGCCCTGATCAATGATGCCATATTGTTCCTCATGGTACCCATACGGGAGCTCTGAGGATAGTTTCCACCGTAGATCGGGTGGCCTCCAAAACGGGCTGACTGAGAGTGTGTTGAACTGGAGCAGATAGAGGCAGGGGGGCTTCGGGCTGTGCCGGCGGCTACAAGAGGGTCCTGCTCCGCCGGGT
This sequence comes from Cenchrus purpureus, assembly GCA_022644695.1. NCBI lineage: Eukaryota > Viridiplantae > Streptophyta > Magnoliopsida > Poales > Poaceae > Cenchrus > Cenchrus purpureus. Next base: position 104,060,252 of record CP053460.1, read on the forward strand.
GTCGGAGCTTGCTGCATGGTGCTTTCTGGAATGAGGTTCCTGTCACTCCTGCAAGTGCGTGATCGGGTCGCTGGTCCGGGTCCAGAGATGCTATGCCGTGAAGGCCTTACCGTCTCCGCATCGTCCTCGGGTGTCAGGTTCAAGGTAAACTTTTTGACTTGGTATAGACCAAGCTCTGGGCACGGGAGGACGATGGTTGTGGAGGAATGGGGGTAAAGCATGACCAGCTCTCCCTCAACACGCTTCAGCAGGTGGGCTTGCACAAAATGGTCCTCATCGAAAGTCTCACAGGGCGTTTCCAAGTACGTGACCTGGGCTCCCTCTAGAGCTCCGATGTAAGTGGCAATCCGAGTCACCAAAGAGGTGATCTCAATCTTGCCAGTCCTTGTGGCCATGGTGCGCCAATGCTCGACCATCGAAACGACAGGAGCAAGCTTGATCTTCTGAATGATGGCAAACAGACATTGCAGGTCGTCCACCCTGACCGTTGTAAACTCAACTCTTAGGGCAATCATGCCCGAAATGAGCCGGTGGAGAAAACGAAGAGTGGGGTTATGGATCAAGTTGATCCGGGGAGCGGGATTCAACCCTCTCCCCGAGATCTTCTTCCAGAACGACTCTCTCGAGAAGGCTTTCATACCCTTATGCTTAGACCACTCAAGCAGACAGTTTGAATCGAAGCCTAGAGCCACACTCAACTGTTCCCAGGTTAAGTCGTGCTCTTCATTGAAGAGCCGAAACTTAACACCACTGCTATCGGCGCTCAAAGTTGAGAGGAACTCTAAAGTGAGAAATTTTGAGCCCTCTTCCCACGCATGCCAAAAGTTCCCCCAGCCTATGGCATCATAGGCCGCCCCAAATTCTCCTATCATACCGGTTTCATTAAGAAGGGTGTTGTCGTATACCTTCGTATGCGCGAATTCCCGGTCTTTTAGCTGCTGGAACAACCTCCGTTCTTGGTCGGTTCGCAGGATGATTTGAGTTTCGGAGGTAAGGAAACAAGTCCTTTCCTCCGAACCTGACCAATCATAATGCACCGAGCTTGTGGACATGTCCTGGGCAGAACTCGCGGACACATTGCCCTGAGGATCGAAACCCGGGGGTACCGAGTGATCTTGCCAATCTGAAGAATGGGAATGGCCACTGCGACTCCAGTTCGAGTCGCGGAACCTGATGTGTTTTCCCTTCACTACCTTTGCGGCCTTACGGAACCACGACATCCTGCAAAATGTTAATGCAACGGATACCCGAAGGATGATGGTTATGAAAGGTTAGTCGTCCGAGGATTAGCGGTCCAGGAGTTAGCGGTCCTTGTGGGGTAATGAGACCTCCACACCCCTCTGTGACAACCCGCCCAGGAAAATATCGTACTATCACCTAAACCAATCCACTTTGGCCATTAAGCGACAGTAAAGTATCATCCCGTCGTTAGTTGCCGGGTTAACGCCCGGTGAATCACTTGGGAATCACACAGAGGATCGAACATATGCATTAAAACTCACACGAAGACGAGTCCAGAGTACAAACACAAATTAAATCCAAATTATACCCCTAAGGGTTAATTATTACAAACCATTATTCATGACATGAAAATAAAGGTTCAGAGTTCGAAAACAGCAGAATAAAATGAACTAGCGCAACGATAAACATCACAGGAGGTCGTCCGTGATGCCATCACTTGTCGTCATCCACCCATTCCAGGCTCGGTCGGGTGGAATCTCACCGCCAAACAACACCGCAACAACATTTAAAAGCAAGGTGAGTATACTAATACTCAAGAAGACTTAACTCGGTGATAACTACATCACCAAACTCTAGACATGAGAGGCTTTTGGCGGTGGAGTTCTTTGCGAAAAGCAACAAAGAGTATGTCCTTACTTTCAATATTTTAGCACAAATTCTAGTTGATTACCATTTCTAAGTGTGCCAACTAATTCAATCAAGAATTGTACAATACAATTAATTCAAGCAGTAATATTCACAAAGTTCCATCATTAGGGATATCATGGCCAGTTGATTAAGCAGTCTCAGATAATGGTGAGAGGCCGACAATCGATTGATTTATAACCTTGCAAGGTAAACCTAAACACACGGATGGTGCCCCCACATGGACAACCACCAGGCGGTTCCCAAACGTCCTCGGCTTGGGATCGAAGCTTACAGTCCCGGGTACAAGGCTATCTGGCGTGCCCCACACAGTACACCCAGCTTCACACATGTACCCACCTCCCAGTGGCGAACCTAGCAGGTAACTACTCAAGATTAGTAAGGGTAAGTTCCCGCATCGTCTCATTAAGGTACTAGGCTTACCGGTCCCATTCCCGACAAGTGCTTAGTACGTTCAAAAGCTTAGCCCACGAAAGCCACTGGACCGGAGCCCACATCCCATGCTCTTACCACATGAGCAATCCATTTATAAAGATCTCATGATTCCAACATAAGAACCTATTCTCACGAGTGATGAACATCACTCGACTTGTACCAGTCCTATTGCATAGCAGCTATCGACCTAGCATACTAGTAAAAGAACATGGGTACCTAGGGATCATGCATCTAGGGTTTCAATTCAACTCCTGAAACGTAAATGCACAAACATAGCAAAGATAATTGCATAATTTTAAAAGAAAGGGTCGATGATCAGGGGCTTGCCTTTGCTGGCAAGGTTGGCCTTGGGCCCTTCTGTACTTTGGTCCAGGTCCTGAGCTACGCCCACGTAATGCAGCTCACCGACAGCACCTTCGTCTCCTCCTTCCGGCACGAGTGTATATCTACCGTTGGGAAGATCTACACGAGGATGCACATGCAAGATTTAATTGACGGTTTCAAATTAATTAATTACAAACAACACATGACAACCATGGGGTGCATGGTTGACCACATTCACCTAGATAAACATACATTCAGCATACTCTTCCAATAAAGGAACAATATGCGGTTCTTTATTAACTATGCTATTTGATAGTGACTGTGTACATATTTATGTAAATAAATTAATTTAAATTTCACAAACAGCAAGGGGTTGGTCTTTAGCTTTTTAAAATGATTTACATCACATGCAAAGGGTCATTTAGTGTGGAGGTGGTAATTTCCAATTTAATTTAAAATTAAGCTTAATTGGCTTCATTGCTTTTATTCACAAAATAAATTAATAAAATTCAGTGGAGTGTTTTATGAAGCACTACAAATCAAAACAAAGCCACTGCACAAGATTCCACATTTACAAGGGCTATAAAATTAATTGCATCAAAAATAACAAAATCTAGCTATCTACACATGAGAAATGCATATAAAAAATTAAGCATCAAATGGATCCCAACTTTCTCACACATGGCCTCAGGTCCAAAACTAAGCTATGAATGCAACATATACACCTAGAGCTACTATAGATCTTTAGCTATGCATTTACAAAGAAAATTAGGCATAAAAAAGATTAAATATTTCTGACAGATATAAAATTATGATTAATTCACAAGAGATGCATTTAGGCATAACAAGATCTCATGCAGAAGTTGAGAACAAAAAACTAATTATTTTTAGCTAAAAAAATCATTTGGACAGATTCAGCATAAATACAAAACAATTCATAATAAACGATCTACACAGTAACTTTTTGCAATTTTTGGAACAGATCCTAGAAATGTCATAACTCACAACATATCCAAAATGCAGCTACAGATCACATGTGGATTTTGAACTACAACAGATCTAGGTTTAACAGTTTTCTATTTTTCATGCAAAAACTATCAGGAGAAAGCGTGGTCAATCTTTACAAAAGTTGTAGGGTTAATCACAAGGAAACCAACAAAATTTAGTTTGTAATTTTCTGATTTTTATACAATTTTCTACGGATTTTACAAGATCCAGCAAAAGGCTTAACACTATTTAAGAAACTTCTTTCAAGCAGGCCCCTGGGAACTTGCTAAGGTTCACACATATGCCCCTGGTTCGCATAAAAGACCCTGGAAAGACATCAGACCTTGCAATTAGGTCCTCGGCCATGGCCGGCGGCGGTCCGGCCAAAATTCCGGCGGTTCTCCGGCGTTCTTGGCCGGGAAAAGGCTGGGGAGGACCACAAGCTCGAGGGGGATCGATTTCTAGCCGAGGTTGGAAACGGCCGGAGAGCTCTGCTGTGAGCCGGCGGGCGGCGGGCGGGGAGCCGCTGCTTCGAAAGGTCGGCCGACCGGGCAATGAGCGGTCCGGGAGCTCTAGTGCAGTCTAGGGAGGAGTTTAGGGGTGTCGCCGGAAGTGAGCGGGATAGGAGCTCGGCGGCGACGACGTTCATGGCGGCACGGCTGGCGGCGCGCGTGAAGGAATGGCGGCCCTTAAATAGGCAAGGCGGCGGCGGCGGGCTGCACGCCTTCACCTCGAAGCACAAGGGAGCGAGGCGGGGGCCCGGCCAGTGCGCGGCGTCTGGCGCTTGGCGGGCGCGAGACGGCAGACGGGCCGGCTCGACGCAGCGTGCGTGGCGCCGGGCGCTAGCCCGAGGGAGGTGGGCGGCACAAGGGTGTGGGGAGACGGTGCGGCGAACTGGCGGGACGGACGCCGAGAAGGACGCCACGGCGGCAGTGGCGTGGCGCTACGGGCGCTGACCACGACGTCAGCGGTGCGCCACCAAAATCGTCTAGCTTACCCCTGTTTGACCGATGATAAATCCAAAATTTCGAACTAAAGTGCACCAAGACCTAATAAGCAAAGTTGTAGAGCAAACATAGGTGAACATTTTTCGTATAGGCCGACCTATGTTTTGATCAATAGTTTGAGCATGAACTGCAGGCAAAGTTGTTGTCTTTCATGGCGCTGATGAATAGTACTCGCTGTTGACCAAGTTTTTCACCCTCTTCCACTCCAAATTTGAAATGCCATCCAAAAGCAAAGTTGTGTCCCTCGAAAAACTAGACAAATTTTATATTGGGAGAATTTGAAGTGTTTAAGTGAAAATTTGAGAACGCGGCAAAAGTTCCCAAGGAGGTTCAAAGACATAGGGGTTTGACTAGGGTTTGACCATGCCCTTGACCAAGGTTTGACCACAAGTGTGTGTTGACTTGATTAAGAGGGTCATTAGTGATTGCTGACTAGGTTTTCGAGGTGATGACCCAGGTTAACCAAGGTTTGACCAATGTCAACAGTGTTTGACTCGGTTGATTCGGTCATTAGCACTAATGATGCTAATTAAAAACCTGGGGCGTCACACCCTCTCCATACACAAATTTTTTATTTTAACCCTTTTTAATCTAATATTTTAAAAATAACACACCGAATTATATTTCCAAGAAGTAGCCCTTTTGGTCGCGTCACATGAGTGGCGACTAATGTCTGATGGCGTTGAAAAAGTCGCGACTTAGGCGTGAGTCGTCGTCTAAGCGGTGTGGCGGGACTCACGGTAAGTGGCGCAAGTCAGTACTACCGTAATGGCTCAGGCCTCCTCCCACTCTCATTTAGTTCCTTATTCCTTTTAATTAGCAAATGAGCTTCTAAATTTGTGAAACTCGAGATGTATGATCTATAGAGTGCATACGTTCCATTTTAACTATGTGCACTCGAAACCATGAGGTATAAAATGAGAAATCTAATTTTGAAATAGCCTAAGTGTTATTATATCAACAAAAAAATTGTTAAGTCTGAAAATAGAGTCAACTAGTCAACTTCGGGCATGCTTTTTGACAAATTTCACACAAAGACCTTAAATACTTTTGGGCTAAAAGTGAATTTGGATGTTCATATGAAAGTTTGGACAAGTTTTATACTTAGCTAACAAACTTAGAAAACAACACAACTTTCCAAATTTTAACTATGTCCAAACTTTCATATGAACATCCAAATTCACTTTTAGCCCAAAAGTATTTAAGGTCTTTGTGTGAATGGTTGACTCTATTTTCAGACTTAACAATTTTCATGTGTTGATATAATAACACTTAGGCTATTTCAAAATTAGATTTCTCATTTTATATCTATGGTTTCGAGTGCAAATAGTTAAAATGGAACACTCTATAGATCGCCATCTCGGTTTCAAATTTAGAGTTCATTGCTAATTAAAAGAATGAAAACGGCTAAATGAGTGGGAGGCTGAGCCACAATGAGTCGCGCTCACTGCCGTGGCGCTGACTCGCTCCTTAGTGGCGTGGCGCGACTCAAGTATTAGGCGTGTCACGGAGGGTGGTGCGATCAAAAGGGCTAGTTCTTGGAAATATAGTTTGGTGTGAGTTATTTTTAAAATATTAGATTAAAAAGGGTAAAATAAAAAAATCTCCATACGCACCCTCTCCATACGTAGATATATGTACAAGATTGAATCAATGAAGGATCTGATCGTTCCCTCTCGCTCATTCATTCGTCTCTCTCGTTTTACATTCACTCAAACAGTTTACCATAGAGTTTAGGACAGCACAGAGCGGCTAATGATATAAAAAAAAGTAAAGAACATTACTTAAGAAATGTAATATAAATAAAGAGAAGACCGATAAAATGTCACAAGGACAATCAGATCATAAAGTCAAAAACAAATGAACATAAGAAAAAAATGTTCTTGCCACTGCATTTCACACAAACATAAAAAACATCGAAAAAACATACATTGAACTTAGTATATGACATTACAAACTTTAAATAAACACTTTTTGATAAAAACATTTTTTGATCCAATAGAAAATACAAAGTAGTTTGAATAACCACGCAAGGATACAAGAATAAACAAAAACAATTTGAATTTGCAGATACAACAAAGAATACAAAATTAATTAGTTGGCAATGCAGATATATGAAAATACAAAACAATTCGGTTCTCAATAAAAGTAAAACAATTCAGATAGGGCTCTACGGCTCTAGTGAGTGAGCCGCGCGGGTTGTCGGCCCAAAAGAGTCCACGTGCTGATATTCAATTTGGATGCTCTAAAAAATGACTATTGGGCCTTTATCCTGTTGGGACGTATCTCCTAAATTTATTATTGGGCCCTCCGTCACCTTCTCTTGTGGAGGTCAGAACAAGATTTTTTTTATTTTTTCACGATTTTTCACAAATATATGCCATTCACAAATTTACAGCGGCGGTTGGCCCAACCGCCCTTTTAAACGGCGGTTGGAGGCTGTTTTTGAAAGTATTTAGATCCGGCATATATTTTTGAAAAATCGTGAAAATAAAAATAGAAAAAAACTTCTTAGAACGAATCCTAGGGATGCTGAACTGGTTCGTCTAAAAAGCAAAACCAAACTAATGCCGAATTGGTTGCAAAGATAAACAAAATGAGCAGCATTACAATATCGCAACCTACCTGCAAAAAAACAATATCGCAACCAATGGGAGTCCGTCCGAAATTTCTTTTGGGCTCTCTGTGTCAGCTTCCTGTGGAGCCTCATGGTCAGAACAGACTTGTTGCAATAGATCAGGTGCCGCACAACAAAATGAAGCTGCAAAACATTATCGCGACCAATGGCATTCCATTTGAAACTGCTGGCATCAAGACGAGACCGAATACACTAGGAATTTATAAGTAGATAGTAAAATTGCATAAACATCTGCGTCGATAAATGCCTAATTTAGATGGCCCCATCACCCCATACTCCTGATATAAATTTTTGACGTTTTGGATCTGGATACGGCCATACGGGCATAGGTCTTCAAAATACAATTTTGACTAATACTTTTCGCCACTCCCTCCATGACTCCATCCCAAATTATAGATTGTTTTTCATAAAAAAAATTATACATCTAAATATATCTAAATGCATAGTAAAATGTATGAATTTAGAAAATATAAAATGACCTATAATTTGGCTGCGCGGCTTGCCAGCCCAATAGGTACTTATGGCTGTCACATAGCTAATGTCGCACAACAGAAATAAAGCAGAACAACATTTTCGCAACCAGGACATTCAGTTTGAAATTGCTGGCATCAAGACGAGGCCAAATACACTTGGGATTTCCATGCTAAGTTGCTATTTAAGTCTGAGACAACACACACGGCTAACTCACACAAACGGTTAAATCTAGTGCTACTGAATAAGCCTAGCTAGATTGATGAAAGATCTTCATACACAGACTTGATCCCAGGCCGCTCGGAGACCGGCCGGATGCACCTTAGCGCAATGCCCAGGGCCTCCTTCATGCCCTTCACAGCCTGTTGGTTCTCTGAATCCGAGGCCATAGCCGAGTCGAAGCAGTCCGATCCCCGGCCTTCCGCCACGCGCAGACGGACCCAGTCAGTGAGGTCAACGCCACCCTCTGAAGCTGACACGACGTCCCCAGCGCACCTGCCGGTCAGGAGCTCCAGCAGCACGACACCGAAGGCGTACACGTCCGACTTGAATGAAGGGGACGGTTTCTTGGAGGCTGCCAGCTCGGGGGCACGGTAGCCCAGCACCCCCAGGTCAAGAATCTGCTCCACCACACCGGCCTGGGTCATCAGGCGGTGCAGGCAGTAGTCAGCAACACGGGCGTTGAGGTCCAGGCCGTCCAGCAAGATGTTGGTGGCCTTGAGGTTTCCATGGGGCATTGCACGGTCGAAGTGCAGGTAGTTCAGGCCACGGGCGACATCCACCGCAATCTTCAGCCGTTGTGCCCAGGTCAGTGGAGGGCCTCTCCTGCCCGGTCGATCTGCACATTCAGAGAAACATCTCAGAAGAGTTAGTGATTGAATTTTGCTGTCTCTGATGAGTAAAAAGAAATTACAAGTTTATTGATACTGTGCAGATGAAATTTATGCAACAACTTGTGAGTCAGATGTTAGGCATCTGCAGAAACAGGTAATCAGTAGATAATGGTATTACCGTATAAGAAGCTAGCAAGACTTCCTGGCGCAACATAATCTGACAGTATCAATTTCTCATGTGGCGTTGGACCCCAGTAGTAACCCCGCAACCCAACCACATTTGGATGCCGGATGTTGGCAAATTTCTTGGCCTCCTTCGCAAACTCTTTCTTGGGCCTTGCTACACCTTCCCTCAGCCATTTCACAGTCAGGAACACACCATTCTCCAGGGTAGCCCTGTACGAAGTTCCATGGCTGCTCCTCCCTAGAACTTCAGCTGGTGCTCTTGAAAGTTCCTCCGGTGCAAGTGTGATTGTTTCGTCCAAGAAATGCAACTCCCCTGCTAACCTGTCAGGTGATCTAACATCCAACCGTGCCAATCCTTCCTGACCATACGCCTCTCAGAATCCGGTGACCAAGAGTAGCGGCTGCCCTTGGATGGTGAAAAGCCCCAACAGCTGATTTTTCTTCCTGGCTATGTGCTTCAGATGTAGAGCCCTTTCGAGGAGTAACAAGCTCATCTGCTGAGACCAAACCACTTTTGTTGTCCTTCCTTTCATACTGGCAGAGTCTTTTGTAGCCCTGTGGAGGTTCTTATCTGAAACCTTCTCTGAACTAGGAAACTGCCTTGAGATCCGTTTGTAATGGCATATGATAGCAATAAGGATAAGGACGACAAGAATAACAATGCTAGCTGCTACAATTCCTATTTTAGCACCTGTACTGAGTGATTTGCCACCTCCTGAACCAGATGGTGAGTTCCCAGATCCAGATGAGCTAGCAGGATACTCTAATTTTGAGTTCCCAGGATGGAAAGAAGATTCTGGAAACTTCCTCAAGTTCTCTGGGACGACACCAGAAAGGTCATTATAGGATGCATTGAAGGATAGGAGGTTATCTGGAAGATCCTCAGGTAATGGCCCGGTGAACTGATTCGTTGACATGTCAAGATCAGTAAGCGCCCCAAGCTTACTGACAGCAGCAGGTAATGGACCTGTGAAATTGTTTGTTGATATATCAAGAACTCGGAGGCCAGATAAGGAGGCAATATCATCAGGGAGGCTTCCATTGAAGTGATTTTTCCAGAAATATCAAGCACTTGAAGACTCAAATTTTGGATGAGGAACCCGAAATGATAGGCCACCAAAAAGCATGTTATCTTGGATGTAGAGCTCTTGCAGCATGGACGAAGTGAGTAAATCAGCAGGAATAGGACCACGAAATTGATTGGAGCTCAGGTCAAGTACAGTAAGTTTGGGGTACTGAACAACAGCTTCAGGGATGGTGTCAGATAGACCATTATGTGAAAGATTTAGGTAGTTTAGGCGAAGGAACTGAGAACTCACATCAGGAATTGTCCCAGTTAGGTTGTTCTGACTAAGATCAACATATTCCAAATCACTAGTCCATTTGGCAATTACTGATAAATTCCCTCTAAACTTATTATTTGATAGATCTAACACAGTGCAGCTCCCAGCAAGCAATGGAAGATCCCCAAAAAGAGCATTGGAGGACAGGTTAAGGATTTGCAAAGTTGTTGATGTAATCATATTGATATGACCTGCATAGTAAAGTAAATACAGTCAGTGCAACATAAGCAACGAATTGGTACATACTGTCATCACAGAGAACATCATGCTAGGAAAAAAATATTCAAATGCTGGGAACGCATTAGCACACTAATATTCATGCTCTATGCATAGTTATTATTTGTATCCAAAGCAAGATGATGGTTTGCAAGGCATCAGGTACCAATACCACACTATGAGATGCAACAGTTCAACCCAATCATAGCTTGTACAGCTGCATCTGCCAGTCCTTTTACTTGCTGATGTTAGAAAGGGCAAAGGAGTCCACAACATTTAAAGCAAACCACATGGCAAAATGTCCTGGTCTTTTTACTTTGTAGGCCAGGAAAGAGTACTAGTTTTGAGAAGCTTAAAGTGTAAGGTGCTAGTGTTGGTGTCGCAATGCAACTCTCAAGGTGAAAAGTCCACTGCAGAAGAGGTAAATGGAACAGCTACATGTCACATTCACATGTTACTTCCACACATTATGTACTAAGAACAGAAATTCATAATGCAGTTTAACTGAATATGACATTTGTATGGTGTGCCTGTTGCATTATCTGCTTTCATCACCGAGAAATCTTGTAATCCAGGTGTATTGCCAGCTCCAAAATTCAACACAGAAATGTGTATCATCTCCACCTAACAGAACCTTTTGTTTGTGCTGGCTGTTGTATGATCTTTCATTTATGAATTCTCAATCATGCTACTCCATAAAACTGATATGCCTTTTTACTGCATGTGTAACTACTGTATCAAGCTTGCTATCACCCAATGTTTAGATAAGCTAATGAAGTTTTAGGCAATGCCACAGTGGGCCATATTATGGGCACAGATTTTCACAAAGAATCTGTAATGCTGAATAGAAGCTCTAAAAGAACTTACAGGGGAAGAAACAGAATAAGCTAACTGGTTTGGCACATGCACATGCCTAAGTGTTATTGGCTTGCTCTACTTTAAAGCCAATCACATGGCAAGAAGGCTAGATCTTTATTTTGTAGGCCATAACAGGGTACTGATTTTGAGGAGCTTGAAGTGTAGTCAGGTTCTATAATTAGAATGGTGAAGCAATTCTGGAGAATTGGTAAGAATTGGTATGGAAGAGTAAATAAGGTAAAATCATGCACACATTCACATATTATTTCCATGCATTATGTACTAAAAACATCAGTGTAAAATCTTGCGATCATGATACATATCCCTGCTCCAGGATAAACAGAGAAATGCATAAAACAAAACTTTTTTACATCACCTTTCATTCATCAATTCTCAATCACGCTACCACATATAAACTAATCTGTGTCTCTGCATGTCTAACTACCATATCAATCTGGCTATCACTAAACAAAAACAAATTCATCAATATGGGGCAGGGATTAACAGAAGTAGACATTTTACGTCAAATGAAAGCACTATATAGAGCTAACCTAAGGGAAAAGACATGATAAGCTAGCTGATGCAAACTCAAGCAAATTTCATTCAGTTCATATTTTTAGGGGTAATCAGCACCTCAAATCATCATTTGCATCAGATGAATAAAACAACATTCATCTGTGGAGTTCTGGATGAGAATTAATATCTATGTTCTCAGAAGTTGTGTTGAGTAGCCTATACTTTTGTGCTTGGTATTGTGAGAAAAAGAAGATATCGATGATATTAACCTTCAAAACAGGCATTACATTGCATTCAGGAAAATGGAACAGTAAGACTGAAAGAGTGATTGTTAAGTGGAGTTAAATACCTGTCAGGTTATTAGCACTAAGGTCCAGCTTGCTTAGGACCAGAGAATCCCCCTTCAGAAGACCACTAGGTACAAACCCAGTGAATGCATTGTTTGCAAGTCGCAAAACTTCAAGATCATAAACATAATTGAATCCCGGGAGGTCACCAGATAACTGATTGTTGCTCAAATCGAGCACCTTCAGTCTCCAGTAGAGAGCTCAACCCCATCTATCAGTGACCCAGTAAGCTTGTTGTTGCTCAGGTTCAAATATAGAACTGTCTCTGAAATATCAGCTAGAAACTTGAGCTCTTTGGGGGTAGTGCTGGTGAGCAAGTTCCCGCTGAAATCAACATGAGCAACAGATGATTCAATCAAGAACTTCCAATCAACACCACCATCCAATTGGTTCCAGCTCAGATCCAAAGACTGCAGGTTCACAAGGAGTCCGAGCCCAGCAGGGATACCCTTTGTGAAGGCATTGTGTGACAGGTTCAGCGCAACCAAGCTCTTCAGACCTTTCAAGCCTGCAGGCAATGGGCCAGACAAAGAGTTGACGCTCACATCCAGCGACTGAAGCGACATAAGCCCGTCGATGGAGTCCGGCAGCGGACCTGAAAAGTTATTGCCAGCAAGTGACAGGTTCTGCAGGCTCCGAAGATGGCCGATATCTTCAGGGATCGGCCCCGAGAACTGATTGTTCGAGATATCCATGAACTTCAGGCTCTTCAGACTGCCCACATTGCTCGGGAGGCTCCCCGAAAGGTTGTTGTTGGCCATAGAGAGCTTCACGAGCATGGTGAGGTTGGCGAACACAGAGATGTCAGCATTGCCAGAAATCCCATGGCCATCAAGCACGACCCCGGCGACGCTCGCACCATTGCACACAATGCCGTTCCAGGACGCTGGGCATCCATTGAAATCAATGGACTCGTCGTTCCAGGAGTCGGTGATGTAGCCCGAAGGGTCATGGGTGATCCCCTTCTTGAAGGCGAGGAGCGCGAGGATGTCCTGCGAAGGCAGCTGGCCAAGTACAGGGGAAGCAAGCAGCACAAAGAGCAAGAAACCCCCAAGAAGCCCCATCACCACCCACCAGCTTCCCTCTGCAGATAGGTTGGGAACTTGGGATCTTGCTAGGACTCAAGAACGCGGCACCTGACGCATTTCTCGGGAGGGAAATGGAGCGAAGAGTGCGTACAGGGTAGGCTATCAGAGAGCTGCTGGTGCACAATGCTACCGATAGCCAGCCACAACGCTAGTCCCTTTCACCTGATCTCTACAGCAGCCACTTCCCCATAAAACATCCAGATTCCTCCGTTCCAACAACTCCTTTAAGCCTGAAATAAGCACAAAAATGTCAACTTCAACCCAGATTCCAGCTTCTTTCTTTCCGGCAAAACAAAACAAAACGAATCTTTGAGCGCAGCAAGAGATGCCGGTAAAAAAATGCAGCATAAATAACCAAAAATATTCTTTGCCTTTCTTCCCGGCAAAACAAAACAAAAAAAAATCATGAAGAGCAAAACCCCACGGCTTTTAATCCCCCAACCACGCCGTTAAAAGCGGTAGCTTTGGGCAATAAAACAAGCACCCACCCACCGCAGCACGAACCATAAACACAGGACAACTCAAAAGGAAGCGCTCTTTTACAACTAACTAGTCTACTAGTAGCACCTCAGCCAAAGCCAAATAGCCAATGCATCCGAAACATGGAAGGAAACTCCAGATGCAGCAATGCGAGTTGCAAAAAGCCGAAGCAAGAACAGCGGCGAGCAGCCGCGCCTCGTTACCTAGAATCCGAGCGCGGGGAATAAAGTCGAGCACCCACCGGACCGGCACCACCGGCACCGGCCAAAATGGGTCAATGGACAGGACAGCGGCGGGGTTGCGGGTGGGAGGCAGAGCAGGGGAAGGCAATGGGCAGGGGAGCCCTGGGGGAGACGGCAGGTGCTGAAGAACCCTAACGCTAGGTAGGGATGGGATTGGGTTGGGCGTTGGGGTTCCGGAGGATGCTGATGCTGGGCGGCGGCGGAGGGGAGGGAAGAGTGGAGTCAGCTGGGGAGGAAGAGAGTGTGGAGGTGGGAGGCAGAGGCGCAGTGGGGGGATGGATGGGAGTGTCTTTTCTCTGTCCTTGGTCCGCCGTCGGCTTTTGGTTTCGCGTGGCGGGTGTTTTTTTTTTCCTGCAATTATGATTTTTGCGTTTTGGTCCTTTGAAGAAGCTGCAATTTTGGAATTCTGCAACGGGTGTAACAACAGTTTTGGACTTTGTGGTCAACACGAGCTTGGCTGGGCTGGACGAGAAAGGCTGATCGGAGAGATGCAGCAGCGGTGTATTGATCGATCAACGGTTTTGGTCTACTCGTAGTACTTGTTGATTGATACTGCCAATGAGCATCCCGAATGGTAGCTATATATACAGCTATGAAATTAGTTACGTGTAATTCAGGTGAGTCATGTCATGTGCTGATGTGCACGGTTTAATTCGAATGGTATGCCGCACCGTTCGTGTCATCGTGTGTGGCGGTCAAGGTGAGTCAACGGCCTGTGGTCACCAGCAACTAACTTGGTGCAGCCTGCCTCGTACATCGGTACATGACGCACGGTTGGTAAACGGAAGAAAGGCAGTGTGGCACAGGCGTGGCGCCATCACGTACGTGGTCTCGTGCTCGTAGTCTCGTACCCGGGCAGCCGCCGTACGCCGTATACGTGCACCGTTGTGGTGCTCCCCACGGAGACCGACCGGTCGTCGTGGCCGGGGTAACCGCGAAATCCACGAGTTGGCAGGGGGTGGACTCGCAAAACGGCATAATAGTGGGGCCTACCCTACTACAGCTCGCAGTCGCAGCAGCTAGGAGAGGAGAGGATGCGGAGAGGTAAAAAAAAAAATCATCTTCTTTTCCCCACGGGCCACGGCGCTTCCCGCGAACTTTTGCTGCTGCGTCCACCCGCCAAAACGGGGCAGCAACAGCGGGCGGGGGTGGCTCGCTTTGCTTTCCCTCGCGGACCCCAAACGGAGCCTCTCAAATGGAGCTCATCACTCCATCAGCTGCCCGGGGTGCCCCCACGCGCGCACGCTTCCCTCCCGTCCCCGTCGCCTGGCGCTGGGTCGGTCGGTCCCACTGCGCAGCGAGAGGGGGCGGCCCGCGTGCGCGTCGCCCAGCCAGCCTGGCGGTCTCCGCGGCGGTCGCTGGGTGATTTGTTAATGGTGGGGTCCATCCCTGCCGCCTCGTGCGCCGCGACGAGCGAGCATGGCGGGAGCGCGCGGACGCTGCTGCTGGCCTGGCTTTCCCTTCGCGCCACCACCAGCACCACCCTCCCTCTGGTGGTGTGGGGCCGACGAAACAGTACAACCAGCACTGACCCCGCCGCCGCCGCCTCCACCGCTGCCACGGCCGGCGCCACTCGCCGGCCGTCGCCGTCCCACCCCGCCCGCACCTCCCCGCCCTTCCTAACCTCTTCTACATCAGACGCCGCTACCGCCCGCCGCCCACCACCGCACCGGCGGCGACCCCGCCAGGACCTGCCCACCAACCGCCTCCGCCAACGCCTTCCAACCTCTCGACCTCTCGCCCGCCGCCATCTCCACACCTCGCCGAACCCTAGCCCTCCGGCCGAGCCTCCGCACCACTCCCGGACCCTCTCCCCGCCGACTGCCCGCCGCCCACCGCCAGGCCCTAAGGCCGCCCGCCGACTATCCCCATGCCGCCTACCGCCTCCCCCGGCCGGCCAACATCTAAGGTCGCATGAGGAGGAAGACGACTCCCCCTAGGCGCCCCGCGGGGCACGTGCACGCGCCCGTCCGCGCGCCGCGACGGCGTTGCAGCGCGCGCGTCAAATAGGATTTGTGCACTGACGCTCCCCAAACTGCATCCGTATTCCGTAAAACGTCCACCTGGCTGCCTCAGCACCGATTGCAAGTACACACGCTGCTGTACTGGTTCCATCCGTATTCCGGTCTTTGGTCGACAACAACGACCAATGGAGTTACGGACCAGTGGACCACCACCGTATTCCGGTCTTTCATATATTTTTGAAAGAAAGAAAAATTCGATTCACTATGACCACAAGAAACAGTTTCTTCCATGTATTTTAGAAAGAGAAAAAAAGCGCCATGACGAAGATGTTAATTTCTCTGTCCACTGTGCATGCACTTCAAGAAAACTCAACTCGGTGAGAGGTGAAGAGTTTCACCATTTTTCATTAACAAGTAATCTTTTCTGAATTTAGAAAACTCCCTTTTAACCAACTAATTTAGAGCAACTTTGGTACTACGTGCTACCGAGCAATGTACTAGTAATAACATGGCATGTGGTGGAGCAGGACACTGCAGGCCGGTAAAAAGTAGTAAAAATCGTAAGCTTCACCTCATCGGATCCCTGATGCTAGTAGCTACTGTATATGCTCCCCCAAACAGCATCCGTATTCCGTATGCGTCCACCTGGCTGCCTCGGCACACCAGTCAGCACCCATTGCAAGTACTTGTGTTTGTGTACATCCCGTATTCCGGTCTTTGGTCGAGAACAACGGCAAATGGACCACCAGTCCACCACCGTATGTCCGTATGCCTCCACCCAAAAAAAAACATTTTCCTCCACGTATTTTATTTTAGAATTTTAGAAAGAAAAAAAATGATCCATGACGGTTATTTCTCCGTCCACCGTGCACTTTTACTTTACTAGTCGAATTGTTTAATTATAACAAGATAATAACATTATCTATCTGTGATTCGTTTTGTTTTCCATCCATGCACGGCTGACATAGTAGTGGACACTGCCACAAATTTTTTCAGACAAATGTATCCTAATTTTCCATCTTCAAAACGAATGAAAGTGTTTTCACCAGAGTTTTCGAATAGGGATAAAAAGTACAACATTCGGAAGGCACTTTTTAATCTTTTCACAAAAGAAACCTCAGACTCACTTTGAGCCACCTTTTACTTTTCCTTCCATTCTTTAAACTAAAAATGGGGTACACAAATCTTTGTGGCGTCGAGCAAAAGTTGGCCATGTGGATTTTGACCCCAACCAGCACACCTGTGATCTTCCATAGTTTAATGAGTACTCTAGTTTAATTCACAGCTCTCACAGCCCTTCTCTGCTCCACAGATTCCTGATTTCCTGCTGTTAAAAATCTCAAAGATTCTACTGCTAACACTGGACCTACAACTAGTGCTCATCTACAAGTGATTAATGATTTGATCTGTGAGAGATGAAGTGTGACTGAAACAAAAATTTTAATCGATGGAATGGACCACCCCCATCCTCTTTGCAATGCCAATGGATGCCAGATGAGATCTTTGCTCATCATCCTGCAAATGCTAGCCCTTGGAGTCCAGAGAGGAGGTGGTTAGGCATTTATAAAAGGGTCAAAGGCCTCAGCTCATCTCAGCTCATGCAGCAGCATCCAAAGCTCAAGGCTGTGCACTCTTCAAGAGCCTCTCTCTCTCTCTCTCCTACTGCTGTGGATCATGATTGTCCACTGCACACTCACTGCTGGCAAAGTGGCAATGCAGAAATGCAGTGCAGTTCAGGGGTGGCCCAAAGTTTGTTGAGCTGCTGCTTTGGAGGAAATGCCTGCCACCTTTTGCCCCCAACTTTTGTTTTGAAGCCTTTTTTCCCAAACTTTCTAGGTGAGTTCAACAGTAATTACCTAGCTTTTAGCACTTCTTTAAGCTTGATCTGGTTCCCATAAGCTAACCTTACTTTTTTACAGTTTCATTACTACCTCTGCGGCTCTGCTTGCAATGTGAAATAAAGATGCTGCGACGGTGAAGGCATGGCTTGCGTTCAACCACAAATAAACTCTGCCAATTAGTAGTCCAATCAGGTTGATGATTACTGCAAGTCGCTGTCAAGCTTGTGAATGTTAGGCAGCTCCCGTCGTGAAACGCTAGTGGGGAGCTGGAACGCCACGGCTGGAACTTAGCTAGTCCTATCAATGGCGAGACAGTGAACACAAGAGGGTTTCGCTGCCCGCAAAATGCAGCTTTTCGAACTCTATTGAACTCCTTTATTTGGTGATTACAACGAAGAGGTGGTGCACGATCCACGATTCTCTCGCGCGATCTTGCCGTCCATCCCCACGCCGACGACGCAGAGAGTCCCGGCGATGACCCGGACGGCGAGCTATTCTCACGCGTTCCCAACTCGCGAACGCCAATCCGTGAGCAATCAGAGCTCGCGACTCAAGATAGAATCCTAACAACCTAAGTGCACAACCAAGACACGCTTAAGGCTAACAAATCTCCCCAAAGCTTGTACCTACTTGATGTTGACAAGACCGATCCTTGAGCGCAGCTCCAGGAACTTGACACCACCAAGGGGCTTCAGAATGTCCGCAGCGATCATGCGTGCCAATGAACTCGACATCCACCGCCTCCTCGATGCAATCGCGAATAAAATGGAATTTTGTATCAATGTGTTTGCTGCGATCGTGGAAGAGCGGTTCTTCTTGAGCATGATTGCGATCGGTTGTCGATCTTCAAGTTGAATGTGGTTCCTCCTCCGAGTTCGGCCAGAGACGGCCACCAGCCACACACTCGACAGCCGGCGTATTTGTCTTCACGGAGCGAGGGCCACGACCTTTGCTTTTGGACCGCCGGTGACGAGGTTGTTCGAGGAAGAACAAGACGCTTGTAGTGTCGCTGACGGTGTCGATGTCTCAGAGATCATGTCAGAAAACCAATCGCCTTGGTCCTCATATTCCTCCTTCAGAATAAAGAACTATCTGCGCGTGTAAGCGTAGCACTCGCCATAGCCAGTGTGCTCAAGATTGCGTCGCCTTGAAACGGATGTACCCAACAGAGAAAGCAAGATCGGGTCGTGAGTTCACAAGATACCTCGGTGACTCGATCGATCTTCCCAACGTGGGCGTCGCCATGACTTGTTCTTGAGCTTGAGGCGCGGCTCCATGGGGACTTGACTTGATTACAGTTCATGCCCGCAGCCTCTAGGATCTTCACCGCGTACGCCTGGCGACGCAGTAATCCCGCTCGAGTCCGATTCACCTCCATAGATAGTACTTCAGCCCGAGATCGCTTCTCGAACGCCCCTTCATCTCCTCTGAACTGCTCCAGCTTGAGGTCGCCGCCGGTGATGATGAGGTCGTCGACGACATGCCGACGATCACCGATGCCGGCCGTTCCGCGAAATAAACGGCGTGTTCGGAGGTGCCGCGGTGGAAACCGAGAGCGATGAGGAGGAATCCAACTTGGCGTGCGGTAGCGGGGAGCTTGGCGAAGTCGTCTGACAGCCTTCACCGGGGAGTACCTTGTGTCATGTCCTTCAACCTCAAAGCCGGGTCAGCGGATCAAGACCTCTTCTTGCGGCTCGCATTCTGTGAAGGCGGACTTGGCGTCTGAAAGGACCTTGTGATGCCTAGAGGGTGAATAGGATCACTTTAAAAATCTGCAAAATCTTAGCAATGATCGTGGACCGGATGACCCGACGATCGGGACCGGATGACCCGGGTTCGAGTCACCCCGGCACTTGTCTTGCCGATCAACCAAAGGCTTAGGGTAAACACAATAACTTATGAAGAATGTGAATTTGCAGAAAGTATATGAACCAAACTTAGTGTATTTGATGTGGAAACAACACGCAACAAAGGATATTACAAGCAACAACACAAATATGTAGATCGATTCAAAGATAACTTCTAGGGTTAGGGAGAAAATGAAGAACACAAGCAAGCAAAGGAGACAAGCGATTTGTTTACGAAGTTCACCTCCACTAAAGAAGGCTCTCTCATGAGGTTCCCACAAAGGGAGGGCTATCACGAAGAGCCACTTGCCTCACCCAATCCACCACAAAGGTAAATTGGTGCTCACTAAGAAACTCCACAAAGGAGAGGGTAATACAAACGTTCGGGTGCTCCACACGGAGGGGCACTCAACAAAGCGACGCTTAACCGCCTAGAAGCAAGCTTCAAGAGTAACAAACGCGAATCGATCAACCAAAACCACCACAAGTGCTTCTTGAGAGGAAGGAGTGAAGAGCTCTCACAAGGGCTAAATCCTACACCTCAAATGTCTCTCACACCCAAACCCTAGGAGAAATCCTTGATTGGAGTGCTTGGGAGGAGTTGGAGAGAGGGTTTGAAGCTTTGAGGTGTTTCAATGGTGGAGTAGTCGGAACCCTAGAGAGGAGGAAGAAGGAGTATGTATACCCACTTCCCGAGCTAGCCGTTGGGGGCTTCCTGCGCCTGGCCGTCACCCCAAGACGGTGGCAGTCACCCGCCCTCCAAGACTGCCCCGTGGCGGCCACTCGTCTTTTGACCCGTAAGGGAGGGGAAGGATAGCATAGTCTAAGGCTATAAAGGTTTTTCTAATGTTTTTCTAGTGTTTTCACTCTTGAAAAGATGAGATTAGATTAAGAAGGGCACTTGTAGCGAATTTTGACTAACCGACGCATCCCTCTTTTATAGTACGGTGTTTCCTAAACTCAAATTCAAACCGAAAATTAAATTAAATCGCCGATTGAGCTTCAACACCATTCATAAGAAAATGAGGGCTTCCTTTGAGTATTCACATTTATTTAATCTTTAAGCTGCACATCTCATTGAAGCATTAATCCTCCCAAATTGCATTATCATTATCACCAAAATAATTAGGGCCTAGATGCACTTTCAATCTCCCCTTTTGGTGATTGATGACAACACAATTTGGTTAAATAAAAAGATGTGTGTATCCAACAATTTAGTGAAACTCCCCTAGATGTGTGCATTATCAACAAGAGGCCTCAAATGCCTTTGCACACAAATTTGGCAAGAGCTCCCCTAAATCTTTGCATAAACACATTGTGCACAAGTGTGATAAGAATATTCCGTGATGCATATGACAATATATCACAACAATAAAGTGAGAAATAACATATCATCAACCAACACATGCATCACACATAACCATTAAGATTCTTACATCACACTAGCATAGATAAAGTCTTACAAATTAAGTCTACAAATAAAAGTTTGCACTTGGCACACCATCATCATCATCACCACACATAGTTCATTACATGTCCACTAGTTCTATTACATAAATAAACGATAAGAGATAGATAAAGATAGATAGCTCACTCCATCACCAAATTCACTCCCCTTTGGCAACAAGCACCAAAAGGAGAGCTACTCGCCGTATCGTCCTCCTCCTCACCTCCATAGTCTTCTTCTTCATCCTCAACCGGGACCCAAGAGCCGTCCTCCTCCCAAGGATTTGGAGCGGAGAGATGGAGGATCAAAAGTTCTCATCTCATGGACCGGAGAATGTGGAAGATTGTGGCCATATCTTTTGATTCTTCTCTTGCCTATGAAGCTCTTGAGCCAACCACCGACGAGCTCACGCTCCTAGCATCTTTGCGGAGCATGTTGAAGCAAGCAAACAAGCCTTTGGCAAGAAAATTGAACTCTCTTGCCCTTCCGCCCCATGAGAGTGAGAGGCACCTCCATTGGAAGGGGTTCATATGGACTCTTTGGTGGAGCTTGAGAGGAGGCACCCGCATCAATAGGTCCAACAAAGGATAAATCCGGAGGTCCTCCTATCAATACCCTGAATGCTTGCCAAGACGAAAAGATTGAGCAAGTTTCCTTTGCTAGTTTTGTATGGCTCATGAACAACATCCGTCTTAAGATCAAGTTTAGTGGCATGCTTAACCATCATATCAAAATGTACGGTGCATAGTGACATCCCATAGAGGAAGTGTGTGAGCAAATGATGATCTCATTCCAAAGAAAGTGGCAAACATTGAACTTGGGTTGACCAGGCCATTTGATAAATATTTCTAGCTCTATGAGATATGTTATCGGAATCACCACCTCTAGGACAAAGTGTGTACCTAAACAATAGGTTGAGCATCTTGTAAGCTGAGTCCACTAGTATGACCATAGTTGATGTTTCCATAGGCACGATCATACATAAACCTCATCTTAGTCACCTCTAGCTCATCTCACTATGAAGTGAAAAGATCACTAGAGAATTGATTGGTAGTGGTGGCACCTCTAAGTTTGAAAAGAAGCAAATTCATCAGAGAGAATCGCTTACCACCAGAGTGAAGTGCATCTCATTCTCATCTCGATCAACATAAAGTGTGGCATAGAATTGTGCCACCACCTCTGAGGATAATCCAATCGTAGCCCATAAGATATGCTATCCCCATGTCTTATGAGTTTGGACAAATAACCTCTTCAATAGGGGGAAGGTCAAGAAAGGCCAATCCACCCACTTCATCTCAATGGTCATGTGCCTTGGGTAGGATGGTTGACTCCAATCGCTTGATGAGCAAGCCAAACCGATCATCATCAGAATGACCTTTGGGCCTCCTTGGATCCTCGAGCCAAAAGCGAAGTGACCTCATGTCGGTCCCCCATCTTCATGAAATTCACCAAAGGAGGTCACGCCTTGCGCCCGGGAGGTGAACGGAATAGCCATCTCACATAGAGAGACAAGTCCATATTGTCATCATAACGATCTCCAACTCATGAGCTTGCCCTCTTGGTCCTAGCACCACGGTTGACTCTTCTTGAGAATAGGGTTGCCATCATGACCACGACCACGGCCTTGAGCACGAAGGAGGAGCTTGAGGCCTTCTCTTTCATGCACATGAATACCACTCCTCCGGATGAGCGCTCCTCCTCCTCACTTGATTCGAGCGAATCTCCTTGTCACGAGGCGCTCACTTTCTCGACCCATCCGTAGATAGATAATGTATGCAAGGAATTAAGATATGTATCAAGAATCAAAACTTAGGTCATTGGGCACCCGGGTCCTAGCCAGGGTCAAGCGAGACGGTGGTCGGCGATCCATGAACCGTGATGAACCCTAGAACGCAGAATCAAGGGAGTGAGTGCTATGGTTGTTGGATTGAAATGAGATCAAAAGAGATGTTCTAGAGCATAAAAGCATTGAGAGAGGAAATCATCTAGAACGAACTACATTGAGAGATCGGGAAATCAGTTTGAATTGACTACCGGGGATTCAAGTTTTCGAAGACCCGATGAGGAAAGAGCTCTAGATGAAGAGGAGAATCCAATCCCCAATCCACGGAGGACTCCTGTGGAGTCCCTCGCTTTAGAGAGCAATGGGGGCGGCGGTCATGTAGAAAAGAAAGGAGTTAGGTTTCTTTTAGAGGTCGGCAGCCCAGCAGGTGGCTCACATGGCAAGGCGATCTGACGGTGGCCTGCCTCGAGGCGCCCGGCGACATGGGTGTCCCGGCGACCCTCGGTCCAGTGGGTGAACTGCCACTGTGCTTGAGAACATGCAAGTTTGATAGAATGATTTCGATCAAAGAGATATAGATAGATAGACTTGGTAGAATGATTCAAGATTAGAGAGATAAGATTTTCATAGATGAGATTTTCAAGACTTTGAGATAAATGATTGAAATCGCTAGTGGACACATAATAAACTTCTTCTAGACACAATCAATCATGCATAACAATAGTCAATTTGATCAAAAGATCTCCCAAGGTTTTGAAATACTCACACAAATAAATAAAAATAAAACATTTTCAACCTATCTAGGCATGCAATAAGTCAAGCCAAGTTACGAGAATCCAAGATATTTAGCTCACTCCTCAAAGCACAAAACCTTTGCTCATCTAGAGGCTTAGTGAAGATATCGACAAGTTGCCTCTCGTGCTCACATGACGTAGAGCAATATCTCC
The DNA here is from genome assembly GCA_022644695.1 of Cenchrus purpureus. Taxonomy (NCBI): domain Eukaryota; kingdom Viridiplantae; phylum Streptophyta; class Magnoliopsida; order Poales; family Poaceae; genus Cenchrus; species Cenchrus purpureus. Next base: position 104,083,939 of record CP053460.1, read on the forward strand.
CTTAGCCTCATGATCCCTTAAGAAATGATGTCGAATATCTATGTGCTTTGTTCTAGAGTGTTGGACCGGATTGTTTGCTAGCTTGATGGCACTCTCATTGTCACACAAGAGTGGAATCTTTACTAAACTCACAACCGTAATCACTCAACGTTTGCTTCATCCACAAAGTTGTGCACAACAAGCACCGCCACATACTCGGCCGGTAGTGGATAAAGCAACCGAATTTTGCTTCTTTGAGCTCCATGACACCAAAGACCTACCAAGAAATTGGCAAGTCCCTTAGTGCTCTTTCGATCTACTTTGCAACCGCATAGTCCGAATCGATAGCCAAGTAAATCAAAAGTGGAGCCCTTGGGATACCATAAGCCTAGGTTAGGAGTGTGTACCAAATATCTAAAGATTCTCTTAACGGCCATTAGATGACACTCCTTAGGATTGGCTTGAAATCTTGCACACATGCACACACTAAGCATTATATCGGGCCTAGATGCACAAAGGTAAAGGAGGAGCCAATCATGGAACGAAATACCTTTTGGTCGACCGACTTCCTTCTTCATTGAGATCAAGATGTCCATTTAGAGCCATAGGAGTCTTGATGGGCTTGAATCGCCATGTCAAACCTCTTGAGCATATCCTTCACATACTTGGTTTGACAGAAAGTCCCTTCCTTCAATTGCTTGATTTGAAACCCAAGGAAGAACTTCAATTCACCCATCATAGACATCTCGAATCTCTTGGTCATGATCCTACTAAACTCTTCACAAAATTTATCATTAGTAGACCCAAAATATCATCAACATAAATTTGACAAATAAAGATATCTTTTCCATTTCTTTGAATGAAGAGAGTAGAATCGGCTTTGCCTATCTCAAAACCGTTCTTGAGAAGAAAATCCTTAAGGCATTCATACCATGCTCTAGGAGCTTGCTTAAGCCCATAGAGCGCCTTATGGAGCTTGTACACATGGTTTGGAAAGTTTGAATCTTCAAAGCCCGGTGGTTGATCAACATAAACTTCTTCTTGAGAGGTCCATTCAAGAATGCACTCTTCACATCCATTTGATGAAGCTTGAAATCATGATGAGTAGCATAGGCCAAAAGGATACGAATTGACTCAAGCCTTGCTACCGGAGCATAAGTCTCTCCAAAGTCCAAGCCTTCAACTTGAGTGTAGCCTTTGCCAACGAGCCTTGCCTTGTTCTTTGTGACGACACCAAATTCATCTTGCTTGTTCCTAAAAACCCATTTGGTGCCGATCACATTTTGCTTTGGGTCTTGGCACCAACTCCCAAACTTCATTTCTCTTGAAGTTGTTCAACTCTTCCTCCATGGCAATAATCCAATCCGGGTCCTCAAGAGCTTGTTCCACACTAAGAGGTTCCAAAGAGGAAACAAACGAGTAAAATGCACAAAAATTTGACAATCTTGAGCGAGTTGTTACCCCTCTTTGAATACTCCCAAGTATGTTGTCAACGGGATGATCCCGTTGAACCATTTGATGTACTCTTGGGTGTGGTGCTTGAGATTGACGTTGAATGGGTCCATCATCATCATCTTCAACTTGTGGGCTTCTTCTTGAGCTTCACCACCTTGTTCTCCCCTTGATCAAAGCCCCGCCCATGATCGTCACCATGAACTTGACTTTCATCTTGATGAACTTGAGAACTTAGTGGTTCCACTCTTGTTGATGATGATGGATCTTGATTGCTTGTGTTACCGGAGCTTGAACTTGAGCCTCACGAGGCATCACTTCACCGGTCCCCATTCTAAAGATTGATACACTTGGGGTTCTTCATCATCTACAAGTTTTCACTAACTTGCTCTCGTTGAGAGCCGTTGGATTCATCAAATTTCACGCTCACTGTGGTCTCAACACAACCGTGGTTTTGTTGAAAACACGATAGGCATGCTCGTTAGTTCCATAACCAGAAAACCTTCATCAACCTTGGATGCAAACTTTGAGGCTTTGGGTTTCTTGTTAAGTATGAAACACTTACACCCAAAGACCCTAAAGTAGTGCACACTAGGCTTCTTACCGGTGATGATCTCGTAGGGAGTCTTGTTCAAGTACTTGTGGAGGTAGAGGCGGTTGGCGGCATGGCATGCGGTGTTGATGGCTTCCACCCAAAATGAGTCCGGAGTCTTGTATTCATCAAGCATTGTTCTTGCCGCTTCAATCAGCGTCGGTTCTTCCTCTCCACGATGCCATTTTGTTGAGGGGTGTATGGGAGTTCATGCTTGATGCCTTCTTCATCTAGGAACTCTTCAACTTGAGTGTTCCTAAACTCCGAGCCATTGTCACTTCTTATGTTCTTGACCTTGAGCTCGAACTCATTTTGAACTCTTCTAATGAACTTCTTGACCACTCCCTTTGCTTCACTTTTATCTTGCAAAAAGAATACCCAAGTGAAACGGGAAAAGTCATCAACAATTACTAAACCATATTTGTTACCACCGATGCTTATGTAGGCAATTGGTCCAAACAAGTCCATGTGTAGTAGCTTCAATGGTCTTGATGTTGATAGGATGTTCTTGGCGGGATGATGCGCTCCAACTTGTTTTCCCGCTTGACAAGCACTACATAACCTATCTTTCTCAAAACAACATTTGTTAGTCCTAGGATGTGCTCGTCCTTTTGAAGTTTGGCCAAGTTCCTCATGCCAACATGGGCTGGTCGGCGATGCCATAGCCAACCCATGTCGGATTTTGCCACTAAGCAAGCCTTAGGGTCCACCTTTACTTTTGTGAAGTCCACATAGTAAAGCTTTCCCTTAGGTGACCCAGCAAAGACAATAGAGGAATCCTCACTTCTAGAGACGGTCACACCCTCTTTGGTAAAGAGACAATTGTAGCCTTTCTCACAAAGTTGTGAAACGGACAACAAGTTGTACCCTAAACCTTGCACATGAAAACATCTTCAATTGAATTTGTTGTTGAGATAGCAATTTTACCTAGACCGATTACATCTCCTTGACCATTGTCTCCATAGATGATAGTTTCCGTAGGGTTGTCATAATGCTCAAGGGATGCAAATAAGCCTTCATCTCCGGTCATATGATTAGTGGCTCCACTATCAATCAACCATGCGCTTCCACCAGAGGAGTAGGCCTACAAAACAAGTTTAAGCTTTTGGTTTAGGTACCCAAAAGATTTGGGTCCTTGGAGGTTAGAAGCATAAACTTTTGGAACCCACACACTCTTCCTCATGGCCTTCTTGGTGTAGGCTCCAACATACTTGACCACCATTTTACCATTGTGGTCCAAGGTCACAACATAGTCACAAGTGTAGTTGGAAGAGGCTTGTGTTCAACCACATTCTTCGATGCCTTTGATGGAGAATTAACCCCACCACTTCCTTTTGTGGTGTTCACAACCTTTGGCATGTCCTTTGTTGTGGTAGAGGTGGTGACTCCATGGGCAATATCCATAATAGTGTTGAGGTAGCCACCCTTGTTCCACAAGGGATCTCATGCCCTTTCACCACTAATCTACCATTGACCTTGTTGTTCTTGTAGTGCCCAAGTTCTTGCTTGTCAACCACCTTGGGGATGGACTTGACACCATTCTTGCCTTGAGTGATCAACATGTTCAATCGGGCTATTTCTTTGTCTTTGCTCTTGATTGTTTCCTCAAGCCTTGCATGGTTAGTCTTGAGAGCATTTATATCAATGTTAGAGCAAATAGAACAACCTTTGCTAGTGGAGGCACTAGAGTCCAATGTTGCCTTAGGAGTGGCTTTGGTGCTTTCCCAAAGACTACTATAGTTAGCTTCAAGAGTTTTGTATTTCTCCGTCAAGCATGAGAAGGCTTGATTGAAGCTCACTATGAGTGGCTTTAGGAAGCTAAGATTCATTTGCTAAAGTATAATCCTTTGACATCCTCTTGTTGGAATCATTGGCCAAAGACAAGTCCGTGGTCAACTTTTCCACCTTAGCCTTCTCCTCGGCAAGAGATTTCTCTAGAGTAAGGTTTCTTTCCTTTTCAAGGATAAGCAAGTCTTCTTGCTCATGCGAATCTCCTTCTTTTCCTCTAATTTGTCCAAAAGCTTTTAATTTCCTTATGACCCTTTTACCGAATTTCTTTATCATGTTATCTTCCATTTCCTTTTCCTCATCTATGTTTTCTATGTCATCACTAGGTGTGGATGAAGAAGAGGTTGAGAAGATGAGGTAGTAGTTTCTTGTACCTTGCTCCCCCTTGCCATGAGGCAAAAGTGAGAGTGGTCTTCATTGTCGGAAAAGTTGTTGAAGAGGCGTGATGAAGATGACCCTTGTGCCATGGCGAGTTGCCATGCCTTGCTTCTTTGGTTCCTCATCTTCATCACTTGAGTCCATTGACCCACATGCACGCCCTTGGTACTTATTCTTGTACTCCTTGCTCTTCTCCTTGTATTTCTTCTCTTCCTCATTCTTGTTCTTGTTCTTGGGACACTCGGCAATAAAGTGTCCATACTCTCCACACTCATAGCATTTTCTTTGAGACTTCTTCTTTCTTTCATCTCCGCCTTTCTTGATGCCTTGACTTCAAGAATTTCTTGTACTTCCTTATGGCGGCGGTTTCTTCATCCGTGCTTCCTTCATCACTAGTGTCTTCCTTCTTGCTCTTGGAGGGCTTAGACTTTGCTTCCACCACTTCACTAGAGCTAGCATTGAGGGCTAAACTCTTGCCCATCTTCAAGGTTAGAGACTTTTCCACATCTTGATCAACTAGTTCTTGATGCAAGATTTCTCCAAGAAGTTGAGTGGGTGTCATTGTTGGGTATCTTGGATCCCTTCTTATCATAGCCTCAAATTCTTGTCCTTAGGGGCAAAAGCTCTTAGCAACTTCTTTGTGACCTTTGAATCGTCCCAATCTTTACTTCCAAGTGCTCTAATGTCCGAGACAAGGACCATGAGCCTATCATACATTTCTTGTACGGTCTCTCCATCCTTCTTCATTAAGAATAGCTCAAGCTCTCCGTTGATTAGGTCCATCTTCCTTGCCTCACATGTTCGGTTCCCTCATGTGCTTCCTTGAGTGTATCCCAAATCACCTTGGCAATTTGGATGTTCCGACCTTGTTGAATTCTTGTGCACACAAGGATCCCGTGATGACTCTTGTTGCTTGCACGTTGCGGTGGAGGTCTTGCTCATGCTCAATTGTGAGGGCTTCTCCTTCGGCGGGTATTGTAACACCTACAACCACAATCTTCCAAAGAGAAGGGTGAAGCCCGTAAAGGTGCATTTGCATATCATAAGCCCATTTGGGATAGTCCTTCCCATCGAAATGAGGAGGCTTTCCCAAATGCACGGAATAGAATTTTTCGTTAGAGTTGTTGCCCGGAATTTGTGCGTAGTTGTAGGGCACTTCGTAGAACCCGGAGTGAGTGTACTTGGCTTGCTCCTTCTTGATCATCTTCTTGAGGAGCTTCTTGGCCATCTTCTTGGCCTTCTTCTTCTTCTTAGCCTTTCTTCTCTTCTTTGCCGCCTTCTTTGCCGGATCATCACCATCCTTGACATCTTCATCACTTGAGTCGGAGTCCGAGTCAGAGTCGGATGAAGAGTCATCGGAGTCGATGTTGGATGGTGAACGGCTTGGAGCCTTGCCGGTGAGGTCACCGACTTGAGCTGCCTTTAGCTCTCTCTTGGGCTTCTTTTGCGGTGATTTCTTGGGGTTGGGTTGCTTCAACCCGACATCTTGATCCCTTAGCGGTTAAGCCTAAATCAAGGGATTAGGCTCTGATACCAATTGAAAGGACCTTGTGATGCCTAGAGGGGGGGTGAATAGGATCACTTTAAAAAATCTGCAAAATCTTAGCAGCGGATCAGGGACCGGATGACCCAAGACGCGATGATGACCCGGGGCTCGAGTCACCCCAGCACTTGTGCCGGATCAACCAAACGCAGGTAAAACACAATAACTTATGAAGAATGTGAATTTGCAGTATATGAACCAAACTTAGTGTATTTGATGTGGAAACAACCTGCAACAAAGGATACAAGCAACAACACAAATATGTAGATCGATTCAAAGATAACTTCTAGGGTTAGGGAGAAAATGAAGAACACAAGCAAGCAAAGGAGACAAGCGATTTGTTTACCAGTTCACCTCCACTAAGAAGGCTACGTCTCCGTTGAGGTTCCCACAAAGGGAGGGCTATCACGAAGAGCCACTTTGCCTCACCCAATCCACCACAAAGGTAAATTGGTGCTCACTAAGAAACTCCACAAAGGAGAGGGTAATAAACGTTCCGGGTGCTCCACACGGAGGGCACTCAGCAGGCGCCTAACTGCCTGAAGCAAGCTTCAAGAGTAACAACGCGAATCGATCAACCAAAACCACCACAAGTGCTTCTTGAGAGGAAGGAGTGAAGAGCTCTCACAAAGCTAAATCCTACACCTCAAATGTCTCTCACACCCAAACCCTAGGAGAAATCCTTGGAGTGCTTGGGAGGGAGTTGGGAGAGAGGGTTTGAAGCTTTGGAGGTGTTTCAATGGTGGAGTAGTCGGAACCCTAGAGAGGAGGAAGAAGGAGTATGTATACCACTTCCCGAGCTAGCTGCTGGGGGCTTCTGTACTGGCCGGTCACCCAAGACGGTGGCGGTCACCCTCCTCCAAGACTGCTCTGGCGCCACTGCGCTTGACATCATTTTGGAGGGGAAGGATAGCATAGTCTAAGGCTATAAAGGTTTTTCTAATGTTTTTCTAGTGTTTTCACTCTTGAAAAGATGAGATTAGATTAAGAAGGGCACTTAGCGAACTTGACTAACCGCATCCCTCTTTATAGTACGGTGTTTCCTAAACTCAAATTCAAACCGAAAATTAAAATTAAATCACCGATTGAGCTTCCACCATTCATAAGAAAATGAGGGCCTTCCTTTGAGTATTCACATTTATTTAATCTTTTAAGCCTCACACATCTCATTGAAGGCATTAATCCTCCCAAATTGCATTATCATTATCACCAAAATAATTAGGAGCCTAGATGCACTTTCACGTCCATATGATGGACGCCATCCTCTCTCCTCAAGATGGGCGCAAGCGGTGATTCCGAGAGCGAGCTACGCGACCTCGTCAAGTCGACTTGTCACCGGATGTACCCCTTGGCGAGGTGAGCCTTGTGGTGATGTTGCGGCCGGCGTCACGCTTTGACCTTGAAAACCCACTTTAGACCTTGCCGCCGTCGGAGGGTCGACGAGGATCCAGTTCCATTGCCTTCGATCGCCGCCATCTCTCGCCTCCATCGCCTCCAGCAGCCTTCCTCGAGCTTCGCGTGGCGAGCTCTGCATGCGAGGAGATCCTCTTGGAACTCGTGGTTCCGCCGGGGTCTTGGCGTTGCCGATGTTGGTGACGCGCGAAACGGAGGGTGCTTCATCGTCGTGGTGGCGTCGAACTCGTCGGCACGGTGGCGGTGTCACGAACCTAGCGCGTTCCCACGCCGGTGGCGCAGAGTGTGGCATTCTCACAGGCGTGGTGTCGCGTGGCGCTTGACACCGGCGTTGAGGCGCAGTGAGCGTCGGAGTGCCCAGCCGAGCCGGCTCGTCGTCGGTCGTCGTGGTGGAATATTCCACCACAAAGTCAGTGAAGTCCTCCTGACCGCCGGAGTGGCGAAGCGTGAGCTCTCCATCGCCAAGACGCCCTCGTCAAGACGATGTTGAGATGACGACGGCGCTTGTCGCCGTCGTAGGCGACGCTTTGACTGAGTTCGACGAAAATCATCGCTTGCTCCTGTCGAGCTTTGAGGTGCCGCTGGTGTTCACGACATGAACAACGCAGCCAAACACACGCAGATGATGAACGCTTGTGCGCATTGTACCACTGGAGTCTTCCCGATCCAGACGTCTGTTGAGGATGTAGACAGCTGTGCATATCGCCTCCCCGCAGAATGTTCCAGGGAGGTTCTTGGCCTTCAACATCGAAGCCATGGCCACCTTGTTGATTTTCGCCGACGACGCCGTTTCTTGGGAAACGGCGCCGGCTTCCGCCCCACCGAGCTCGATGCGTGGTCGTTGAGGCTTGCGCGGTGAACTCTCCACCAGTGCGCGAAGAACTCACGACTTGTGGCCGCTCTCGGCCGATGGCCGCTTTGATGCGCTTGATGGCCGTCGGTGCTTCGCCTTGGTGAGGCAGGCCACCCACATGAACCTCAGTGTCGGCGAGAGAAGAAAGTAAGTGTTGCCGCCGAGGTCGGCGTGGCGGGGCCGCGAGATCACCGTGAACGCGCTCGGTGTGGGCGCGTTGCTCTTGCGGAACGGAGTCCGCGGTGTTTGCCGCAGGCAGCCTCACTGCCGCCGACCGATCAGCGGTGGCATGACCGTCTCCCTCGCATCTTCCGGGCGCGGTGAAGTTGGTGTGGCGGGCGGGCGTGCCGGCTTAAGCCCTTCTCCCGCGCGTGCCAAACACACCGCATGCGAGGTTGAGGTCGAGCACGTAGAGCCTAGGCCCCGGTGTAGCGGCGGTGGCGGTGTCGAAGATCCGTGATCACACCGTCTCAATCGAACCTTGAACCCACGCCATCCATCTTCGCGATCGATGGGCGGTGAGGCAGGATGTAGTAGATGTTGTCGAGGCGCGGTGTTCTCCGGTCTTGTAGCGAGCAACGGTGCCGCATCCTCGATGCGGATCACAGTCGTTCCGGCGAACCGTCCGGTGGCGCTAGTGTCGAGGTCGACGAACGCCCGCGGCCGTCATGTGGTTCGTGGTCCGTGTCCGTAACCCGGTAGGGCTCGGATCCTCTTCTCGACGGCGCCAACACCTTCGCCCACGAGGTGGATCTCCTGCGTGAGCGGCTGGGATGGATCGGCGCGCCATGGATCCGCCGCGCGGTTGGAGACGGTGCTGGCGGTGTGGCGGCACGGTGGAGACCGGTGGGGCGGCGTCGTGGGGAATGAGCTCCCCACCGAGGTCAACGCAGGCCTCTCCAAGAAGAAGGGTCTGCTCATCGTCTTGGGCCACGTGCTCCCTTCCACGGCCGCGGCGATCTTTGGCCTCTTCTGCAAGCCTTGCACACATCGTCGTGGGTGGCCCGAGTTGTTGCACACAGTCGACGGAGCCCACGCCGCGTCTTGCCTCATGGCCTGCACTTGCCCCTTTGTTTCGCCCGGTGGAGGAAGACGAGCCCCTGCTGGACCCACCTTGCTCGCGGTTGGCCTTGTCCCGCGCCCTCCATTCGTCCTCCGTCAGCATCAGCCGTCCCATGGCATCGGTGGGCGGCTTGTTCTTGTTGCGGCGCTCAAGACGCGGAGACGGTGTCACCTCCTCAGGTGGCGTTGAGGTCGAGGATCATCTCGCAGTGACCGCGCTTGCTCCGGTACTCGAACGACCTCGACAACTTCTTCACCACCTCTCACGCATCGCCGTCGAGCGTCCGCGTTGTGCGGTGGTGATCCTAGTGAAAACTCGTCAACTCACCATCTTTGAACTCGATGTGGCGAACTCGCGCATTGAATCGCGCACCCCGGATGGTCTTCACAGCCTCCCTCGCCGTCGTCTTCCTGGCGAGTGTGCTCCATATAGGCGTCGAGGGCGGTGCCTCACGCTCACCGAGATCGATCGCCCCACAATCCTGGAAGTTCACCGTCATCACCAACGACCACTCGGTAGTTGGTTGGGATCCGATTTCAGCGATCCCGGGCGTCCGGAAGCGGCGGGCGTGAACCGGCCGCCACGCGGAGTGGGAGAAGCGGGCGTCTTCTGCGCGGGCGATGTCTTGACATCATCGCGGTCTTCTGCCGCGCTGTGATGTGAACCCGGCTCGATGCCACTTGTTAGGCAGCTCCGTCGAAACGCTAGCCGGCCTACGCAGCCGAGCTCGGAACTTAGCTAGTCCTATCAATGGCGAGCACGTGAACACAAGAGGGTTTGCGCAAAATGCAGCCGAACTCTATTGAACTCCTTTTATTTGGTGATTACATGAAGTGGCGCCGATCCACGATTCTCCGGTGTGACCTTGCCGTCCATCCCACGAGAGTCTGATGACGGACGGCTATTCTCGCGCGAACTAAGCACGGCGGCCACACAATCCGTCCTAACAACCTATAAGTGCACAACCGGTACACGCTTTGCTAAGGCTAACAGTGAAGGCATCCACACATGACACATAGGACAAGACAGTAAAGCTTGGATGGATTATGTGGGGACTGCACCAAACCTGTACAGGAGCATTCAGTTCTCTCTTGCCTCAAATGACTCTACTGGTTCCACCAATGGTCAAAACAAAGGCAGTGAAAAGGAGATTTGCAACCGCAGTACTGTTTCTCGTTTGGCATCAGTTGTGCGTTCTCCGTCCCCTGGCGAGTGTCGTCAATCGAGTGCCCATCATGAAGGCCATGAACCCTGTACGATCTTCTTGTCTCCTGGCAAAACTGACGGAGAGAAGAGATGGGAATTACCGTACAGTAACTTATCAGCACTTGTGGTCTTATGTGCATGGCTAAAAATTCAGTAGAACAAAGAGCAGATTGTGCTACTGTTTTGTCCTAATGGATCCACTCAACAGCTAACATGGTAATTCTGACTTCTGATCGAGAGACGACTGGGTAAACGGAGCAGATTGTTTACGGCTGACTTTACATGGGGGCGCATGCAGGTGTCTTTACTCTTTACAGCGAAGAGAGGACGCAAAATGTTCTGGCTTTGGGCATCAACAGTTTGCACGTAACAGCAGGAGCTCCCAAGCTTCAATTCATAAACAAAAGTTGAGCAAGAAAGTATTGCCCTTTGAGCTTTGGTAACCATGCACGCACATCTTTAACATATATATTTTCTTGCCCAACTTTTGTTCAGAAAGGTACAAATTTTTAACTCCGTTATTTGCTAAACTTTTTGTTTGGTGACAGCGAGTTGACTGCAAATTAATGAGCAAAGGAAGCAGAAAAAAAAATCTAAAAAAGGGTGCAGAAAGCAGAAAAAATATCTAAAAACAGGGTACAGAAAGCTCACTGAAGGACCTATTGGTTGGCAAAGAACTAGAAGATTATTTTCATTTTTCATGTCATTTCATTGCTGTGAACTGTACTTTGCACACACATATGTCCACCTGATTCACAAGCTGCAAGTTGAACCGGTTCTACAAGCACATCCAACCACACCTTTTTGTGTGCGCTCATGCTTGACACACTTGCAACAGAAGATATATTCTGATCCAAGCATGGGGGCAAGAATCAAGCAAAACAATGATGGCAACCACAATAACCTCCAAATAGCATCACTTTTCTCTTCACCTTTGCTGGCTTGCTGCTGCCCATGTTGCCAGATAGATCTTCTTCTTTCAGCAGAGCACACGAAAATTGCAACCTTTTCCCAAATAGAAACGCATGATGCCAACCGGCCTCATCGATGGGTAGCCCAATGCTACCACCAAGCAATGGTAGGATAGATTCTAATGATTTTTGCTGTGGAATTTTCTACTATGATTCTAGGTTTTGGTCCCAAACCTAGAGATCCAGGATCATGAGCATTAAGTTGACAGAGCTAGCCAATAGTTTCACTTTCTTCCTCAACAGAAGAAGATCACATGGCCAAGAGCATGCTTGAATGGTGTCCACGGTGCTCGGACGAGCCTCCCTCTGTCGTTGCCATGTGGGCCCAATTTTCGTGGGCCCACATGTTAGTGACTGTGTCAGCAGAGGAACCGTTTACAGCTGCAGTCAAACCAAACATCAGGGTTGATTTTCTGTCACCATTTTTCATGAGCAAAGAGAGTAGGAGACAGACAATGATCCTAGTAGAGTTTCGGTTACAGGTAGTGATTAGTGCTTAGAAAAGCTAGTTAATCTAGTAATGGGCCTCATCACTCTACCGGGAGACAGAATCAGTAACTAGCAATGGAGTGATTCATGATTGCCCTGCCCCATCAGCACCAACACAAGCCCTTGCACTGTTGCACAGAACACACCCCGTGCCTGCACAGTCCATGCCAGAAGAAAAAATGTGAGCTCCCAAACAATCCCTCTGCCTGGGGTTTTTGGCTTTCTTTGCAGATGCTTCTGGCGAGAATCCTAACTGTATGTCCATCATTGCGGATGAAGACTAGAGTTTGTTGAGCCTCATCATGATGCCCTTGCGCTCCATTGTTGTTCTTCAAGGGGAAAAAAAAACTTGCCACCTATGCAACCCTTTTAAATTTGTTGGAGTTGAGTCATGTTGAAAGATACAAGCAGCTAGTACTCAGTAGCATACTAGCACTTGTTTGGCAAGTTGCAACTGCAACCAACCGTTTCGTTGCACGTGAGACTAGGATGCCACACGAATCATGGATACTGTTTTGTTGGACCTTCGATGATTATGGTTGATGAGGCCCAGTTTTATTTTAGCCCAACAACACTTGATCGTCCTTCCTCATAGGATTCTGGCACCATGGCAAGACCGCAAGAGTGTGATCTCGAGCTGTCCGGACAACATGGCAGCCTCTGTCATGGCCTCGTTGGCTCTGAAACCATCCCAATCTCAATTCTTGGATCGATCGAGGTTCCCAGGTGTGAAGTCATCTGCAAGATCTTCAGCCTTCAAAGTAATGGCCAAGAAAATAAAGAAGATCCAAACCTCTCAGCCTTTAGAATTAAATGCTCATGTCTTGTTTCATGCATACATTCCTAAAATTCAATCATAGAATCCTTTAGAATTATCCAAAAAAAATCGTACTAATGTGCTGGATGCCATTCTTCATGATCCTGAAATTGCATACTAACAAACTTTTTCTTGTTATGTTAACATACAGGGCCAGCAGGAGGATTAAACTTGAAGGATGATGTTGATGCATCTGGAAGGCCAGCGAAGGTAAAGCGTTGTGGTTGCAAGAACAAAAGAGAAAATTATCAGAAAAGGCGTCGCAGACTTGTGATCACCTAATATTGTTCCAATTTTGATCAGGGGAAAGGCGTCTATCAGTTCACTAGCAAATACGGGGCAAATGTTGATGGGTACAGGTAAAATTCACCCACCCTCTATTTAGTCTTTAAACACAACTCCGATGTTAGTGTTAGAAAAAAAAGATACAGGATTATACAGATCTGGTAAGAAGGGAACTGTACATTTCAGTAAGAAATAGTGACCAGAAAATAGCATTCATTATTCATCTATGGCCTTCGAATTTAACAAGGCTGATCTTTTCCATGTAGCCCAATATATAATCCAGAAGAATGGTCTCCAAGTGGTGACGTTTATGTTGGAGGTATGCGCCGAAAATCCTCCCAAAGTAACAGCATGGAAACACTCACCGCTACTTTAGAACTTCAGATGTTTCAGTTCTCAAGGCGCATTTTTTTATAAATGACCTTTCTTCCTTGATTTGTGCAGGAAAGCGAGGGTTGTTGCTCTGGGCAATCACTCTTGCTGGAATTTTGTTGGGTGGTGTTCTTCTTGTCTACAATACCAGCGCCTTGGCTTCTTGAAGCGTGGATGCAGAAAATATAATCATGTAACATGCAGTGTCACATAGTTTAGATAAATCTTTATCCAACTATGTCCCTAGAATCCGTAGGAGAAGTGAATGGAAAATTCATAAATAAGTAATATAGTTATGGGTTCTCCAATGAGATAATCTGAGAAAATTCAGTAAATGAAAAGAGACCTGTAGCTTCAGCTAACAAGACCATGCTCCTATTGATAGCATACCTGATACCTGAAGAGTTGAAGACAGTCTGAACCAAAATACTAAACCTTAAGTCAAGAAAATAACTGACACTTATGAAGTTTTACAGATTTGAAACTCGGTCCATGAAAGAATAGAACAATTAATTTCCATGCACAAATCTCCCAAGTAATGTTTAGCATTGCATTTGCATTTCTTTCCAGAGTACTACAAAAGAATAAATCAAATCGACATAATTAGCATTTTCTACATCAGCACAAGTGAAAAGAAAAGAAAGAATCGACCCCACTGAAGAAAAAAAGAATTCAGTATATTGTTGGGGCAACCATATATGGTTTTACAGTACTGCAGATGGCAGTGCTGCTGAGCACGTTGTTAATTGGACACACACCCTATTCAGTTGATTGACATCACCAATTCAAACAGTCTCCAGCACCTCAATTTTGATATCAACTGATTCCCTGTCTGCATCCTGACAATCTGAATGAGCTGATTCTTCTACTTCTTCGATGCACCGCATGTCTTCAGAGAACTTCAGTTCAGGTCCTGATAGACCATCGGCAGTTGCAGTTTGTAAATACGCTTGGTGCAACTGCAAAGCATTCTCTAGGTGCCACAGTACTTCACCCATTGATGGCCGGTTCCTCCCCTCATCTGCAAGGCACTTTTCTGCTATCTCACTGAATTGCTTGACAGAGTCTGGCGTGTAATTTCCACCTAATCGAGATCGATTACGGTCTCAAGCAAGTTCTGCTTTTTCCACTTAAGAGCCCACTCAGGAAGGTTTATCTGATCTCTTGGCAAGGTCGGGTTGATGACCGGCCGAGCACATAACACTTCAAGCAGCACCACACCAAAAGAGTACACATCTGAACTCTGAGTTAACTGTTGTCTCATAAAGTACTCTGGATCAAGGTAACCAAAACTCCCCTTCACAGCAGTACTAACATGAGTATGATCCAATGGACCATCTTTTGAAATACCAAAATCTGCCATCTTCGCAACAAAATTGTCATCTAGCAAAATATTGGTAGTCTTAACATCCCTGTGAATTATGCCCCTGTCAAGTCCAGTGTGCAGGTAGTGAAGCCCTCTTGCCGCACCAATGCAGATTTCAAGCCTTTGCTTCCATGTAAGAGCAGGAAGGTCACTTCCATATAGGTGGCTCCTCAAGGTGCCATTTGCCATGTGCTCATAAACTAAGATCATCTCATTTTGTTCATCACAATAGCCAATCAAGGACACGAGATGCCGGTGCAGCCTTGAGAGCATCTCGATCTCAGTTTCAAATTCCTTGACACCCTGCTGAGATTGTGCATGCCCCCTCTTAATTGCCACTGGGGTGCCATTTTCAGTTTCACCCTTGTAGACTTTGCCAAAACCTCCAACTCCAATCACCAAAGACTCATCAAAGTTCATGGTGGCTACTTTGAGTTCTGCAAAACTGAATTGCCTGCCCATCCTGCAGCTTCCAAATGTTCCAGTTGTGCGAAGAGTCGGGAGGCACGCATTAGTAGCCATTGGTGTAGCCGGAGTGTTGTCCTTGGTCATGTTAGCTGGAATATTATTCTTCCGCCGCAGATAAAAGCAGAAATAAACAGCACTAGCAATTGAGGTAAAAATCACCAAACCAGCAGCAGCACCAATTAGTACCCACTTGGGGCTACGCTTTGGCTTCACCATGCCACCATTCATACCCCCAATTCTAATTGTTGGATGGCCAAGATTTCCATCCCGGCTGACCTTAAAGATTTCCATTCCATTCAAAAGCGCATCACTAGCTGCAGCGCTAGTTGCAGAGGACTCAGAACCCAACTGAACCCAAAGGGTGTCTGAGGAGGCACCATCAAGAAAGTCCTCATGAAAAGCCTTGTTCTTGCCCCCAGCTTTCGCAAACACATCATAGTTCTCTGCAGCAGTCTTGCTATTGATGTAGATCTTGAACTTGCGCTGCTCCGCCTCTTCGTACTCGAGCTCACAAAAATGCAGCCGGACCAAGTAATCGAAGCCAGGATCTACATTGAACCTCCATGACACATTGAACTTCTTATCCACAACAAAAGTCTCCTCCGTCACCCTGGCGGTCTCATAGAGCCTTAGTGGCGCAGAAGTCGAATCATCACTTGACACATAGCTTATGTTGGATGTATTTTTGATGCTATGAGCAGCATTCAGAGAGAATATGTAATGCTCATCCGAGTCCCACTTCCTCCACAAGCGAGGATCCTCCTTCCTCTCAATCTTGCCACCTCCCACACACACCCTGTACATGGTCTCGATGCCATTGTCCCCAAGGCTGAAAGGGCCCTTCACCCCAACACCACCGACCTTGTTAACTGAATCGAAGACCGAGTTGCCGGGCACCGGCACCACCTCCATGGCATTGACGAAGGCAAATGACCGATCATCAGGAGCAAACTCAACCTTCAGCTTCCCGGAGGTGACATTCAGAAGGTACTCCTTCACAATGACGTTGCTGGTGGAGTTGATCTTGGAGTTCCTCTGGTAAACTTCCCCAGTGACACTGAACTTGGCCAGCAGCTTCAGGCCATTCGCCGCGACATCGAAAACCAATTCCTTGGCACTGAGATTGCTGAACAGCTGACTGAAATGGAGCCGGAGGAAGTAGCTTCCGGGGGACACACTGAACTTGTAGCTGGACGACGCGTTGAACACGCGAGCAGTTCTGTAGAGATCCCCATCACATCTTCTCCACCTGCAGCTTTTGGAGGAACAGGGCAATGGCTCCTGGCAAGGTGACGGTGAAGTTGCCTCCGTCAGGACGGAGTCCCCACCACGTCCGGCCGTCGATGTCGGTGCTGGAATCCGAGCCGCAGTTGATCAGAAACGGCTTGGATTGTGCTTGCGCGCTATCCAGGATCAAGAACACCGCAAGAATCAGCAGATGCGGAAAAGACCTCATCTTTGTCCGCAATTTTGAGGATTAAACCTAGCAGAATCGCCAGGATCTCCCTCACCAATGCCAAGAATACGCAATCTGCAAGTGTGTGAGATGAGGATTATCCTCCTGGCGAATAGAAATTAAACAAGAAATGGGATAACCGGCACCAATCATGGGAGAAGAACAAGATCATGCGAGAAGAGGGTGAAGCACAGAAACAAATCATATATGAAAAAAAAACAAATGTCATCTAAATCGAACTAGAAGCAGGAGATTCCCACTGACCTGACGGATTCTGAAGACGCGCTGTCGACCCCTGCACTGCACGATTGGGGGGAGTTTCCTCTCTCCGCAGGAACCAGGACTGAGCAAGGCCGCCTGCCGCCGCCGCCACAAACGATGAGGAACCACCAGTCCCGCCGCCACACAAGAGTCCAGCGAGGAAACTTAAGAGCGAAGGGTTGCTGAGAAGGTTGAGCAGAGCTCAACAAATGGCAGCTCCCTGGCGACGAGCTTCAGAGCAGTTGAGTTCACACTAGCTAGAGAATACGGATGGACACCCGAGAGGGGGAGACGAAGAAAACGGATTGATTGATGCCGCTACTAATAAAAGCAAGCGATGATTCGGGATGCGCCACGCCCACGGTGCGGCGCCGGCAGAGGCAGTAGGCCCGCCCGCCCCCCGCGGCGCAGCTGTTTGATTGATTAATCGGGGGATGGCAGCAGTCGGACAGACAGACAGCGAGAGATATCTGCAAGCAGCGGTGGTGGTGGGGGATCAGAGATCCGCGATTCCGGTGGGTCCGATCCTGCAATCTCCCCACATGAGGTGCGGGCTGGGCTCTCTGCTGCTGTGTCTCAGTGTCTGTGTGAAACGAATGGAGAATGGAGATGATGATCAAGGTGAGCTGGTAGCTGGGCGACGGCCTGGGATTTGGATTTGAGGGATTTCGGTCATCAGCAGAGGTTCTCCCTCCGGCTGATTGGTTTGCAGCTGTCTGATGGAGTGAGGGAAGAAAGGGTTTAAAAAATTGGTGGAGGTGGAAAGCGAGGGTCCAGGGGAGCACATGCCGCTGTCTCTGGCGGGGCTAGACTGGACCGGACCTGGACGCGGCGGCGCCGACCGCCGGACGGGGACAAGACGCAAGGTCGTGGACGCTAGCGCCGCCTGGATCGCTACAGTGGGATGCAGTCCCGTCGGCAGGTCCGGCGTTCAGCGGCGGTGGCGAGAATCAAGATAATTCAGGAAAATCCGGCAGGACTCGCTGACTCGGAGAGGGAGATGCACGGATGCACCTACCAGCAACAGTTCCTGAGACACTGTGGAAATGGCATCTGAAGCAAGCAAGCAACGGAGCATGGGCGGTTTGTCCTTGACACTGCTAGGACACTAGGATATTCATCAGGCTAAACACGCCACGATCTGGAAAGTGGAAACGGCTAGTAGCTTTCCGGGGTCGATCCGTCCTTCCAGCATGCTGCGTGCGGGGTAAACTGGTGGTGTTTGGGTCGCGACAGACAAGCGCGGATGCTGTCTGTTTTCGTTTCGAGCTAGCGCGCTGGGGAAGAATCAGAGCAAATGTTGCAGGGGAATCCGGCGCCGGATGCCATTAGCATCAGCGATTAGAATAAACCCAAGATCGAGATCGGTAAGCAGGTGGGGGTCGCCGCGCCGCGGACGGAGTCACGGAGCAGCTAGAGCGCGTGCGGTGTCAGGGACAGGGAGCGCGTGCGATCAACCGCCCTGCTGCCCGCCCGCCGGGATGTGGACTGTGTGGGTGGACTAGGGGGGGGTGACTGCGTACGCCATGGCTGTGGACTTGTCACTTGCGGCCCATGTGGGTGGGTGACCACAGCGACGGGAGGTACAGTAGGAAGCAGGAAGGAGCCTCTCGCAGGTCGCATATGGGGCGTCAACACGACGTACGGCACGGACGCGGCGAGGCCAGGACGGCGGCTCTCCGCAGCGTGCGTGCTCACTGCCATTTGCCGCTTGCTGGGAAGTGGGAACCAAGCAAGCTGCGAGAGCGCCGCCGCGCGCCTCCGTCCTCCGTCAACGAAACCGGTTGGACTTGGACCTGAACAGGTCTCTCAGGTCTCGGCTAGCGAGAAAAATGACGCCACCACCACACATTAAAAGTGGCTTAAAAACATTTTTGAAAGGGAAAAGGCAGTTTTTTTTGGAAGAAAAAAAAAAGAGAAAGGGTACGCGCGGCCACGGTGGGCATTCCAGGCAGGCGGCAGCTTGAGTGGACGAGCAAGGTGGGTGTGGGTGGTGCACTGCACGGCGTGATGATTGGTGTCAGCTTTCTGCTGCATGCATCCGGTCGCGCCGCCACGGACGTAGTACACGCATAGTACACATGCATGCCGTGCACTCGGACCCAGTGCGAGTCGAGTCGTAGCTATATAATATAATACTCCCTTCCCTTCATGAGTTTTTTTTAAATAGATCATGAGTTTTTTTCTATAAACTTCCCTTCATGCGAGTTGGATGATGAGACTAATTAAAAGGTCGTAGAAAATTAAATAGATTTATCTTTCTTTTCTTATTTATGTGAGGGCAGGGCCGTCCCGAAAAATCTGAAGCCATATGTACGGAATCTAAAAATTAGGCTTAACAAAATAAAAAAGAACTATATAATACTACCTCCGATTTGGTAGAAGAAGTCGTTTTAGACAAGGTTTGAGTCAAACATTAGGAATATAAATGATGAATAAATTTTAAGTCGTTGAGTTTATAAATGTAAAAAACAAATCAATAGATTTGTTTTGAAAAACATGTTCATAAAAATATACATATATAATTTTTCAATAAATGTTTTTATAGAAAAGGGAAGTCAAAGTTGTGTTTTGGAGACCGTGCCGCTGTCATAAACGACTTCTTTTACCAAACCGGAGGAAGTATAATGCATTACATAGCATCAGGATAATATCAAGAATTGTATATAGCGATCGATCTTCCGGTTGCATAATTTGTACTTAGCATGAGGTACTCTTTTGGCATTTTTTGAAATCAGTTCACCAACTAAAGACTTTAGGTAAACAACTGTACCTTGTGCACATATTTACATACACAAAATATGAAAAGAATAAAATTATATTAGGTGTCTAAGTTCCTATGAATTCTAGAATGATGAAAGAAAACTACATGTACCTTGTGTCAAGATTGGGCAATGAGCAGTTGGCACCTAATCTGTAGTAACCTTGGTTATCTTAACTCGTTGAAGGACACAACAACAATTGTGCACCATCGGTAGGCATGCATTGCGTTGAGCATGCGTATGAAGTAGCTGCTAACCACGAGCTAGAGCTGCATGCACCATACATGTCGCGTCATCCCAGCATTTGTGTTCCCATCCTTGGCAATAGAGTATGAGGCCCAATGGAGGATTCTCGGGAATTCGGAGAATGCGGTTCCTTCGTTTCGATGACGTCATTCACCATTTGGAACAAAGGAACGAAGGTTGCCGACCTTCGGAATGAATTGTGTTGCTTCACAAAACGTAGGAATCAAAACATCCACTCCAACTCGAATTTTTCACGGAAGCTGACGAACGTGTGCTCAAGAGAGCAAAATGGAGGTGACAGGCGAGGTTGAGCCAAGGAACGGAGAATGAGATTTGGCGGCGCAAAAGAGAAGGGGAAGGGTGAAGCTGGACGACAGCGAAGAAAGTGACGGGGGAATACCAGTAGGGAACACGCATCAGACATCAGCCGTGGAATCTGCCATCGCTCACCGATTTGCCATCCATAGGTCTCCTGCCAGTCTGCCACACCACCTACGGCATGGGGCCATGAGCCTGCGGAGAAGAGGAGGGTGGACGGGAGGAAGAGGAAGGAGAGGTGGAGGTCTGAGCAATTGGATCTTTGGCATGCCGCGACACCATCCATGAGTGGGAAGAGGGGAGTCTGCAGGAGGGAATTGAGCGTCGCGGCGGCGGGCGAAGAAAGCAGGTCGTGGCCTCACGCACGAAGAAGACGAGGGTCGAGGAAGCAGGAACAGATAATGTGGAGGGAGATAAAAGAAAAAAGAGAGATAAGGAGAGGGAAAAATAGAGAAATGGTGTGTCATTTGGGCCTAAAGCCCATAATTCCCACCGACGGGAGATGCTATTATGAGTCTCAATTATGTGTTAATCTAAAATATTTATTCAATTATTTTACAATTTATTTATAAGAAATTGCATTTTATAATGAGAGCTAAACATAAAATCTATTTGTACAAGCAAGTCTAATATGCAAAGGTTTGCTTTGTTTTCCTGTGTTTCCAATCCTACGTTCCAAACGATCATCTTCATCTCATTCCTGTGTTTTCCATTCCTCTGTTTTGCCACAAATGCTACAGGTTATTCCTATGTTTCCTTTCATTCCTACGTTTTCTATTTCTTCATTCCAAATAGGCCCTGAATATGCATATCAGGAGACAAGCAAACAACACACGAGCTGAGTGTAAGAAAACAAAATGTTGATAATAGCCACTTCTCTTTCTTTTACTGCATGTTGCAAGACTATTTGGGCTACCAAACACGAATGTAATGAGCTTAAGTGCTCGGAACTGAAGGCCCTTGTAAATCGGAGGCCCTATTCTGTCGCACGGGTCG
This sequence comes from Cenchrus purpureus, assembly GCA_022644695.1. Classification (NCBI taxonomy): domain Eukaryota; kingdom Viridiplantae; phylum Streptophyta; class Magnoliopsida; order Poales; family Poaceae; genus Cenchrus; species Cenchrus purpureus. Next base: position 104,105,013 of record CP053460.1, read on the forward strand.
CACACCCTTAGTGACGGCCCTGGTGAACGGGAGGGGGGATTTCTCCGATCCGAACCTTTGCTTCAAGGTTCAAGCAAAGCAGCGTGGACAAACAATACAATCTTACATGGGAGGGTTTTTTTTGACAACAACTTACGAGGAGGTTGATTGGGACATATGCACCTAACCAATCATAACCTACTCTCTCCGCCCCAAAAGAATGTCATTTTAAAATTCAAATTTTGCCTAAAAAATTTTGTTTTGCTTGAGTCCATTTAGATGGGTGAAAAGAGGTGGGATGATTAGTAAAAATTGGGACCGGAAGTGTTTAGTTGGAAAAAGTGATGAGCATGTGATGGGAGAATAGTGAAAATTAAAGAGGTGTTTGGATGGGTGAAAAGTGTGTATGCATAGTGATGAGAAATAGTGTGCATGGGTGCATACGCGCACTACACGAGTTGTGCTGCATCATCTGCATATGCAACGATTGTGTTGTTCATTCGCGGAAAGCCAAGCCATGGCGCCTCCCTTCCCTTCATGAGTTTTTCCCGATAAACTTCACCGAAGTGTGTTTGGTTCTGCAGCAAAATCTGTTCTAGGCTTCATTAGCAAGGATTGACATTTAGTAACACAAGAAAAAAATTCTGACTTTGGAAGGCAAGCTTGCTTACGGCGGCAAGAAAATGCTACCCAACTCGGTGAGCTGAATTTGATCTCCCTCGACGGCAAAGTTCATGCCTGAGCGAGAACTATATAGATCCAAACGCACGAAATTTGTTTCTTGTCCTTTTTATGTGAGAGAGTAGAGAAGGCAAAATCCGAATGTTTACTACTTCAATACATTGAGCATAGTAGTGTGGCCAAACAATACAATCTTGCAGGAGTAGTCTAATTAGGACATATGCACCCAACCAATCATGACATATATGCAGCACGTGACGCAACAGCCAGTGGGTCGCACACGGGTCCACCCATGTGCTAACCCTTTTCTCCCTCTCTCTCTCTCTTTTAATTTTTTTATCTATACCATGTAAATATTGTACATACATATAAGCTATGTATATAAATGTTGTTACAACATTTGTTCAAAAGTTATAAAAAATGTGTACTATACGTGTAAGTTATGTACCTCATAAAGTTGCATTACGAAATTTATCATATAAATGTTTTTAGACAAAAAGTACGCATACAAATTATGCATATAGCTAGGTTACAATTTTTTTAACAAAAACAACATTCAAAGTTATTCTTACAAATTGTATCTATAAGTTGTACACATAAGTTCTACATGCTATTTAAGTAGCGCTTTAATTATATTATGATGTTATGTGTTGAAGTTATGTGTATAAATTAGGATATTGTAGAAATAGAAAATTGCGAGATATAAAATTTTCACGTGAGAGGGTAGGTGTATGTGGTGGTGGTGGGGGGGAGGCGGAGTCGGACGGTGATAGCCAAGGCGTAGGGAAGAGGGTGAGGCGGGGTGAATATGAGATTGATACGAGTGGAAGACTGTTCTTTGAACATTAAGAGTAGGCATAATTTTGTTATTATATAACTTTGTTTTTGATTTAACCATCTTTTGTTTAGATTTTGCATTTGTCTTAGTAAGATCAGTATGGCATCGGGTGGGGTGTGCGGTGGTGGTGGGGGAGGGTGAAGGGGCGAACATGAGATTGATCTGAGTGTAAGACCTGTTCTTTAAATATTGAGTATGTATAATATTATTATTGAATATATCTATATTTCTTTATTTTATAAACATAAATTCTTATTTATGTGTTGTTAGACATGTGTGTGCCGCAGCGTGCACTTTACATTGCTTTGTCTTTGAGATTTAGTTAGAAGTTTAGACTTGAACTTTTCTCTTTGATACTTGTTATTCCTTTCGGGTTATATGGTTTTGATACACCAATCTCGGAGGGTGGGTGTATGTGGTGGTGGGTGGGGGAGGCGGATTCGGTGATTGCTGCCAAAGACGCAGGGAAGAGGGTATGGCGGGGCGAATATGAGATTGATACAGTGGAAGGCTATTCCTTAAACATTAAGAGTATTCATATTTTTGTCATTGTATAACGTTTTTATTTAAACATCTTTAGTTTAGATTTTCTATTTGTCTTAAGATCAAGATGACATGGGGTGGGGGTGTGGTGGTCGTGGTGGGGTCAAGTGGTGGGGGAGGAGGTCAAGGAACATGAGATTGATACGAGTGTAAGACTGTTCTTTAAAAATTTAGAGTATGTATAATATTGTTATTGAATATATCTAAATTTCTTTATTTTATAAACATAAATTCTTATTTATGTGTTGTTAGACATGTGTGTGCCGCAGCGTGCACTTTACATTGCTTTGTCTTTGAGATTTAGTTAGAAGTTTAGACTTCAACTTTTCTCTTTGATACTTGTTATTCCTTTCTGGGTTATATGGTTTTTGATACACCAATCTCAGAGGGGTGGGTGTATGTGGTGGTGGGTGGGGGAGGCGGATCCGGCGATTCGCCAAAGACGTAGGGAAGAGGGTATGGGCGGGGGCGAATATGAGATTGATACGAGTGGAAGGCTATTCCTTAAACATTAAGAGTATTCATATTTTTGTCATTGTATAACTTCGTTTTGATTTAAACATCTTTAGTTTAGATTTTCTACTTGTCTTAAGATCGATTATGGCATGGGGTGGGGTGTGTGTGGTCGTGGTGGGTGGCGGGTGGGGGAGGAGGTCAATAACATGAGATTGATACGAGTGTAAGACTGTTCTTTAAAAATTTAGAGTATGTATAATATTGTTATTGAATATATCTAAATTTCTTTATTTTATAAACATAAATTCTTATTTATGTGTTGTTAGATACGTTTGTGTTGCAGCATGCACTTTACATTGCTTTATCTTTGAGATTTAGCCAGAAGTTTAGACTTCAACTTTTCTCTTTGATACTTTCTATTCCTTTCTGGGTTATATGGTTATTGATACACCAATCTCAAAGGGGTAGGTGTAGGTTGGGGGGGAGGTGGCGGTGGATTCGTCGGCGATAGCCCCCGAAGACGTAGGGAAGAGGGGGGCGGGGGCAAATATGAGATTGATACGAGTGGAAGATTGTTCTTTAAACATTAAGAGTAGGCATAATTTTGTTATTATATAACTTCGTTTTTATTTAACCATATTTTGTTTGGATTTTGCATTTGTCTTTGATACCGGTAAGATCAGTATGGCATCTAGTGGGTGTGTGTGTGGTGGTGGTGGTGGTGGGGGATGGGGAGGCGGGGTGAACATGAGATTGATACGAGTGTAAGACTGTTCTTTAAACATGAAGAGTATGTATAATATTGTTATTGAATATATATAAATTTCTTTGTTTTATAGACATAAGGTCTTATTTATGTGTTGTTAGACATGTGTGTGCCGCAGCGTGCACTTTACATTGCTTTGACTTTGAGATTTAGTCGAAAGTTTGGACTTAAACTTTTTCTCTTGATACTTGCTATTCCCTCCTGGGTTATATGGTTTTTGATACACCAATCTCAGAGGGGTGGATGTATGTGATGGGGGGAGGAGGCGGATTCAGCGGCGATAGCCTCGGAAGATGCAGGGAAGAGGGTGGAGCGGGACGAACATGAGATTAATACGAGTGGAAGACTTTTTTTAAACATTAAGACTAGGCATAGTTTTGTAATTATATAAATTTGTTTTTGATTTAACTATCTTTAGTTTAGATTTTGCGGTTGTCTTTGATACCAAGTAAGATCTGCATGGCATCGGGGTGGGTGTGTGGTGGTGGTGGTGGGACGAGGTGGTGGATGGGGGAGGGGCGGTTGTTGGAAGACGCAGGAAGAGGGTGGGGGTGGCGGGGGCAAATATGAGATTGATACGAGTGGAAGACTGTTCTTTGAACATTAAGAGTAGGCATAATTTTGTTATTGTATAACTTCATTTTTATTTGACCATCTTTTGTTTAGATTTTGCATTTGTTTTTATACCATTATGGCATCGGGTGGGGGTGTCTGGCTGTGGTGGTGGGCTTTGGGGGTTGGGGAGGTGGTAGAAGGCGAACATGAGATTGATACACGTGTAAGACTATTCTTTAAACATTGAGAATATGCATAATTTTATTATTGAATATATTCTTTATTTATAAATATATATATATATATATATATATATATATATATATATATATATATATATATATATTCTTATTTAGGTGTTGTTAGACACGTGCATGCCGCACATGCACTTTACATTGCATTGTTGTTTCTAGAAATGTGTGTGCCGCATGTACGTGTGTTTTACTATGGATGTAAATAACTCAGTTGTTACTAAGCGGATGCTAACTATACTTAATCTGGTAGCATTGCATTTTTTTTATCTACAGGAGTTTGGTATCTTTTTAGGGTGGATATCCAATTGGCTCCTCAAGTGAGCAATGTTACATCAATGAGGGTGGAGTTTTCCTAGGAATATGCTGAACTTAAAAAGGGATGTCGATAGCAAGTCGGTCTTGCGGTGATGGACATACGAGTGGGGAGACAAGATGACCGTGGTAACGTTGGTCAAGGCAAGAGATAGGTTGTCAATTGGGTAGCACAGGGTTAGGACAACTGTATAAGAGAAGATCAGCGTGCTCGGGAGGGGGTGTAGTGGTGGTGGATTCGGCAGCGATAGCCGCCGAAGACGTGGGGAGGGCAGGGTGGGGGAAGACACAATAGCTTGACTGCGAGTAGAAGAGGAGGGTCATTTAAGTTGTCTCGATTGTGGGCTGTGCCACCACGAGATTGTTGCTAAGACTTCACATTCTCCTGACGATGGGATTGTTGCCTATGGTATGAGATTAGATTTCTTTATTATTCATCTTGTTCGATTGGCTAGTGTTGATTTGTTGTGAATGAAAATACTGTTGTTGGTGCCAGGTGGCTGGTGCTGATTTGTGAGAGAGAAAATACTGCTGACCGGTGGATGATGGATGATGAGTCATACTAATAAGGTAGATATACCCATGTACCTTCGTTTAAAAATATATCTTATTTATCTATTGTGTATTTTTAAACACTTTACTATAAAAATAAAAATTTTAATTATTGTGTTTTTTAAACACGTGCGTGTCGCACGTGCATTTTACTAGTTTCAGACAAAAACCAACCTTCAAATTAGTTTTCACTAGGAAAATATAGATAGAACACCATATTGTGACCGTCCGAAACTCGAGACACTTAGAAGTGTATTGTTGTCTTTGTAAAACCGAGTAAAGTGGGAGGGCATGGATGATTTGAGTGACCCGTGTGATCCATTTGTAGAATTTAGCTTTATTCCATCATGCATCCATAGTACAAATTCAATTTGAATTAAATACACCAACCGCCCTTGAACTTATCCTAAGATGCCACTTAGGCCTACAAACTCGTAAAAATCTAATACTCTGAAGTTGTTAAGTTGTGCACCTTCGAAATATGAAATGGCATGCCAACGTGGCTCCACATGGATGAATGTATGGAAAATAAAGCCTTGAGTTTTATCTTCTTTAATATCTACATCCTTCCTCCTTCCCCTTCTCGTGCCCTAGTCGCCAACGCCCTCCCCCCCTCTCTCTCTCCTAGCCACTCGTGCCGCCACCTATCGTCGCCTCCCAACCCTGGACACGCAGGTGGCCATCCTAGAGCCGTCGGCTCCCTCCACCTCATCTCCTCCCTTTTCTCCCTCCACGTCCTCTCTTCTCCATGGCCATCTCCTCCTCCTCCGCTGCTTGGCGGGCCATGCCAGGTGTAGCGGTCTAGACTCCACCTCTGGTGGGGGTGCCCATCTCGACGGCTAAGAGACCCTTCGTACTCAGCATCACCACCTCCTCCTCCACCGTAGAGCTGGGTTCCTCCACGCAGGGCCGCTCGTTGTCTCATAAGCAGAACCTATTTTAACCTAAGTAACAATGACATGTCACCACCATTGTCTGCCTTTTGGGAATTCTTGGTTGCAGCAAAACTTTCCACCCAAATGCATTATTTCAGCAATGGAAAAAGTCTATATCACCCCTCACCATGAGTGGATCGATATTTCAACCTGATGTAAACGTATATCACTGAATTTCTGAAACGGTCCAATTACCACCTAAAGTAGTTTTAAAAAATCATAGTAAATCACAGAAAAATCATAAAATGGAAAATCAAATTGTGTTGGACTCCAAATGAGTAGATCTACACAGTGAACATATAATATGGAATGCTCTAGTACATTTGTTTTGTTGTAGCTTTAGATCTATGCTTTTCTTTATAGCTGTAAAAAAATATACTAAAGCATATCATATTATATGTTCATTGTGTAGATCTACTCATTTGGAGTCCAACACAACTTGATTTTCTATTTTATGATTTTTCTGTGATTTACTATGATTTTTCAAAACTGCTTTTAATTGACCGGCTTTTGAAAGCTCGTTGATATAGACCGTTTACAGGTGATTACGTAATCCATCGCCCATGTGAAGGATATGACTTTTCCTTTCAAAGAATATTCATTCGAGCAAATTTGACAAACTAACCACCACCTAAGATCTATCTAGTACTGAACACGTGCAGCATATATTGCATGCCACCACCTCCGTGCAGTGCCACGATCGAGAATCTCTCATCCGCGCTAGGCTGCATTTCAGTAGCGACAATCCGCCATCCGCTAGACACCCGGCAAACACGTGCTGGGGGTTTCTCTTCTGGAGGCCGCCTCCGATCCAAGGAAATAATTCGCTGGATGATGTGGAGATGGACGCCGACGTGGAGGTCAGAGGACATTCGTGGATCCCACAGCAATAATTGCATATCTCCTTCCTGATGCGCATGTGCATGGCGCATGCATGTGTTGTTGCACCGGCGCCATGCGCCACACGGCCACACACACTGCCTACAACTACGAGTCCATCCATTCATCTCCTGCAATCCCTCGACCAGCTAGCTATTCTGAGCCGCCGAGCCGGTGCCACGGCCACTGCCACCTGCGCGACGACGTCGTCGCGATGTCCACCGCCGCCGCCGCTGTCTCCGCGCTTCGCCCGAGGCCTCCGCGTCTCCACCAACCCTCCCCCACCGCATCTCGACGACCGTGCACGCTTCTTCCCTTCCGCCGCCGCCTGACCACGGCCTGCGCTGCCGCCGTGCCCGTCTCCGCCATCGGCCCCGCCAACGCCGACAGCTCCATCTTCAAGGTGACCCTCGACCTCTCCGACGCCCCGGAGCTCGCGGCGTCGTACACGACCCCGGGGCAGCTGGTCCAAGCCTCCGTCCCCTCGTCGGGTTTCCACCCGGCGTACATGGAGATCTCGTCGGCGCCGGGAGCCCAGCACCTCGACCTGCTCGCCAGGTCCGTGCCGGGGACCACCACGGAGGTGCTGTGCGGGCTCGGCGTCAGCGATCATGTCGAGCTCGGCGCCGCCTCCGGGACGGGGTTGCCCGTCCAGAGTATAAAGGAGGCGGAGAATGTGCTGTGCTTCGCCGTCGCCGAGGGGCTCAGGTACGACGTCATTTTGGTTAATAACTTGATTGATTTAATTTTGGGCCTCTTTCAATGGGACGACGATCCCGCTGAAATTTAATCAAAAAATCTTGTGTATTTCAAATGCAGTCCGATCCGTGCACTTATCAAAAGTGGTTTAACAAACAATAATGTGATCCTTTACTATGGTGCAAGAAATCAGGAAGCTGTGCCACTCCAGGTTGGAGAATTATTAGTTTCAATTCCCCTATATGCAAATCCTGTTTTATTCACAGATCGAGAAGCCTTCAGCTCATAACGAAACATTATATGTATAATTTTCTATCTGACAGGAGGAACTAAATGAGTGGCAGCAAACTGGCGTCAATGTAATACAGGTCTTGCAGGAACCAGTTCATGTAAGAAATAATCGAAAAACCATCGTTTTACTCCCTCCATCCCAAATTACTTGTCACTGTTGACATTCGTCTTATTCAAAAAAATTAGTGTAGATATGCAAAACGTCAAGTTATACTTAAAATAAGTTTGAAAATGAGTAGTAGGTCACAAACAAAACAAACAATGATGTATGCATAATTTTTTGATTTAAGACGAATGATCAAATGTTGTGATGAAAAGTCAATAGTAACAAGTAATTTGAAACTGATGGAGTATGTTTTTACAGGTTTTGCTAGCTGCTACATGTATACATGCTTAGATCTAATGACATTTTTTTTATTTGCAGTATCCTTTCTTGAGAGGCCCGGACAAAATAATAAAAAATCCAAATTCTACTGTAGCCGTACTAGCTGGACCGATGGACATGCAACAGGTGCACCCACACACACACACACACACACACACACACACACTCACATTTGTTGTTTCAGGATCCAGGATTTTGCATAATAACCTTATCATTATGCATGCATGTTGAGCCTACGAAAATTTGTGTTTACAACTTGTGAGTCGCAATAATACTGCATCAATTTTAGCTTATGATGATGATGCAATGCCATCTGCTTTACAGGAAGTCAGGAGAGCCCTTGAAGGGCATGGCGTGCCAAGCGAAAAAATCTTAACGATCGAGCAGTGGTATCCTAATTACTAAATTTGTTATATGGGTCTTGCACTTTGTTGAGCAATGTGGATCACAAAGAATGATGTTGTGTTAAGTTGGAACTAATTTTCATTATGTGTTCTCTATATATGGTAAGTGTGTGATGGGCTGTTTAATAGCTTTGGCTACATTTTGTAATAATTATTGTGAACTGATATATACCTCTGTATGTTGTTGTACTTTTCTATATAAACTTGATCAAAATTGAACATGTTTGACTTATGACAAACCTAATGTGACATGTAAAAAAATTCAGAGGGAGATCTTTGGTGGAGTGATGGGCCGCATGGCCATTAATTAGGCCATGGTCCTCACAATTATCCCAATATTCTTTATGGGAAGAATAAATTAGTAGTAGCCCCCGACCCGTGAGAAGTCTTATTACGGACAGTTGAGTAAGTTCATTCCTAATATTTTTAAATGCACACTCGAGTGAGGTGAAAAAGAAAATGCAATCAGTTAACTGCGATCCATAAGATTGGCTGGTCTCGCATGTATAAGAGTGGAAGATTATATAACGATCATATTGGCAAACATTTATGGGCTTTGCTCAGGTACTTCCAAATGACTGTGGACCGTCGATCTAAACGCATATTACCTCCTAGGAGGTAATAGATTTAGTTGTTGTTATATATTTTATAATCAGAAATTTGGATAGAGGATAGAATCCTAACTGCCCTCGCACGGTCACGCACGCACCCACGTCCGGCGACCGCGACACAGGCTGCTACTGCTATTTTTCTTGACGTGACGCACCTGCTGCTACACGTGTTGGCAGCTGCTGCTATATTTGTTTACGTGACGCACGGACGTACGTGTGTACATTTTTTTTTAACACGGGACAAGCACCCATCTAATTGCCTTCACACTCCCATGTACCCACGACATCCGGCGACTGACACAGCTGTTGTTTTCCTGTACGTGTGAACGGTGAATTGCTGGCTTGACGCACGGATGTATGTGACGGAATAACGTTGCTGCGGAACGTTTTTTAACCCGGGACACGCATCCACGACGATACATGTGCTAGAGGTACGTGTGCTACGTTTCCTTTTTTTTCTAATATTGTGCTAAGCTGGCCTCTCACGTCTAGGCAAGCCACTTCGTTTTAAAAAGACGTAGAGAAGAACGAGATATATGGATATGACTTTGCTAAAAAAACGTGAGTTCTTGTGAATGTGTTACACAAAGAAATATTGTGTAATGTATGAGTTGTAGATTTTTTTCATATGTGCAACTTCCTGAATGCCGACGATGTGGCCGGCAAGCCTCGCGGTGCTCACCTCCGACGCGTGGACGCTAGGGGTCGTCCTGCAGGCCTCTGGGTAACGGACTGGTTGCTGCCCGGTCAATCTCCCGAAAGTTCAGCAAGAAGCCGAACGTGGGCATGATTAGGACCATGAATCTCGGAGCACAGATTGCTTCTACGGAATGGGGAAGAAACGAATCGGACCCTCGGTCGGACATGGTTCAAGTCCACCTCCGATCCTGGCACGAGGAAGACCGGCACGCGGAAGGCGGCGTGGGTGCGGCTGCGACGAAGGGGGCGGCGTCGGTGCGGCCGCGAGGCAGACGAATCGATAGGGGCGTGGGGATGTGAGGTTCAGCTGCTGTGATTTATCTATATTTTTAATTATCTAAATGTTTTATCAATTATTTCAAGGTCTTACCTCCTACTAGGTAAGGGAGTACCTAAGCACAGCCCCTCAATTTAAGAGCCCTAGACAATCTCAACCGCCTAATATCTAATATAACGCAGAGAAGATGTGGAAGAAATCACATCATTGACTGAAAGTACCTCGACCGCACATGCGCGTCGAGGGAATCGATGCCGCCACCTCACCACCATCTTTGGCTGAGTTAGACCATCCACACTCCGTCATCCTCCATATCCTCCTTCAAAACGGTATATTCTTATCTGGTCAGCGAGATTCCCTCCTTTATACAACTTTCTCTCGCACTCGTCATCCTTTATATCTCTCCTCTATCCTTAATATCCCATATTTTATTCTCCCATCTCCAACTACCCTCCCACTCTCTCTCCCTTTTTCTTTTCTCCTCCCCCGTGCTCTGTTTTCTCCGCCCGACCGCCCCCATCTCCTCTGTTTCTCCGCCTCCCTCGCCTCTCTCTCCGACGGCCGGCGGTCTCGAGCGGCGCGCGCGAGCAAGAGCAAGCGGAGAGACGCGTGCACCGATCGATCGATGCTGCTCATGGGCTTGCCGCGCCATGCCGGTTGCTCCCGGTCTCCTCCCTCGCCGGCGCCGGGCGGATCACAGCTGCAGCTCACCACGGCGGAGCAGGGACGCAACGACGGCGGCGCGGGCGGGCGGCCACACGTGCGAGGAGGTCCCGGCGAGCGACGAGGTGCCGGCGGCGGCGGGCTCGAGCTTCGGGCGAGGCGGCGAGGCATGGCCACCGCGGAGCGGGATTGCCGACGCCTCCCCACGAGCCATGGCGCCGCGCAACTCGGGAAGCAGGCGGCGTGGGCCCGTGGTGGCGAGGCGGTGGAGGGTCTTCGTTAGCTCCGGCGGCTCGGGCGCTGAGGTCGGGTGGCGCCCGCCGCCCGCCCGCGGCCGTGCCGAGCAGGCGGCCCTCATCGATTCCTCATGGCGACCCCTACCGCAGCAGCGCATCCATGGCGGCGGAGATGAAGCCGGTGCCGCTCCGCTCGCCCACCTCGTCCGCTCCGCCGTCGTCTGCCGTCGTCGGCCTCGCGGAGGTGGCGCCGCCCGCGCCGCCCACCTCCTCCACCGCCTGCGTGCGTCGGTGGGCGCGGAGGCGGGGTGGCGAGCGAAGGTCTTGTCGCATGCCGACGAGAACTTCCGGCGATCGAGAAGCGAGGGCGCTCGATCCGCCTCCCTCCTCCGCCCCGGCGAGCAACAGTCCCGTGGCGGGGCTCCGGGGCGATGACGACGACCTCTCCTCTCCGTCCCGGCGTCCACCCTCCCCGGCCATCCCTTCTCCTCCCTTCCTGCTCACGCGGCCGCGAGGGAAGCGGAGGTCGCGAGACAAGGTGGGGCCAGCGCCACGTCCGTGATGGCGGAGCCTCGGATTCCTCTGGATCCGGAGGATTCGGCCGACGCCATCCCCCGGCCTCTGCAGAGCCCCGGCCGCAGCCGTTTCACGCCATCCAACGACGGAAAAGGATGGCGGGGATATCCGTCCCATTGTGGGTAGTCTTAGGATCCCGTTGTGGATAAGCAACATAATTTTAAAGACCATTAAGCTCAACTAATAGGCCCTATTTATATATAAATAAATTCAACATTTTGAAAGATTACATTCAACATTTTCTAAGAAACGGATCAACATTTTGAAATACTACATTCAACATTTTGGGAATATAACTACTTTGAACATCTTTCACCTTCTAGTTCAACATTTGGACAAATCCGGTTCAAAATTCTTTCAAGATCCAACATTTGTCAACACATATTTCAAAATGTTGAATGTAGTATTTCAAAATGTTGATCTGTTTCTTAGAAAATGTTGAATGTAATCTTTCAAAATGTCCACATCGCGTGCCCCGTAAGGGTAGTCCCAACGTGGTAATTACTGTGGTTTCCATCTGCATTAACTCGGACGCCACATCAACAAAAATTTATGGCGGCACTCTCATCAACGAAGAAAGAGAAGAAAAATCGTGGAAACGGTTTCTTGATGAAGAAACGAAGTCTACGTTAGCAACGATGATCCAAGAAACGGGCAAAATCGCGTTGGGAAGAAACGACCGCTTCCCAAGCAATTCCTTCGGATCCGGTGCGCTGCAGGCGAGCACGACCGCAACAAGTAGAACGAGCTCGGGGGACGGCGTAGGGACGGTCTGCCTCATCGGTGGAGAGCTGCCGCAGGTGGCGGTGCCTCACGCAGCCGGGCGGCCAGCGGAGGATCCATGGCGGCGCGGGGGCAGCTTCGGGCCGGCTGGCGCCTACAAGCTCCGCCAGCGTCAGCGAGGACGAACTCCTCCGCCGGTGAGCCCAGCCGGCCCTCCTCCGATGGATCGAGCGGGAGGAGGCCGAGTAGGGGTTGCGTCGAGGCTGCCATGGACGTCGTCGAGGTGAAGCGGCGACCAACGTAGCTCCGTCTCCATTGCTCCCCCGACGGCGGGCCTCGCGCCACCTCCCTCTCCTCTGTTCCCCATGGCGGCAATCTCACGTGGACGGCCCTCCCTCCCCGCCGCCGCTCTAGCCTCTGAAGGCACGAGGCAGCCGTTTGCTGCGCCCCCCTCTGGAGAGACGGAGAGATTGACGAGAGAGACCGAGAGAGATCGAGCCGAGAAAGAGATAGAGATAAGGTTTGGCTTTTTTTGTCCTTTTCCTTTTTAATAATTATAATTTGGTCTCTAGAATTTTTATTTTCTCATACTCTAATCCTTAAAACTTTTTTCCTCACATGTTAGTCCCTAAAGAAATTGTGTTGTTCTACCGACTACACGAGTGATTGCCACAATAGATCTTCTCTCTTTTGGTGTTGCATTTAATTTATCTTTTGTATTAACTATGCTGTAGGAGATGTAGTTTCTATAGACATTAATTACTCTTTTTGTTTCTTGGATTCTACACTCTAAAACCAGGGTTGGGACTGCCCTACCTCTGTCATGCCACCCCCACCCCCACCCCCCTGCGCTCCTTTTTTTCCGCGAAGCCCTACCCGCCGCCGCCACCCCCATCACGTCTCCGCGCCGCCGTCGTGCCGCCGTGATTCAGATCGGAGAGGTCGCCACCCACCCTTCTCCCCTTTCTCGCGCCCACCACCTACTCCTCATCTCGCCGCTGTCCCCGATGACCGGACGTCAAGAGCGGAGGCTAGGGTGGCATCCCTGATTTGCAGGAATACGCCATGCCTATCCTCACCTTCTCCTCGCCCGGGATTTGTCGCGGGCGCAAGACAACCCCTGCGGCCTAGCTCCTATCTCTTCCCCCAGGTGCTAGTAGCTGGAGCCGACGGATCAGGTGGCGCCCCTGATCTGCAGGAACAGGCCACGCCTCTCCAAGACGTCGTCGCCGCCGTGCCACCGGATCTACTCGGTCCATAACCCGGACTCAGTTGGTATCTTCTCCCAATTTCCCCCATCTGTGAGCCTGCTTACCCTTGATGTCATGTCAATTCAGTCAATTTTGGTTCAATCGTCCATCATTCCTTCCTTCATTGTTTTCCTTCTGGCTATGTTCCCGTGGTGTTCATCCCTTTCGCGACGGCAGCCGATGAGGCTATGGACTCCAAGTTCCATCAAGTCAAGCATGTGATCTCAGGACGACCGGCATACGTATCCGCTCGTTCCGTCTATCAGTTAAGTATACTTTCCACTGCAGATCCAGGCATTAGTACCGGGCAAAAGTCGTTAGTAGGCGTTTGCAGTGCGGTCACGACTAATTGCCCGACGGTTAGTACCGCCACGCCCGGTACTAAAGTGTCATTCTGTACCGGTCCGTGTTTCCCACCAGTACAAAGTGCCACAACCCATCGTACATGTTTTCTTTTTTTCTTTCCATTTCTTTTTCCATTTTCCTTTTCTTTTCTCACACAATCTTTGTTTTCACATTCAATCACAATCAAATAGTCACAAAATCCAATCACATACATAGCACACAATTTACAAGAACCACAACAAAATTCTCCACAAAAATCACAATACAGTCGAATCACATCGAATCACAGTACACTTAACAAAAAAAATCATCATTGCCCGCCAACCGAGCTGCTGACCACGCGTCGTGTCGTGGCGCTGTAACCTTCTCGTGTGTGACGGGAGGCGCGGCCGCCCGCGCCCACGCGTCGTGGTCACGCCGCCGCCCCTGGTGTGGTAGCCGACGTCCTGGCCGTGGCCGCGTCCCCATCCTCTCGCGTTGGCCACTCTGGTCAACTCAATGCGCAGATCGTAGATGGGGAAGGAAAGGAAGGAGTAGAGGGACGACTCACCGCCCGGCCAAAAGCTAGATCGACGGAGCGCATCTTCCCGAGGCCTGCGCTCACGCGCCCATGCCCGGCCGGGTCATATGCCACGGGGCCGCCGCTGCAGGCCGATGGGTGGCGCGCGCCCTCCGCGTTCGGGGCCCGGCCAGCGGTCGGAGAGGAGGAGGAGATATGAGAGAGGAGAGGAAGAAGAAGAAGGAAGGAGAATGTTGTGGTGGAGATGACGAGGAGATAAGGACTAAATGAGATAGAAAATTTTGGCGGTGGAGGTATGAGTGTTTGTAGTGTAACGGTACTAAATTATGTAGTTTATCTGGTGACCGACCGACACAAATTTGAGGGGAAGTCATTTAGTACCGGCTGGTGTTACGAGCCGGTACTAAATGGCTTCGCAGAGCTCACTTCCTTTGCATTAGCACAGTGTGCTGCCATTTAGTATGGGGACACCAACCGGTACTAAGTGACTCGGTAGGTCACGTCCGGTACCTGAATTGGACGAATGCCGGTTGTGTAGTAGTGTTCCAATGTAAGTATAATCTCTTAGCTGTGTACACGGCTCCATTGAGGTGATTAGATGCATATATCTCATCAATGCTTCCCTCTCATTTCCTACGGTATCCATGTCGAAGACTCAAGGAATGCCGACCCTGGCCTCCTTTCAGCGTTAATGAGAGATAAGATAAATTCAATTTCGATCAGAGCCAGCAACTCACACTGCAAGCAATATAAAGCTCTACGATGTGTATGATGCTGCCTCCTAATTGGGCATTGGCCCAGGAACTTTAGTAAGAGTCCACTGTTGATAGTGTTTGTAGGTCTTTTCAGCTACTAATATTTTTGTCTAGCATACATAGTATAGATGAAACAATGCTTTATATATTCTTTTTTTGTATATGTCATGCTCAACAATTTGTAGGCACATACTTATTACATGTTACTATATGTAGTGTGTTTTAAAACATCTTATAGCATATTACTATATGTCAACAAATTGTAGGCACTAATGTTAATATATGTGTAGTGTTTTGTAAAATATCTTTGATTTATAACACTAATAAAATAGGTACTGTTTCTTTTTCATATATATGTCATGCTCAACAATAAATGAATGACCATGTCAGATGTGGTGGGTATTTCTCAATTCACAGTTCTGTTTTTGTTTCAATTTCAAACAATTGCAAAGTTGGTGTTCGCTGAGTGTATCAATGAAAGAATTTGATTTTGATTAGAATCAATTTAGTGCAGGAATTGATAGAACATTATATTAACATTATATCAACGGGAGGGGATTCTATATATATCTGAAACGTTCGGCTTAGTGTTTGATGACAGCAAGCAAATGCCAACTGAAAAGAGTGAGTTAGTCACGCCAGAGGGCGCAACGTGCTCCCGCCTGCTGGGTGGTTGAGCCGTTAAGTGCACAAAAGTACATCTCATGAAGTCATATTTCATTCTTAATTTTAATTACCAAAAAAACTCTTAAATTCGTGAAGCTCGATGTGTATAGCTGACGGAGGCTAGAACCAGGGCCGATTTGTGTGATGGGGAGACATTTGCTTCAAGGTTCAAGCAGAGCAGTGTGGACAAACAATACAATCTTACAGTGGGCGCGTGGCGCGTGCACTGTGGAAAATGGCATCTGAAGCAAGCAACGGAGCAGGGGCGGTTTGTCCTTGGCATTGCTGAAAATTAAAGGAAGGGGGGAGGTCGATCGATCCAGCATGTTGCGTGCGGGGTAAACTGGTGGTGTTTGGGTCGCAACAGACAAGCGCGGATGCTGTCGTTTGAGAACAGAAACAAGATTCCCCACCGTGGGGAAGAACCACCGTCGGATGCCATTAGCATCAGTGATTAGAATAACCCAGGATCGGTGAGGCGGTGGTCGCCGCCGACGGACACGGAGCGGCGCGAGAGGATCGACAGGGGCGGAGGGAATCTAGGGTCCACGAGCAGCGAGAGCGCGTGGTGCCATGTCAGGGAGCGCATGCGCATGTGTGATGAGCTGATGGTGTGCGCCGTGGGTGGACCAGTTGGGTGACTGCGTACGCCATGGTTGTGCTCTTGTGGCCTTGTGGGTGACCACGGAGACGTAGGGGAGGGAGCTGAGGGAGCAGGAAGGCGAGCCTCTGCTTCCTTTTTCCCCCCTTCGCCGGTGCCTGCGCGTCAACACGACGTACGGCACGGACGCACGGACGCGGCGACGAATGGGAGATCTGATCCCAATCCAAGCTGTCATGCAGCTCTCTCTGCAGCGTGCGTGCTCACTGCCGATTGCCATTTGCTGGGAACCAGCTAGGAAGCCGCCGCCGCCGGCCGCCCTTCAACGAAATCGGTTGGACTTGAACACTATCTCAATATCTCATCAGGTCTCAACTAACGAGAAAATCACGCCACCAGTCAGGGCCTGTTTAGTTGGCTGAAATTTTGCCTTTTTAACGTTTCGAACTCTTGTAACACACTGTAGCACGTTTCGTTTGTTTGTGGTAAATATTGTCCAATCATGGACTAACTAGGCTCAAAAGATTGTCGTGATGTACAAATAAGTGATTAGTTAATTTTTTTATCTACATTTACTGCTCCGAACATATGTCTTTTGGTGTATTTAATGTGATGTGATGGAGAAAGAGTTGAAAAAGTAGCAAAAAAGTGGCAAATTTTCAGCCAACTAAACAGGGCCTCAATGCACATTAAAAGCGGGGCCTTGTTTAGTTGGTTGAAAATTTTGCTTTTTTAACTGCTGGAACTCTTGTAGCACACTGTAGCACGTTTCGTTCGTTTGTGGTAAATATTATCCTACCATGACCTAACTAGGCTCAAAAGATTCGTGTCGTAAAGGACATCCAGACTGTGTAATTAATTATTTTTTTACCTATATTTAATACTCCTAACATATGTATTTTTGCGTATTTAATGTGATGTGATGGAGAGAGAGTGGAGAAAATGTTAAAAATTTTAGCCAACTAAACAAGACCTATGATAAAAAAACACTTTTGCAAGGGGGGAAATCAGCTTTTTATATTAAAAAAAAGGGTCCGAGGCTCCGAGCACGGTGTGGTGCCTAGCGGGCAGGGCAGGCCGGCAGCTGGAGTGGCGTGGACCGGGCCTGTAGGATCGGATCGAGCAAGGTGGGTGGGTGCACTGCACTGCACGGCCATGATGATTGGTGTCAGCTCCTTGCCTCCATGCATGCATGCGGTCGCGCCGCCACGGACGTACACGTACTACATACGCATGCCGACGTGCACCCAGACCCAGTGCAAAGTCGTAGGCAGGTTTTTTTTTACCAACTGTTACCGCAGCGGTTACTTTTTTACCGCTGCGGCACGGTAACGGTACCGGCCGTTCAAAACTGCTAGGATTCAAAAATTCAAATTTAAATAAAAAATACTATAAAAATTTCTAAAAATACTTCATGATTTATAAATACTTCAATATTTATAGAATCTAATGATGTCAGTTTTTTTATCAAAAATGAGTGCATTTAGTATTTTTTATAGCCATTAGAAGTTCAATGGAAAAAGAAAAAGAAAAAATCAGTTCGGCCCATTAGACCCAAACGTCTGGGGAACAAAATATCCCTAAGCTATTTGTATGCACGATTGGTATGGTCTTTTTACATTAATATGTGCATAGGTCATTAAGGGATGGCGCCTCCCTTCTTGGATTGGATGGTACTCCCTCCATCTAAAAAAAACTATACGTTTCGAAAATCTATGACAAGTGACCATACTACTCATAATTAATTTGCTTTATTTTCTGGATTCTTAATAAATGCAGTGCATTGGAACTAGAAAAAAAATTAAGACGGTGGGGGTAAAACCGCCACCACGATTTGCATTAAGAAGAAGAAACCTTCTCCCGGCAAACACAAATTGATCATACCACTAGCTCTATACACTTCTCAATGCACCTTTTTTATTAGAATAAGTATTGGTTTAATTAGATTAATTTCACTACTACAAACTAAATGAACACGCTTTGTGGGACAAAATTTGAAAACTTAATGGACACTTTTTTTGGACGGAGTGAGTACTCCGTAAGACAAAACGTCGGGGAAATTAAATAGATTTTTCTTTCTTTTCTTTTTTATGTGAGAGAAGGAGGGAAATCTGAACATTTACTTTAAGACTTCGAGTAGAGCTCTTTTCTTTTTTATGTGAGAGAAGGAGGGAAATTTGAACATTTACTTTAAGACTTTGAGCAGAGCTCTTTTTTTATGTGAGAGAAGGAGGGAAATCCGAACATTTACTTTAAGACTTTGAGTAGAGCAGCGTGGCCAAACAATTCAATCTTTGCTGAGGAGTCTAATTGGGGACATATGCACCCAACCAATTATGTGCATTCTCCATGCAACAATTGCGCTGTTCATTTGCGGAAAGGCAAAGCATCGCGGCATGGCGCCTCCCTTTCCTTCATGAATTTTTTTCATAAACTTCACCTGGTGCATTTGCATTGGTTCTGCAGCAAAATCTGTTCTACCCTTGATTAGTAAGGATTGCCATTTGGTAACACCAAAAAAAATTCTGACTTCGGAAGGCAAGCTTGCTTACGGCGGCAAGAAAATGCTTGACCAGCTCGGTGAGCTTTGCTCTCCCTCGACGGACGGGAGGTGACGGTTGCTCCTGAAAATGTGGTCTTGTCATGCATTTGCACTCAAGAACCAAATAAGAAAGCTCGCTTGCTACGGCAATATCGCTCGGATGGGCTAGGTATGAAGTAACCTGACACATGTTGGGGTGGTAATGGGTCATGGCCCTAATGCATCCTTCACAATCCAACTAGGTCTTTTATTTTTTTAGTTCAAAATTGAATAGAATTACGGCACAATCCTTATAGGGCCCGATCCTTAAATTTCTTAGTACAAAATGAAGGGTCTGTTACCACCCGTAAAGATAGATCCAAACACACTTTCTTGTCCTCTTTTTGTGTATGAGAGAAGGGAAATCAGAACATTTACTTCGAGACTTTGAGCAGATAGCGAGCAGTGTGGCCAAACAAAAGTCTAATTGGGGACATATGCACCCAGCCAATTAATCATAACATACTCCCTCCAGTTTGGTAAATAAAGTCGTTTTGGATAAGATTTGAGTCAAACATTGGGAATATAAATCATGAGTAACTTTCATCGAGTTTGGAAATGTGAAAACTACATGAATAGATTTCTCTTGCAAAATACTTTCATAAAAATATACATACTCCATCCGGTTCCATATTAGAAATCGTTTAGGACAGCGACACAGTCACCAAAGCATAACTTTGACTTCACTTTTCTATAAAAATCTTTATTGGAAAGTTATATATTTATATTCTTATGAAAGTAATTTTCAAGACAAATCTATTTATATGATTTTCACATTTTAAACTCAACGACTTAAAAGTTATTCATGATTTATATTCCCAATATATGACTCAAACCTTATCCAAAACAACTTTTTAATAGGAACCGGAGAGTATGTTAGTTTTTAATAAATATTTTTATAAAAATAAAAAGTCAAAGTTGTACTTTGGAGACCGTGTCGCTGTCCTAAACGACTTCATTTACCGAACCAGAGGGAGTATGTGCAACACGTGACGCAACAGTCAGTGGGTCCCAAACAGGATCCATCCATGTGCTAACCCTTTTCCTCCTTTTCTTTAAATTTTATCTCTACCATGTAAATATCCCTATGTACATACATATAAGTTATGAATATAAATATTGTTACAACATTTGTTCAAAAGTTATAACAAATGTTGCACGTATAAGTTATGCACCTCATGAAGTTGTATTACAAAATTTATCATATAAATTATTGTAGAAAAAGTATGCATACAAATTATGCATATAAGTTACAACTTTCTAAAAAACAAAATTCACAGTTATTCTTACAAATTGTACCAACAAGTTCTACACATAAGTTATGCACGTTATTGAAGTAGTGCTTTAATTATACTATCTATAAATTATGTGTATAAATTATGATATTCTAGAAATGGAAAGTTGCGATGTAAATTTTTCTCATGAAAAGCAGTTGAGTGAGTCACGCCGAGGGCATGACGTGACTCTCGCCTGTTGAGAGCTGTTAACTGCACAAAATACGTCTCATTAATCTATATTTCATTATTCATTTTAAATTAGCAGAAAATTTTTAATTGTGAAACTCGATTTGTATAACCTATAAAGTGCATGCATTTCATTTTAAGTGTTTGCATTTATTTCAAACCATGGTGTGGAAAATGACAAATATAATTTCTAAATAGAATAAATGTTACTGGGTCAACACAATGAAATTTGAAAAAATTCTAGTATGAAAACAGAGTAAAGTAGTCAAATTTGGACCTACTTTATGAGAAATTTTACATTGATACATTAGATGTTTTTTATTACAAATGAATTTGGGTATGCATCGAGCAGTTTGGACAAGTTGTTAATAAAAGGGGCCAGAGCTAGAGTAGCCCCACAGTCACCCGAATTTAACCAGACGGACTAGGTACCGTAGTTCATGCTCGATCGAACCATCTTCTACTCTAGTGAAGATGCATCCGATCGAATCTAAATTGTCAAAGTCCACTCTAATTGAACTACCCAAATCAGATCAACTTCCCTCACTTAAATAAGTGCGACACTGGTTTGTGCTCCCTACGGGAGTCGCACCGCGGTAGGTGGTGTCGCCACTGCCAACACCCACGAACCGAGCTACATCTCGTTCACATTTTGGACAAGCTGCTGAACAAAGAAAAAAGGATTTTCACAATTTAAAGGAGGTTTAAAGTTGGAAACTTCTGATGTTTTCTACTTACCTGACAAAGTACAGAGCAGTCGAGCAGGATGGCCAAACAATACAATCTTGCATCTACATCTCGAGGGAGCCTCTCTGGTTGGGGCATATGCACCCAACCAATCAGACTCATGCGTACACACTCGGATTCCAACACCCAAGTCATAGTTTGGCATAGCCGCCGCCTGAGCTATGTGGTGCAGCAGCGAGCTAGTGTGCTACAGTTTTGCCGCCTGTTCGGCAGATCTTAAATACATAAGTCGACAGATTAGTTGTGAGAGAAAAATACTACATAAGAATTTGTGTGACAGAGTTGTGAGATAAAAGTACGGTGCAATAAGCCGAAAGAAGCGCCGCGGAATGCTTTGTTGTACATCCAAAAATCTAAAGCTGGCACCTATCCGTGTTGCATATATATGATAGCGGATGTATATAATTTTTTTCTTTACCTTTTTGTGTTTGCATAGTAAAAGTTTGAGATTGCTCTCAGTTTTTCTGTTTTTGATAAGGGCTCTCAAAATATTCAATGCATTGTTAGAGAACATAAGAGATGTGATAACCGTAATAATAGTTTTTTTAGACTAACCATAATATAGTTACGTGATATATTTGGATAGATAAAAACAAAAGGGAAACAACGAACATGTGATCCGTGGGCCGAGGCGGCTAAGGCATGTCGAAATCCAGAATTTTATTTTTTTTAATTTATTTTTTTCATTTTAAAAATATGCTATCATTTCAAAATTTAGCAAAACTAACCTACCACCGCCGTAGTTCATGGTGGTAGGGTAAACCGCCATGGCCACGGTTGGTCACAGCTTGGATGGAGATAAGATATATACGAAACTTGTATTCGATGAGATCTACAACTTTGTAGTTCAAACGTTTTTCATCTTGGGGCTCAAACAATTGATATACTGTCCAGATCTGGATACCGAAAACTGAGATCTAGATAGTATATCCTTTTTTAAGCCTCAAGATGACTTCAAATGAAAAAGTTTGAACTACAAAGTTGTAGATCTCGTCGAAAGCAACAAGTTTCGTATAAAATTTATCTTCATCCAAATTCATACAAAAGTTCGATTTTTAAAACAGTGACCCTAACGTGGCTATGGTGGTTATTCTACGCCATGAGTCACGCGGCGGTGGTAGGTTAGTTTTGCTAAATTTTGAAACGATCCTATATTTCCCAAAATGAAAAAAATAAATTAAAAAATAAAAAATTCTGAAATCCAATTCAACAAAGCATATTGAAGCCTACTCAGAGCAACTCCAACAGTTTCCCATCCCAAGTTGCCATTGTTATTTTGTTTGGCAAAAACTGAAAAAACCTTCTCCAACAGTTCCCCATCTCAGGTTGCCATTTATCCCAAGTTGGGAAAAACCGACTTCACAGGCAAGACATATGCGCTGCAGATGATCCATGCGCATCCTCCCGTATTAGAAGAGGTGAAAGGGTATAAAAATAATTTTGTTTTTCATAGGATTTCTGATTTAAGTTTTCAAGAGGTGGAAGGGTAGAAACATAATTTTGTTTCTCTCTCAGGGTTCCTGATGTAAGTTAGATCTAGATTTGACAAGTGAATTATGCCAAACTGTTGGAGATGAACTTTTTTTTACTTGGCATATCTTTTTTAGTTTAAAACACAAGATTTGCCAAGTAAAAAATTTGGCAAACTCTTGGAGTTAGCTCTCACTCACGATTTAGGTGCAAAGCCCGGGGCTTCTTTTTCTGGAGCTGGAGGCCCAGCCCTTCTGTCTTGTATACACAACAGACAGAGGAGCTTGAACTTAAAAAAAAAAACAGACAGAGCAGCACGTTAATCGGGTGCGTTAGAGATGGAGCCATTTGGATGGGCATCCACCAGGTCGATCGTCAACACGTACTATCCAAAAACAATCGCAAGATTTCAGACCAACCACCACTTCAGATCGCCAGGACACATTTTGTTATTTGGGATGCAAAACCGGAGTCTCCCGATGTCATGAGTCCACTGTCTGCTTCCGAACGTCGCGTAGCACTGGCCTCACTGGAATCCAGCCATTTGGCAGCAGAAGAGGTCTTCAAAGGATCGTGAAGGATCACATCACATCAAACAAATAACGGAGACAACAGCGAACCAAATCTTAATTTAATTGTGAAAGAAGCGTCCTTCGTACGTAGATAATTGCGATGAAAGGGGCGCGTGTGTTTTGTCCGTCGCCAGTGGCATTGTGCGTCGTTGTGCACGTCCGTCCCCATAGCGTGACGAGAGAGTAAACGAGCGTTGAACCCCGCCTGCAAAGACGCTTGACATTTGGAGCACGAATGGGTTTTAACTCTACGATGGCAACTGGAAGCACTGACATCTTCTCAAACTAACCAAACCGCAGTGCAGTGCTTGGATTTGGTACAAGATGAAGCTAACAATACGGTAGGCACTTCGTTCTTTATGCGAGATGAAGGTAACAGTAGAATAATAAAGATTTAAAAACTTAACCTGTCAAGCATCGATGTCATTTCCTTTTTACCAAGGAAGTCATTGCAATAAATCTATCATGAGGACGCAGCTGGCAATATAATGCACAAAGTGCAAGACCTGCTGCGGTAGATGCACACAAAAGTGCTCAGTAAATTAAGTTCCAACTTCCAGGGTTTTCAAACAAACTCAAGTGCGTGTCCGACCCCTCTGACCGAGTTCTTACCAGTGCTGTCAGTAACACCACCACGTACGACGTAGCCCCGAGCATAACGGCAGTAAACACGAGCCAGCCAGCCAGCCGTAAACTTCCAAGCTAAAATGAGGCAGCAGCTTCTCTCGCCTCCCCTGCATCACCAAGTGGCAAAGGCAAAAGCAACCAAACGCAAGCAGGTTGGAGGCGCAGAGCAGAGGCATAGCCTCCTCCCTCCGGGCTCCGGCAGTTTGGAGTGACAAACAACTCGGCCGTCTCGCCATTCGACGCGCGTGCGGACAGCCGCCCGGCCCTCCTCCCTCTCGTCGTCTTCCTCCGCGTCCCTTTCCTCGCCTCGACCTCGACTAGACGTCCACCTCCGTCCACGGTGCGCGCGCACCGAATACGTACATATATATGGAGCGGAAGCTCACCTCAGCTGCAGCCTAGCAGTTGGTAGCCCGGACAAGATTCCTTCGTTCCTCTTCTTCTTTCTTGTTCAGGCAGCAGGGTCGTCGTCGTCCTCCTCTTTCGAGCTAGCTAGCTAGCTAGTGTCAGCTCCGTCCTCTGGTGTTCAGGATGCAGCGGCACACGACGGGGCGGGACATGTGGGACGTGGAGGAGTGCCAGAGCCCGCGCATGGGCAGCGTCATCCTCGGCGTCGACGGCGGCGCCAGCAACACCGTCTGCGTCTGCATCCCCGCCGCCATGCCCTTCAACGACCCGCTCCCCGTCCTCTCCCGCACCGTCGCAGGCTGCTCCAACCACAACTCCGTCGGAGGTATGTGTAGTAACGCCCCATCTGGTCTCACTTCAAGGATCACGAGCTGCTTCTTTCTGCACAAGTTAATGTCTTTCCTGCAGTTACGATCAATGATCAATTCTGTAAAAGTTCCTAGCTGGTTAAAAAAGATGGATGGAGAGGTAGTAAAAAAGTTGTTTCTATTTCCGATTGATTGTTCAGAGGACAGGGCAAGGGAGACACTGGAGAGGGTGATGTCGCAGGCGCTCCTCAAGGCGCGCCGAAGGCGATCAAACGTCTGCGCCGTCTGCTTGGCCGTAGCAGGCGTCAACCATCCAGTCGATCAGCAGAGAATGCTGGATTGGCTCAGGTCTGCCCACACCTCCAGCACTTATATATATCCAATCCAACGAAACTACTAATTCAGTTAGTTGTCAGCAGAAAATTCCAGTCTTGCTTCAGTAGTAAGACTCTGAAACTGAATGTAACCAGAGACTTCTTATTCTTCAGGGAGATTTTTCCAAGCCATGTCAAGCTATTCGTCGAGAACGACGCGGTGGCAGCATTAGCGAGTGGAACCATGGGCAAGCTCCACGGATGCGTGCTGATCGCAGGGACAGGGACCATAGCTTATGGGTTCACCAGTGATGGCAGGGAAGCCCGAGCAGCAGGTGCAGGGCCGGTCCTAGGTGACTGGGGCAGGTTAGTCAAAAGGGCTATGTTTTTTCTAATGTGTGACAGTAACATTAATACAAGAGAACTGAATTGGTTTGTGTAAGCCGATTCGTGTCTATCTGCTCCCTGTGTCTGCTATTGGTGAATTTGTTTGACTGGTTTATGTGGCATATTCATGTGCAGTGGGTATGGGATTGCCGCACAAGCGATGACAGCAGTGGTCAGAGCTTATGATGGAAGGGGTCCTGAAACGGTGCTTACAAACAACATCCTTGACTTCCTTGGGCTGGCATCACCAGACGAATTGATAGGGTAATCCAATTCTGCTTAGTGGATTTATCAGTTTTATGTATAAAGAGCACACTTCATCACCATAATAATTTGTTCAGTAAAATGGCATGGGTCAACTTAAACTAAAGCAATTTGCAACAGTTCAGATAACAAACCTAAACCCTGCCTGAATTACATCAGCTATCTATGGGGTGGTTTCAAAAGATGAATTGATAGGTTAATTTATTTTGACTACTTACTGGTCCTAACTACTTTAGGTAAAGGAGCATATTCATAAACAAGTGAGGTGGTTCAGTAGCTTTATGTTTGGTCAAGTCAACAAAACTTAGCATCTGTGTTACAAAGCATAAATGACAACTTTGACTCACCTTTTAATTCTTCCAATAACAGATGGACATACGAAGACCAATCGTGGGCCCGCATTGCCGACCTTCTTCCGGTTGTGGTAGAATCTGCTGAGAGTGGTGATGAGGTGGCAAATAAGATCCTACATAATTCAGTTGGTGAACTAGCTTCCAGTGTCAAGGCTGTAGTGCAAAGGCTTGAACTTGGCGGTGAAGGTAACACACCAGTCCTCTCTGGTTTGTTCCTGAATACATGTACATTACATACATAGATTTATCGCAGGTACAAAAAAGTGACTTTTGGGAAAGAAAGAAGTGATCATATATAAACCTAAAGAAGACCCTCAAACTTGCATTTAGTCATTTATGAGACTACTTCATGGAATAATTTCTTAATATGTTTCTCCTTCGCAGATGGCAGACACCCATTTCCACTTGTTATGGTTGGTAAAGTCCTTGAGGCAAACAAGAAGTGGGACATTGGGAAAGAGGTGATAGATTGTGTTACCAAGAATTACCCAGGTGCCTATCCAATACACCCCAAGGTGAGCAGAATCTAAGAAACATTCTTCAGAATTTCAGATTATGCCATCTTCAACAACTAAGTACCTGAACACTGGAAGCAAATATAAAATACGTAGGATTAGATTTTATTGGCATGAGGAAAAAAAAAGTTAGCCGTTTGTATTGCTATACGCTTGAAAATATAGAATAAACACAGTTTAGAATCTGACACATCTTCAAATCCTACTACTAAATTTTCTAAATTAATATTCATGAACTCAAATCTGATTGTACCTGCAGGTGGAGCCAGCAGTTGGTGCAGCATTATTAGCATGGAATGCTATAGCAAGCGAATTAGATGGTGATATTAGAAATGTTCAATAATGAAACCTCCTATACATTATTGTATATTATGCTAGCATCAAATTTTCAGATTTTTTTGCTGTAATAGATTGCTTGAAAAGGTTGTAATCTTGTCAGAAAACAAAAGGTTTACCAAGAAATTTGGTTTAATGGAAGTTTGTCCACAAAAGAAGAGTAAAAGAAAGAAAACACTTGTGCTTATGTGAAACTTTGCTCCTCTATATTTTGACAGTCATAAAAAAATGTTACAGCAAGCAAAGCATGCACAGAAACATAGATGCTCCAGAAGATAGCAGTACCCAAAGCTACTGCACTTACCACCGTTTCAGTCACCTAATGCTCATGCAAACAACCAAGCAATGGCCATAGCAGCTGTAGCCAGTCAGCCATGCATACATCGCTCAGATGCTCAATCACCATGGAATTTCAATGTCTTTTTGAAAAAAATGGAATTTTAATCATAATTTGGATCAAACCAGTTGAGATAACTCTGTATTCAAAATAAATTTATTAGCCCCACAAAGATTCGATTCCTTGAAAGTGAACACATGAAGTACATGAGAATATTCTGTACATGCTTGTATAAGACTATTAGTACAAAACAGGGATACAAAATTTATAAGATCTATAATCTAGTAAAAATGTCTTGAAGTAGTGAATGCTTACAATATGACTATGGCTTGTATACAAGCAAAATCATTACTATACAGGCTGCTGACAGAAAAGCTATCACCCTCGCAGATTATGAACTATCATAATTTGCACATTATGATGTGTATCACTTCCTATATACACCATCAGGGCGTGAATCTACCAAATCGTCTGCGGAGTGAGCAGTGAAAGTACAGCTGCATCCATACAAAATGATGTTTAGTCAAACTCATTACTATAATTTAGAAATATATGGCAGTGCAATTGTGTTGACGTTCATACCCCTAAGGTTTCAAAATTCAGTCCAATGGACCACCTCAAGTTCTTTGTGGCTGCAGATTTGCAGAGCCAAATTAGCCATGGGTCAGCCTCATAGTCTTGTGACTGTATGCTGTTCCTCAGTGAAATAAACACCTCTACTGGCCCTTAAGCTACTCTCAACTAATACTGGACCTAAATTTGCTGTAATAAATGACAAAGGTTAATCAGCGTAAGCACCAATAGGCAATAACCATTAAATTCACTTGATAAGAAAATTGTTCTAATGGAAACGTAAAAAATCAATAAAGCATAGTGTTGAAGTTATCTAGGGTGAGAGTCATACATGCACACATATTCTGTGACAAATACGTATTCCTGATGGAGGATTCCAATAAGGAGATGTTAACACAATGTGTGCTAAGGTGGTTATGATTAACTACTTCTGTTGTCCTCTAATATAAGTTATGTAGTCATGATCTGATATGAAGAAATAGAATCAAGATAATTTGTAATGGACAGTAATCAAAAGAAGAGTTACGATGTCATGCTGAGAAATGAAGATAAAGGAATTAACATTTCAATAATTTGTAATGAAGATTTAGCAAATTCAGAAATTCAGCCAACTGGGTGGGAGCCTTGCTTCTATGAAACATACAGATTGAAGGTATTCATATATGACTGATAAACAAAGCGCCAACTCACCTAGCTGCTCCAAGTTATGTTGCGTCTTCTGATTCCTCTTTTTGTCTGCTTCTTATGCCTGCAACAAGCTTGCATGTCTTCAAGAAAGCATCCAATAGCTGCACACATAGCATTAGTTAGGGATCGCACTTCTGGCTATCAATGATTCATCATAAGAGACCATGTACAAGCATTTTTTATGAACAGAAAAAAAATAATATTGTGATCTCTCAAGTATAATAGAGAAAATACAAAAGAAAGCACATGACTTTAAAAGAAGCACCAGTGCAAAGTGTAGAATGATGAAGAGCTAGGTAAGGTAGGAAAAAGTAACATTGTGCACTTGAGATAGTTACCACAGGATGATGCTGAAAAACAGGAGAATAGTGCTCAAGAGTTACATATATCTTTTGAACAAGGCTTAAGAGTGCATTGACCTTATTTCCCAAAATATCGACCTGAATAAAACAGAAAAAACATTTAGAGAAGTTGCAACATGGATTTTGAATGCATGTTTTGTTGTAGTCAAATAGAAGTGTACACAACAAAAACCTAACATGAATAAATACTAGAGCAGAAAGGGTCCGTATCAGCAGTGACTAACTTGAATGCTACCATATCAGAAATGTCTAACTAACAATATCCTGCTTATCGGTCAGTAGTCCTAAGCTTGTTAATTAAAAGAATAAAGAACGAAACATTCTGAATAAATATCTATGAGAATTGCTTTATAATGTGAACCAAATATCTAACAGGAGAAATGAAAAGGGATCAGAAGGACCAAATAAATTCTATGCACCTAGCAGAGCACATGAATTGATCTGCCATGATTTTAAGAATAAAAAGAGCTGAGAATATTCTCTCTTGCTCAAACTTGATTGTCTGCACTCCTAACTCCTAACTCATAAATGCAGTTATTTGACACATGAATGACCATGAGGCCTTCAGTAAAGATCCTTGAATGTTTGCGCGCATAATTGCAACAGAGAGAAATAACTCTGTGCAGAACTGTAAACTGAACAATCAAAGAAGTATCTTATTTGAGTATATCTGAAAACATACCTCAGATTCAGCTTTTAGGAGCTCAGAACGTCTTGTGTCAAGCATTTGCTTGTACCATAGACCTTTCTTTGTCAGCACAATTGCCTGTTGTACCATATGGTTGCATCGATCATTCAGATTTTCTGTCCTGAATTTAGCAACACACTTATCAGTTTGTGCTAGCATCAATGTGTAAAATAATGAATTTTGACTATATATGGAAGAAATCTCATATTAAAAATTATAGTCATTGTAATGATTTTTGCAGGCATTTTGCATTCAAATTTCAACAACAACAAGTGGTGTTAGGTTAAAAAAAATTAAGCATGTCACACAATCATTAACAAAACAAACTGAAATCTGTTGCTTTGTGTTCTGAAAGAACTGAGTGCTAAGCTCTGAAAGAGAAGATAGATGCACATACTTTTTGTCATTTCCTTTTATATCTTCTGACATTTTATGTTCAATCTCCACAAATTCTTTTGACAAGTCCATGATTGATACCATAATGCAGTCTAGCTGCTTTTCTTGCTCTCTTTTACCTAGGATATCACTGTAATCCAACTTTTTTGTTTCAACTTCTTTTAAGGTGGTTGAGGCAATCTCTAAAGTCTGATTCAGCTTAATGAGCTCCTCATACTGCATATCCTGATCAGAAATCTCATATGGTCTTTGTGGCGCCACATGAGTCTCCATTTCAATATCACGGAGTACCATTTCCTCACTCTCTTGCTTGTCTAGCTCTAGATCTTGCTGATTATTTTGGACGGAATGCTCTTTTTCTAGTCTTGACAATTTTTCCTTTAACTTCTGGTTTTCTTCATTAGATAAAGACAAAGCCTTGTCCTTTTCTGCAGTGCAGCTTCAAGTGAGGACAGCTTTGCATGAAAATTGAGTGGTATCTTCCAAGATGTTCCTATGACTATCAACCAAATTTCTTGTAACAGTTTGGTAAATTTCATCTCTGATAGTGCTTTCAACATAAAGATCCTCATACTCTTCTTTAATGTTGCTGACTTGCCTCAAAAGTTGTTTTTCTAGAGAATATTGAAGTGACATTTTCCTTCTGGCATCAGATATGTGGCATGATAATTCCTGAACATTCTTTGTCTTCTCTTCAAGCAAACATCGAAGATGTTGGTTGTCACGGTACAGAAAATCAATTCTACTATTCAATCTGCTCCTTTCGTCAAGTGCATCACTAGTACTGCAGATTGTAGGTGCTGCCATTCCATTGGACATGATTTGGTCAAATCTTGAAATGACCTCAGGGAATTTCTTCCGTAAGGGCTCGAATTCTACATCATACTTAAGAGCCAAGGACCATTTCTCTCTTTTGAATTTGAACAGCTCTTCTGTTTTCTCTTGCAAATCCAACTCATGCAGCCTCCTTAATTTACTGATCTCAGATCTGAAGTAGTTAAGTATTTCTTGTCTAGACTTACCCTTCAGATGTCGGAAGTCAGATTTTTCTGAAATAACTTCACTGGGAGATATAGATTTCTGTGTTGCAGAATTCTTATTTTGCTCAGAGGAAGATAGGGAGTGATCCTGATGTGTTATCTTTCTGAAAAAGCTGAACTTCCATCTGTCACTCCAGTTGCCCAAACTTTCATGCCTACAAAGGGGCATATGGGGTTCTTCTTCTGAAGGTAATAGTATATCAGAAATAGCAATCAGGTCTTCACGGATGGAAGCACACTGAGCCATAGTTTCCTGCCAATTTTTGCTTAGACTATTCACTATGGAACTCTGCTCATGCAATTTCCTCTCTAGCTCATCCTGAAGGCCTCTAATGCATTCTCCAATAATAATGCCAGTAATCTCTAGCTGTAATTCATGCTCCCACTGAAGATCATGGATTGAAGCACTGACTAATGTGAGCATCTCTCTAATTTGTTGGAACACTACAACCAGCAGCACCTTCAAGCTGTTGAACCCCTCATCTATCTCAGTCAACTTCCCGACCTCGCATGGCATAGAGCATGGAACACTTGCATCATATTTGTGGGCCAAGTCATAGCTTTTGAAGACCCTTATATCCTCGGTGAGCTTGTTGAACCGCTGATTAACTTCTACTTTCATCAAATCTAAGTATTCTGTACAAGCAACTTCAACATTTGCCTCCAGAAAGTGTTGATGCAATCTTGACACTACAGTTGCAAATGGTTCGAAGTTGTTTGCAATATTAGATGACACAACTGTATCCTTGAACTCAATAAAACCATAATTGAGCTCTGCAGAAGAAATCTTTGTGTCAGGGCAATGCCTGTTGAACACGGACAGGTCACTCTGAGCAGTACACCCTGACTGATCAATGGTGGCTGCTCCAGTCAATCTACCAAGAAATGGGTCCATTCTTTCATCCAGAACCTGCGATATTTGTTATATAAGATTAGGCAGTTGATGGCAAACTCAGAACGCCAATTAGTTGCTGCGAATTGATGCAAATAAACTCGATGACTTTCATGAAAACAAGAGATACTTAATTTCTAGGAAAAGAGATCAGTAACTTAACCATGCAAGTTTCTGCAAAGGTAAAAAAATTTAGTTCATCATGGTACATATAAAGTAGATCTACCAGAGGCGAATTGCAACTAACAATGCAAAGGAAACAAGTACTCATAACCAATGTTATCCACACAATAATTCTCAGAAAGTCAAATGGGTTTAGAGAAATGTCAATGATGCCTCAAACAGATCTTAACAAGATGCAGGTGTCAGATAGGCATGTTACCTTACCACCCCCATAACATGTCCTATAAGATACGTATCTATACAAAAACAAGAAGACCTCACTTGTGCTACGCGCTTCAGCATAACACCCAAAATGTACAGCTCAATGTTGAATGTGATGGCATAGAATTCCAGATGTTCAAATCATCAAATGCATCACTGTTCTCAAATTTATTAACCCGTAGCATAAGTCCTTTGGTTATCAAACACCAGGTAATACCCAACAGTGACAGTAGCAGGACGAGAACAGGCGGTACTATTGTTAACTGTTACATTCCCCTCGCAGTTTCACCGACAACCAGCTGCGGTAAATTAAAAAAAAAATTGCCGGAGTACAGTACCAACAGCAGCGAACTACTGTATACTGCAAGGTGAGCAGAGCAATTCACCACCCCTGCCTGCCCTGCTCGTCTCCCGCGCCAAAAGCAGAGGACGCACCGAAGCAGTGAAGCCACTGGATTCGAGCACCCACTTCGTTCCCCCAAAACGGCAAAACCCTAGCAAAAACAACCGCGAAACGTCCCCAATTACTGCCACGAACCGCCGCATGACACAGTTGAACAATCCCCGCCCCCGAACCGCACCAATCAATTCGAACAACCCAAGCCCCCAGAACGGCAGAAGCAGCAGAACCACCACATAAAATCGGAGCACACGAGTGCGGCGGCACCGGAGTCACTTACAGGCTGGATCCGAGCCATCAGCAGGAGCCGCAGCGGCCGCTTCAGCACCAATCCCTCTAGGCGGAGGTCTCAGTTATTCCCCGCCCAGCGCGGGTGGTCGTCAGCACTGCTCCCCCGCTAGGGCTTCCCGGCCTGGAGATAGAAAGCGCAGCAGGAGATGAGAAGGAGGGTGTGGCGGTGAATCGGAGCCCGGCTGTAAGGAATTGGTTTTTTTTTGGGTTTGATCGGGTGATCGCGACGAGGAAGACGACGAACGCGGCCGCTCGCGCTCACTCGCGCGCGGCCAAAGCGAGAGGAGGAGGGAAACAGAGGAACGGGTCGCCAGCCAGCCACCTCACCGTGGCGAACACCGTGGAGGGGGAGGGTAAAAATGGGAGGCCACGTAGCGGCGCGGAGGGCGCGGCGACCCACTGGACGGAGCAGCGGGCCCACAGGGGCACGGGCCCACTAGAGCACAGGGCCCGCAAGGCGGTGGGAGTGGTTGGGTCGACGGGACGTGTGAGTAATGCGTGATGGGGGGAGGTGGGGCCCGGCCGTCGGCGGTAGTGGGAGCGCGTGGGCCGCTGAGCTGGATGGATCTCAGTCATCACTCACCAGTGGGGGTATGGGAGTGTGGCTCGTGCCGGTGCCTCAGCGTGCGGGATTTGAGGCTGGCCGTCGGATCTGTTGGGTCCTGATGGGAGCAGGGAGGGTGCCGCGGTGGCCGGCGAGTCCGGGCTTTGCCTGGACAGCTGGTTTTTGTTGCTTCATTCCATGGCGTTTTGCTATTGGATTTAGCAGACGGCTTCTCTAATTCTTTCTCCATTTTTTTTAAAAAAAACTCTTTCTCCAAAACAATAACGAGACAAATTTTGAAAAGATTTTTTTTCATTTTTTCGATTAAAAAAATGTTCTGTGTGTAAATGAATCGAAGCAACACGGATCTGTGAGACCGAGCGTTAGCTCGGTTGGTGGCACCGCAGTGCGGCGACGCCACCCACCCTGCTCGAGGGTCTCTCGACGCAGGTGCTCACGCGATGAACAAGACTCCCAGAGTACTGTTGTCTGTATGGTAGTGGTGTGGCCATGATGCATGGTCTGGTTCTCCTCTCCTTACATGACGGGTCAGTGCTCCTGGCAACTTTAAAAAAAAACACGGATCTCAACCATCTCAACCACCTCTATTACTACTTGGCAAGCTGAAAGCAAAATGGCATTGCAGCATGGGAGCACATTTAATTTTGCGAGGCCGTGACGTGTTCACGTGTGGCCGCTAGATCCAGTGTTTTTTGTCACTGCTTAATTAGCATGTTCGCATCAGCTGGCTGGCTGGCCGTCGAGATCCACAGAGATGTGCGTGACAGGGACCCCAACCATGTGGCTCCTTTCATTGCGCAAAGCTAACAGAAAGCACGAGCGGTTTTTTTTTTGTCATCATGTGAGCGAGAGGTAATGAGGGCATGTTTGGTGCAGCTCCGGGGTGCTTCAGCTCCTCCTGACATTTTACTGTAGTGGCATTGTAGCTTGGAGTCTTTTTTCTCTCTCCTTCTCCTCGCTCTCACACAGATGACGGAGCCGGAGGAGCTGGTTTTTCCAGCTCCGGCAGCTCCTTCGGTCGACAGTTCATTTTGGCAGGAGAGAGAAGAATAGCTTCGTGGTACAGTATCGCTACAGTTCTTGTGTCAGGAGGAGCCGGAGCACTCCGGAGCTGCACCAAACATGCCCTGAGTTTCATTATTCCAACTTCACTTGCAAGGTTGTAAAAAAAACCTTCGGTCGCAAGAAATTCTTAAGAGTTAGAGAGACAGCTTCTCACAGATCAGCAAATTAAATGCTAGATCGATTAGTTCCGTGGTGAAACGACACTTGACACAGGAAAAGAACATTTGTAAGTAGATCGACTAGTTCACGAGATCTGCATGCATGAAGATGCCACCAAATGCAGGTCGCTGATGTGTACGTATTCACCACCGAGCCGCGACACCTGAAACTTTACAGGTCAGGGACATCACCTAAAAACTTTACAGATGAAGAGTTGAAGACCACGCGAGATGCGTACAAGCATCATCAGGTGAAAACCAGGCGATCAGCTCTCCTTTTTGTCACATCTCTTCAATGCTGCCGTTGCCGTGCATCCCTAACTCCAGTTGCAATCGCATGTCGTCCACAACGGCAGCGCGGAAAAGGTGATGGAAAAGCCGGCAGGGGAGTTCGCTGAACGTTTCCTCTTTTTCCTTTAATTTTTGTACCTGGAATTGCTGCTGGTGATGTGGGAAGGACCAGGCAATGGCAAGCAACCATAAAATAAACCGGCAATCATGCAGGAATGCAGGACTGTATATAAGATAAGAGTAGCATTTGTGCGATATATATTGATTCTTTTCCCCAGCAGAATAAAGCGACACCTAGTGGAGATGATAGGCTTTGCTTTTCTAAAGAACAATTCTGTCCTCTGATTTCGGGGACCGAAGTTGACTGGGCAAGGATAGTTAACAAACTACAATGGATGTTGCAATTTTTTTTTGAAAGGAACGGCAAGAGCTTTGCGTAATTTTTATTAGAAGGAGTCAGAAAAAAACAAACACAGAACAAACAAAAAGGAAAAAAAGCAATAACTTTTGGTGGAGCCCCAACTACCGGCTCCAGCCAAAACCAACTCAGAGGACAAAAAGGTCACTCCAAGTAAACAAAAACACCTGGGGAAACACCTACTCATAACCATGAAAAATTACTCTGTAAAAACCATGTCTTGGTCAGTTGGTAAGGTGCCCGTTGTAGCTCTCGGTCGTGCGGCTGTCACGGCGTTAATGCGATTGATGTCATTTGTGATCAAAGAAGCCACTTCTGCTACTTCTAATGACTTATGTTGAAAGATTCTTACATTGCGTTCCTTCAAACGTTCCACCAAAATACAACAAAATTCCATCCAAACTTGGTCTTTGTTTTTGTCAACCATTCAGCATCCGTTTCCACCATCCATTAGCAGTGCGTGGGGCGATATCTGCAGCTCTGCTTTTCCAAGCCGTGTTGTCACGTGCGCCCGACATTCTCACGAATGGACGGTCTAGGCAAAGATGTGTGGGTGTTTCGCGAGTTACATAATTGGCAAATCGGGTCGTATGCGGCCATCCACGTTTTGCTAGGTTGTTGGCAATAAGAATTTTGTGATGGAGGAGAATCCATGCAAATATCCTACATTTAGGCTCGCTTGTGCTTTCAGTTGGGTTGAGATCTAGTTTCTTGTGTCGTCCCATAAATTGTATCCGATAAGCACTTTTGCGGTGTATTGTCCATCCGATGTCCACTTCCATTTTATCTCATCGCTCGAATCTTCCACTCTGTACCGTGGGTTACATCTTCCCAAAGTGCGATGAACTCTGGAGCTCTTCCATCGATTGGATAGGAGATACATGTGAAACCCACTGCTTTTTGTGTCATAGCCTTCATCATCGTTATATTTTTCCTTTTAGTTTTTTGGAATAAGGTGGGGCGATGTACTTGGGAGCTCGTCCTCGGCCGGTTGAATGCGAAACTAGCCTTGTCCCTCTTCCAACCGTGACTATGGTCGAGGCGTTGAAAAGGTCCTCTCGCTTGTCGCATGGAATGTCTAGCCCAGCCCATGGTCGTTGGATGTGCTCCCATTTGAACCAAAGCCAACGGAGTCTCAATGCGCGAAAGCGCCAAATCAGGATGCCCACCCCCAAGATCTCTAGGTGCAGTCGTCGGCGCTTAACAGAGCAGTGTCCACCACTTACTTTTTCCGGTTCCTCTCCTTTCCGGAGGAAACTCCGTCGATTTATCAATTTGTCGTATCAACCACTTTTGTATTGGGAGAACCGTTAAGTGGTATATCGGTTGTCTTGTGAGCACACTTTTGACCGGTCTCCTGCCGCCATGGACAAAAGTTTGCCTTTCCATCCCGGATCCGGCCACCAATTTTGTCGATCGGTGGTTGGATGTCCACCCGTCGAAGTTTGCGTGTATGAAGTGGGAGCCCCGGTATTTTTGGGAACCGAGCAATCTTACCCGTGAAGTCCGTTAGTGTCTACATTAGTGCCTCGTCACATCTTATTGGAAAAATTGTTTTGTTTAGGTTAACTCTAAGCCCGGCGGTTGCCAAAAGGTTTAGCACTTGGTAATGTGGCGTAGTTCCACGCGTGATCGGGTTTGCAAATAAGGCGCATCGTCGCATAAAGAGAGCACCGTAGTGGCCGCTCTCGGGAGGATGGGGTGCAACAACCCTCTACTAGCCGCTGACTCAATTAATCGGTGTAGTGGATCAATCGCTGGATGAAGAGCATGGGCGAAAGAGGATCGCCTGTCTCGGACCTGGCGTGATTTATGCGGCGCCGGGATGCCATTAAGTAGAATCTTGGAGGATGACGTGGCTAGCAAGGTCGCAATCCGGTCTCTCCATCGTCCGAACCCTAACGCTTGCATCACTTGAGTAGAAAGACCCAACTAATCGAATCAAATGCCTTGGAAATGTCTAGCTTGATGAAGAGGGCTGGGTTCTTGGCCTTATGAAGAGCCTTGATCACGCTCTAGACATAGATGAAGTTGTCGTGGATACATCTCTTTTGATGAAGGCATTTTGGCAAGTGGACACAAGCTCATTTAGCCTTGGTGCTAGCGGTCCAAGGACTTTGGTGATTATTTTGCCAAACTATTGATAAGGCTAATTGGTCTAAAATCTGTGACCTTGGCTGCATCGGATGTTTTCGGTAATAAGACCACATTTGCCTCATTGATCAATTCCAACTTTTGGGTCCGTAGTGAGTGAAAGCCTTGAAGTGCTGCTAGAAGGTCCAATCGAATGGTTTCCCAACATTTTTTGTAAAATAATCCAATGAATCCGTCGGGGCCCGGTGCCTTTTCGTTTGGCATTTGCATTATAGCTTTCTTAATTTCCTCCTCCTCAAAGTGACCTTCTAATTACGAGGTCATGGTGCTCGTAGCCTAAGTGTGCCCAGTTCAAACCTGCAAAACGTGCTTGCGTTTGTCCAAGTAAATTGACAAAATGGTTGAATACCACTTCCTCTTTCCGTTGTTGGGTGGTTGCTAGCCCCGTGCTCACCTTTAAAGATGGTATGAAGAGTTTGCGCCGGCGATTGCTGGCGTGCAGCATAAAAAGCCTTGTGCAAGCGTCACCATTCCTAATCCAGGTTAGTCTCGAGTGTTGCCTCGCTCGTGACCGCTGTATGGAAGCAAGGCTCACTGTTTTGGCTTTGAGGTAACGCCGAAAAACTAGCTCATCTTGTGAAAGAGGGCGTTTTTCTTGCTCCGCATCCATCAGCAAGAGTAGTTGCTTTGCAATTTCAAGGCGGAGAGGGAGGTTCCCCAGGGATTGCTGTCGCCACAGTTTTAGTGCCTTGGCCGTGCGTATCAATTTCACATGCATCCGGAGAATAGGGTCCTGTGTGTTTACCGGTTGGGCCCATGCATTTTGTACTGATTCGAAGAAACCCGGCATGTTAACCCAAAATGATTCGAATCGGAATCCGGAATAATTTTGTCGTGTTACGTCGCCCGTGAGTAGCAATGGGGCGTGATCTGATCCTGAAGTGGCAAGAGCTTGCAGGTCTATGTTTGGGAACAGAAGATGCCATTCCGGCGACCCAAATACCCGGTCAATGCGTGTAAAAGTTGGGTCATTTTGTTCATTGCTCCACGTGTAAGCACGGCCACGCAAATCGACTTCCATGAGCTGGGCATCGTCTAAAGTTTCCTTAAAGCGGGTCATTAGACGTCTATTTAGCCTGTTGTTGCTCTTGTCTTCCGCTCTATAGATTAAGTTGAAATCCCCGAGTATTAGCCATTCTTTCTTTCCTCTATTTTTTAGGTCTTTTATCTCATCAAGAAAGAGTTCTTTCTCATTAGCGCCTTGAGGTCCATAAACCCCCATCACTGTCCAACTTAAATTATCAGCATGCATCACAATGTTGGCCGAGACCGTGTGAGTTGTGGTGTGTGGATTTTGCAAAGAGAAGAAATGCTCAATTGGCCGCTAGCAGGATGCCCCCTCGAACTCCCTGCGCTGGTAGAGTTATGTAGTTGCTTCCAAAATTTGGTCCGAGCGAGTCTCTAACCAGTCTGGGCGTCCAATTTTCTACTTTAGTTTCTTGTAGACATACAAGTGTGGCCCCAGACGTAGATACCATGTTTCTAATGCTATCTCTTCTGGCCGCGGCATTAAGCCCCCGAACATTCCAACAAAGTATGTTACAATTTTTTTGCGACATAAGAAACAAGCGAGCAATTCAGAGTTGAATCACAGCTATGCTCGAAATGACTGTCACGTTTAGCTCGGGCTTGACAAAGGATATAGGCGGGCTTGGCGCACATGTCCCATACAAAGCTGGCCTGATTGCCGACTGGTAGAGGTGGCTGCCCAAACCGATGGGCTACCGACGCAAGACTAAAAAACGACAGATTGGCGAGCTTCGTGGACGTTGATGGTTGGGCTGAGCCCATCCCATCGCTGAAGCCGCGGGCCGGAATTGCTGGCCCATTAAAAGTTACAGACCCAAGCAAGTTCAAATGTTTCTTGCACACCATCCTGAAACTAAGAACAACTCAAAATACTGCCCCTCTGAAGCCTGTGTGGAGCTTCTACGCCACCGGTGTAGGCTGGTTGATGAGTGGCGATGGAGCCACTTTGGATTTCTTCCTATTCTTGGCCTTGTTGCCCTCTTCCACCGGGACCTGCAGTGCCTCCATGGTGGCCTTGTCGAACGGGCGAGGAAGGCGCTGCACCAAAGAGTCAAATGTGTCATCAGTTTTATGTGGTGAATCAGGAACCAGGTCACCTAACTTCTTAACAAGGAGTTGTTGGGCAAGCTGAATGCTTCCCAAGCCAGCATTAGCTCTCGCCTTGTCACCTAACCGAGAACTTTTTCTCTGTTGTGTGTTTGGTGCATTAGGTGGCTGCGTAGGGGGATCTGTAGATTGGTTTACTCGTGGGGGTGTGTGGATAATGGGGGCGCTCACTGGCCTTGACACAAAATTTAAGAAACGTTGCAAGTCATCCCCTCCTTCCTGCTCTAGAGTGTGTTGGGGGTTGTAACTGTTGTGTCCAGGAGTCACTTCGTGCTGCTGCTGTAGGGTGGGTTCAGTGAAAATTTCTTTGTTGGTATCCGGTAGACTGGGTTGGGTTGTGGAGGTGCTGTCTGGCTAACATTCAGCAGCTCTAAAGTCAGTAGGAGGAATCAGGAGGGTGGTATTATCCTCCCCCACAAGATTATCTAGTGCTGTAGCAACTAAAACTGTTGGTTCATCTAATGGATCAGTATCAGGCACAGGTGTTGTATTAGCTTCAGTAGCAAAAGAATCAGTTACTATGGTGCCTTCTAATAAATCCTCCACTGTGTTGCTTATTTCAGTAATGGTTGCTAAATTGTCCACTAGCATTTCAGAGTTCATATCAGGAATGATGGGGGTGGAATTGCAGACCTTTTCTGCATCTGTGGGTGCAGTGAACAGGTTGTCCATCAGCTTCCCCCCCCCCCTGCAGGACGTCTTCTCCTCTAGGTGACTGCACCTGAGTCCAGCCTGTTGCCCCCTCCAGCATGCTCAAGATGCGCTGCTCCTTGGAAGGGGTACCTGCAGACAAATTTGGCGTAAGGCCCAACTCTTCTTCCATCGGATCAACCCAATCAAGTGGAGCAGTTTCAGTATGAACAAGCAGCTGAACACTGGGATCAGTGGTAGGTTGACGCTCACCCATGTAGCTGACCAGTGGGTTGGCGAAGGAAACTCTTTTACGTGCTGTCTTGGGGCGCCAGGTCGCCGCTTGCTGGCCGCTAGCTCTGCTGCGGTGACCCCCTTGGTAGTAGTTGTCCCCGTGGTGACGGGTGCTGGTGCTGTAGCAGTCATCGACCGCACTGCGACAACGAGTCATCCTCCCCCAGGACGACTGGCTGCGATGGCGCCGTACCCCACGGCTGTAGTTGTTGTCGTCGTAGTCGTCGTCCCTGTCACGGCGAGGGCGGTAGTCCCGTGCGTTGTAGTTGTCGTGGCGCTGGCCGCTGCGTCGCTCGCCCAACGTGTCTGGTGCCCCGTAGTTCCAGAGGAACTCACGGCGCGGCTTCCTGTTGGGGGGCCCGTTCCTCCCACCCCGGCCGTCAAGGAAGGAGAGGTCCTCCACGACGTCCAGGTGGAGGTGCAGCTTGTAGTCGTACGACCCCTTGCGGCCGCGCGGTACCACTAGATCACTGTCAGGGTGAGTAAAAGATAAAAGGACCTTCTTGGCAATCTTACTTGGATCAGAGCACCATGCCCAGAGGTCATAGGTCCTTGTACGCTCCTGACGACGCGAGTAACCCTCCACATAGTGGATGGCACAGTTTGGTGCGATGACCTTCGCCGCGACCTCCTCGGACCAGGTGTGGACTGGCACCCCCTCGATGCGCAGCCTCACCCGATACTCTAGCATGTTGTCCTTCGCGCCGCGCCGCTCCGTCCATTCCTCGAAGTTGAACACCCTGCCGCGGTGCCGAACTCCCGGGTGGCCGAGGACACAGTGGAGAGTGCGGCTGTCGTTGAAGAAGATCAGGTACTGCTCGGGGAAGTGCTTGACGACCTTGATCTCGTGGCGCCCGATGTGCAGCTTCTCTTCCAGGGCGTCGACGACGTGGCCGGTGTCGGTGTCGTGGCTGTTGCCGTTGAGCCAGTAGACCGCCGTCTTGCCGATGAGCTCATCCCTTTTGCGCTTGATTTGCCCCGTTGCGTTGATGGTGCACGCCGCCAGTTCCGGGCGAGCACGGGGATCCCCGGGGTAGGTCATGGCCACTGGTTCTCCCTTGGCCACCTGTAGGTAGGATCGCCTGTCCGAGCTCCTTTGCTCGGCAGGCGTGGAGAAGGAGGTCTGGGCAGCTGAGGGATGGTGTTGCCGTGGTGGTTCAAGCTTCTTAAATCGGTCACTCCACGCGGGGCAGCAATGAGCCTTGTGACCCCACTGTGAGCACTTCCAACATTTACTCTTGCTCCTACAATCTGCAACTCTGTGGTCTGGGGAGAAACAATTGAGGCATTTGCCCTTGACGTGCGCTCTGTATCTTTCATATCTCTGCAGCTCTGCTGTAGGTAGTTGAGACCGTGCAGCATCTCTTGAATTGGCTTTCTCCTTGCACCACCAATATGCCGGCCTGGCCTTTTGGAATCCTTGCTCATCGTGGTGTTGCAAATCCTTGTGGCTATCTTGCTGAGATCTTCCGTGCAGATTGTGTGAATCCTTCCTTTGCTGACGTTCATCCATCCTCCTTTGATCAGAGCTCTGCTAGCTGGTGGTGGAGTGAAAACTTCTGTCTTTCTTGGCGTTGGAGCTCTCCCCCTGCAGTAACTCCGACCGCCCTCTCTCTCTCTGTGTGGATTCACAGCGTTGCTTGGAGTTGACCGGCGCCCAGCTGGCCATTGTCCTTGAAGCTCAGCGGAGTCAATGCCCTTCCCTTTCTCTTCTTGAGTAAATCTTGGCTTCTCTGGCCTCATAACTCTGCTCCTGGTGGGTGGAGTTGGCATAATGTCTCTGGCCGCTGGTGAATCTTGCTGGGTTGCCTGGTCGCTGAGCCGTTGAAGCATGTCGCGGATGAGGGGGATCTTCATCACTGGTATGCCGAGGCCTCTCGAGCCCCGAGCTGTCGGCCCGCGCCATGAATCCCACCTGCAACTGCAGCTCCTCTGCAAGATCCGGCAAGAGGATGGTTGCTGCAGAACTCACCTGGGGAAGGGGCGCCTTGCTCGGTGTCTGGGCCGTGGCAGGAGCCATAGATGCGTCCAGCGTGGAGGGTGCACCTTGAGCAGCTTCGATCTCCGTCTCAGCGAGGCCATTCGTGGAAAAAGTCAGAGGGGCGGGTAGATCGTCGGAATGCGCGGCCGGATCCGAGCTTGGCTGTGTGGATTTGGTGGGGATGCAAGCGGATTTGGTCGAGGTTGGGTGGTTTGGGGTGTTGCCATGTCCGTCGCCATGGGAGGGGAGCGCGGGAGGGGTGGAGGGACCCATCCTTTCAAATAAATAAAAAGGAATGCAACACGAGGACTTCCCAGGAGGTCACCCATCCTAGTACTACTCTCGCCCAAGCATGCTTAACTTCAGAGTTCTGATGGGATCCGGTGCTTTAGTACTGGTTGCAATTCAATAACTAAAACATAATGCAATTAGCTAGTCATGATTCATTCAAAATGGCAGTGTTTTGTATACATGCCGATACTGAAATAAACCAAAATACGAATATACGATCATATTTATATTCTCTTCCTTTCAAAGGAGTTTTAACATAAATCAAAAGACGACCATATTTAGTACATGGGTGTTATACAGGTACAATATGCCATGAGCAAGCTGAAACTAGTGATTTTTATTCCTGACTCTCTTCAAATAAGGCCGATTGTGCAGTTTTGGGGCCGCACGACGACGGACATGTTGTGTGTGCGTGTGGTGGGCTGCTGATATTTATGATACGATTAAAATCCAGCCCACAAAACAGGAGAAGCAGCCCAATCCGTTCTGGTTTCAGAATAGGGAGAGCGAGCGAGCACGTGTCGACACCGGTGAGTGGGAGTCCTGAGTCCGAGTTGTACTTGTACTTGTACCTGTTTAGCCAGGATATAAATATATGGGACCGTTAGCGTGCAGGGGCACGGCGATCACAGTTTGTTTGTTTTGTTCACGAGTAAAAAGACCGAGAAATCAAGCATGTCTAGTGTACTGGTGCGTTCCCTGGTCCGACGGATTACAGCGCCAGCAAATGGTGCTCCGCCGCCGCTGATTTTCCGGGTCATGCGCAACTTGTTTCAGGTAT
Organism: Cenchrus purpureus; assembly: GCA_022644695.1. Classification (NCBI taxonomy): domain Eukaryota; kingdom Viridiplantae; phylum Streptophyta; class Magnoliopsida; order Poales; family Poaceae; genus Cenchrus; species Cenchrus purpureus. The sequence goes on from CP053460.1 coordinate 104,148,623, forward strand.
TCATTTTGTTGCAAACTATTAGACTTTGTCTAGCTTTAGCCGAATTCGTCTTAATTTATATAAGAAGAAGAAGAAATACTATCAACAATTCAATAACATTAATATTGTTTGTGTGCAATCGATCATTTTCAAGGTGAACCTATGGCAGGTAGGATCCCGCTAAAAAAGATTGAGACGCGGACGTACCCCATGACCGAGGCCGACGAGAAGTGGATCAAGCTTGAGCAAGCCACGAGGCGTAGCTTGGAGGAGCACGTGAGAGCTGTCGACGACCGAAACAGACTCAACAACAGAGCTGGCGTCGCCATCGTCGTCGTCCAGTTAGCGCTTCTGACATGCATGATCAGACGGGAGCGCCGCCGCCGCCGTCGGTGATCCTGTTTAATTTGTTTCTCCCTATCGTCGCTTGTTAATTTCTCGTTAGGTCATGTGTGCTACTATTATCTGGTGTCGTTTAGTCGATGTTAACACAACTCCATCTTGCTCCGCTGAATTATATTGTTATCATCAGCTGGAGTGCGTTTCCACAAAATTAATTAATTGAGCAGCAGCATGTCCTCCTTGCATCGAGATGAACCAAGTGACATTTCTCATAGTTCGTATACATCGTGTTCGAGAACCTGTGCGCTCTACAGCCATGTCGAGCTGAGACGGCCGCGGGACACTTCCCTGGATCGAGGCAGGCCTGCCCAAACCTTGATGGTCCGTCATCGAGGGTGCTAGAAAATATCAACCATCCACCGTCTACTGTGTGATCATTTTGCTCATCTAGCCTTTTTTATGGAAAAAGTCCATTTTACCATTCAACTATTGCCGAAGTTTGGTTTTGACCATTGAACTCCAAAATTGGATATCTTCAACCATCAACTATCAAAACCATTCGAATTCGGCCATCGGGCTGTTTCGACAAGTGGTTTTAACTTTTTTATTTACAATTTAGTCCTTAGATCATAAAAAGATCATTACTTTTTGCTACTACCTCCGATTTAGTTGATTCTTGTGGTCAGGCGTTCATAACGGTGTGCTTTATCTTTTAAAATTTTCTTTATAGTATTTTCTCACTATTTTTATATTATTTGTATGTTACTATGTAAAAATAATAACATAAGAAAAGTAAAACAAACAATTACAAAATAATACCAATAACATTTTAAAAGATATAGTTCATCGTTACAGAGCATGTTCGTAAGGATAACTTAAATCGGAGATACGAGAAAAAATATTAATCATTTAAAGATCAAAGGACTATTTTATTTACAGTTTAGTCCTTAGATCTTGAAATCATTTCTATTTGTTCTCATATCTTCGATTTAAGTGACTGTTGTGGTCATGTGTTTGTAACAATGAGTTTTAATTTTAAAAATATTGTTTATATTATTTTGTAAATGTTTATTTTACTTTTATTATATTCTTATTTTTACACAACTATACAACAAATAATATAACAAATAGATATAAAATGGTATAAAGAATATTTTAAAATATAAAGCTCCCCGTTATGAATGTGACTGCAAGAGTCACCTAAATCAGAGGTAGGAGAAAAAAATAATAATCATTTTAAAATCTAAGGACTAAATTAGAATTTTTTTAAAAAAAATAAAATCACTCATCAAAACAACTCGATGGCCAAATTTGAATAGTTTTGGCAATTGGATGGTCAAAGATACCCGATTTTGAAGTTCGATGGCCAAAACCAAACTTTGGCAAAAGTTGAAAGTGACATTTCTCATAGTTCGTATAATATATCGTGTTCGAGAACCTGTGCGCTCTACTGTGAAGGACCGATTAGGCGACCAGAGAGGGGAGAGTGAATGGGAGCCGATAAAAATTCTTCAATAAGGTCGAACTCGGCCTATGTCCCAAAATCACAACCAAGGATTCCCACACGAGTTTGCCAAGGTCACGTAGTCACAACGGACCTACCAACCCTAGGAACAAACCCCAACTCAAAGCAACACGGAAGCGCAACTCAAGAAGCAAAGGACTTAGGCAATCTGCGGTGCCTAGAGCGGACGGTCCGAGCTGACCGGGCGGACGGTCCGCGTGGAGCAAAGTGGACCCACGAGGTCACGGACAAATCCAAAAAGCAACCCGACCCTCCAGTATACACCCTCCGAAAATCGGACGGTCCGCGACCTCACCGCGGACGGTCCGCGACCCACGGACGGTCCGGCCTCACCAGGCGGACAGTCCGGCCAACAACCTCCAACCAAAAACACCCGACCCAACGGATCAAAGCGAGACGGCTCAAGAACTCGCGAAGAACACGACGAACATCAGGTCGGCTGGCTCGCGGACTGCTCATGCGACCTGGCGGGTCTGCGGTAGCGTGACAGAGGAGCCCGAGCCCGAAACCGCAAGCACCAAAGCACCTATCCGTCCATGGATCTCCCAAACGGCTTGAGCTCTTGAGGTAAGATTTGGGGGAGATGTGAAGCATCCCTAGGAGATGCTATGCCCCAAAACTTGAGACCTCAAACGAACTAAATCGCCGGGAATCGAATCGCAACCGAGCTCTACCAAAAAGCTAGTGTTCCTACCGAAATCCTTCAATCGGAGGCCAAATCCGGAGATTGGGGGGGTCGAGATCAAGCACAAAGATGCACAAGACATCTATCCATGATCCCCACCAACAAATCCGAACCCAAACACCTCAGAATCGAAGGAACAAGGTGCGCACGAAAATCCAACGAAAATAGCTCGAAAAAGACACGAAAATCACACGAGCCACAAGAAGGAAATCGACGCAACTATGAATGCTTCCATACACTCGGAGGTCAGATTCTCTACAAAACGGTGAAGAAAATCTATGCCTATAGAGCAAGGAAATGAGAAGCAGTCCGGATGGATGGTTTGCCCAGAAACCCTAGAGCTATATATATGAGTCCCTCTGGGTTGGGCAAATGACCAAGCTACCCCTAGCACTTAAACTTAAGATACAATCCCCTCAGGGGTAAATAGGTTATGTAGCACTCCTCTTCATCGCACGGTCACGCCTTCGCTGCAGTCCGCGTCCTCCCGACGCAAGCCCTGCGATCCCGCCACGTGTCCGAAGATCGAAGCTTCTCGACACGCCCGGATCCCGTTTCCGCCGAGCCTCCGGTCTTGGTTTTGTGGCTCAACCAAGTAACCCGACGGTTTTGTGGTGAACCACCGCAAACCCCGCGTGCAGACTCCGGTCGTGAGCCGCTACCTTGCACCGGCTCCTGTCGACGACTTCGTCTTGCTTTTCTTGCCACCATGCGGCCCGCACTTGACCAGCCACCGGGTCCCTCGAGCCGAACCTACTTGTCTCTCCACTTCTCGGAGGCCCCGCAAGGCATAGACCTTCGCACCCGCTCTTCACGCACCAACGCCAAATCAAGCGCCGCAACCTGCAATACCTCGACCAAGAGTCGGTCCACACCACGTTCTCAATCACTCATCACACCGAGGAGCGACCATCCACGGTCCTACGCCTCCGGTCCTCAATCTCCCTTGATGAGTGCATTGACAACACACACATAGTAACCAATTGAGAGAAAAGAGAAAAGAAAAGCAGTGAAAAACTCAAACAAGTGATCAAAAGCCAAACAAAAGCCAAAGAGATCACTTGAGAGAGAAAAATCTCGGTCCCCTAAGACAAGAGCAACGGCTCGACACAACCGAGATAAAATACTCCAAAATTGCCGACTCCTCAAGGTGAGGCAAAAGGGCTCGACACCATCGGCAAAAAGAGCACAACTAAAATTCAGGCGAAAACGAGCTCCCAAATGCATATGAATGCAAGCTCCCCCTGAGCAAATGCATTTCTCCCCTTGATGCAAAAACTCCCCCTGAAAACATGAATTGGGTACTTTCCTCCCCCTTGTTGGTAATGCATGAATAAAGTCTATAAATGCAAACATGTGCTTCTCAAATAGACAAGCAAGATTGCCACAAATTTAGTCCAAGCATCGCCAACGAGATAGATAGGGACATACAAGCATGTGACATAGCCATGATAGAAATAAAGCATTTTTCACAAAAAATTCTCTCTCATGAGCATAGGACCTAAACATGATCAAAATGAGCACAAACAACATATAACTCACAAACTTCATGCAAGGTCACAAATTCTCATCACAAGATCATCACGAACACCTACAAGCTATCTTATGTCATGTCAAAGCCACCGAGCCATGTGTCCACTTCTAAATGTGAGACTTCTCAACGGTGAACATCATGCAACGGTTTAGCACCCAAGATAAGGAATTTAAAGCATACATGACATGGAAGCATATTTTTCAAGCACAAGCATTTCATATACCAATTTTCAAGATTTACAAATTAAGCATGGTACATGAATTGCCTTTGCGGTAAAAATAAGCTTAGGCTTCTCCACAAAGTAGCATGTAGGCTAAACATCCATGATGATAGATGGGTCTTTGATCCCATATGAAAAGAACAAGGTTCCAAACACAAATTAAGCAAGCTATAGCCATACGTGCACAAATTTAGCATGAAAGGCATTCAACTCAGAAGAGGGGATCATATATAGCATTTTCACAAAAATAAGTCATCCACAAGCACATACATCTCAAAGCTATCAAGAGCATCGCTATCCATCATATGAGCATCAAAAGCAAAGTCATAATCTCATATCTAGCATATCATAGTGATCCAAGTATATAGGAGAAGCACAATCTATATGATACAAATGCAGTCTATGATACAAAGATGCAAGCATGATATGATACAAAAAATGAAAATGCAACATGAGTTATGTACATCAAACTCCCCAACCAAAGCTCAAAAAGGAAAAAGAACACCAAGCTCCCCTCGCAAACGAGCAAATGTAGCTTGGTCCAAAGGCTTGGTTAGGATGTCGGTAAACTGCTTTTCGGTTGGTACAAGGATGAGGTCTATGTTTCCCTTCTCAACATTGTCTCTCAGGAAGTGGTACCTCACCTCTATATGTTTGGTTCTGGAGTGGAGCACGGGGTTTTTGGCAATGCTAATGGCACTCGTGCTATCACACATGAGAGGTACATGGGAACACTCCTCACCAAAGTCACTCAGCGTGTATGTGATCCAAAGCAGCTGTGAGCAACAACTAGCTGACAACATATATTCGTGGTGGGTGAGCTACACTAGAATTTGCGAGAAGACCAAGATACAAGCGAAGATCCCAAAAACTGGCAAGTCCCCGAAGTCGACTTCCTATCGACTCGACACCCCGCAAAATCGGCATCCGAAAACCCAAGAAGCGAAAGAGAAGAGGACGCCGAGTACCAAAGACCAAGCTCATGAGTGTATCGAAGATACCAAGATCCGGACGGCTGCCGGTGTGAGGTCCTCGGCGACACACGAAAACAAGCGCCTGAGACACGTAAAACTGAATGTCCGGTCTCGCCGTCAAGTACAAGAGGGAGCCGATCATGCTCCGGTACTCCTTCTGGTCCACGGGCTCTCCGTCCTCGTCCGCATCCAACGCTGTAGTCGTACTCATCGGTGTCGGCGGGGCTTGAGTCGTCCATCTTGAACTTCTTGAGGATGTCCTTCGTGTACTTGGCTTGATGCACAAAGGTTCCTCCTTCACCGCTTAATCTGAAGCCCGAGAAAGAACGCAATTCTCCCATCATGGACATCTCGAATTCTTTGCTCATGTCCTCTCGCAAACCTCGCAACCAAAGAGTGATACGAGCCGCCAAAGACAATATCATCCACGTACACCGAACAATTAGGATATCATCGAGGAGAAAAGAGTCTTATCAACCTTACCCATCTCAAACCCTTGCTTGAACAAGAACCCCTCAAATGGCCATACCAAGCACGGGAGCTTGTTTCCATACAACGCCTTTCTCGGCCTATACACCCTGTGGGGAAACTCAGCACTCTCAAAACCTGGTGGTTGCTTTACATAAACCTCTTCTTCTAAAAACCCATTCAAGAAGGCACTCTTCACATCCATTTGGTACAACTTGAACCCTTTAGCCACAGAAAAGGCTAGAAGGATCCTAATTGCCTCCAAACAGACTACGTGAGCAAATGTCTCCTCATAGTCTATCCTCCTTCCGACTATACCCCGAGCAACCAACCTCGATTTGTTTCTCACCACCTCACCATTCTCACCCTCTTTGTTCTTCCACACCCATTTTGTCCCAATAGGTTTGCAATGTGGTGGTGGCTCTACCAACTCCCAAACTTGGTTTCTCTCAAAGTTCTCTAACTCCTCATGCATTGCGTTTACCCAATTAGGATCAGAGAGGGCGTGTCCAATGTCTTTCGGCTCAAAGGTAGCGACAAAAGCCGAATGAGAAAGTGAGAAACATTCACGGACCTTGACCGTGTCGCACGCTCATTGATGTCACCAATGATTCTTGAGGAGGATGATCAACTTGAACGCCTCGGTGCCTCGCTGGAGACAACCTCCTCACCGCAGCCTTCCACTTGACCTTCTTTGGATCGTAGTCGGTGTAGGGGGGACCATCTTGCACTGTAGTCGTGAGTTGAAGTAGAGGGTACATGCTCTGGAGCTTCATCATCACCATCATCCTCTCCAGCATCATCCACCTCGTCCTCAAAGATCTTCTTGCCAATCTCGTCGTCACTGCACACTCAAAAGCAGACGACTAACCGCATGGTGGGTCTCGTCGAAGGTAACCTCGCAAGTTTCCATGACTAGGTTAGTATCAAGGTTGAGCACACGGAATGCTCGAGAATGACTAGCATAACCCAAAAGATCCCATCAAGACCTCGACTCAAACTTATCAAGCCTACCCTTCTTGAGAATAAAGCACCACAACCAAAACCACGAAATGGCTCACTCTAGGTGCTCGCCTGCATGAGCTCATAGCACGCCTTGTTCAAGAAGGCCCTAAGAAAAATCCGGTTCCCAACATGACACGGTATTCACCGCCTCATTAATATCTCCTCGAGTCCTATGCTCATCAAGCATCGTCGAGCCATCTCACAAAGGGAACGATTTTTCCTCTCAACCACACCATTCGACAAGCCACATAGGAGAAGAGAATTGATGTTCGAGACCCAAATCATGACAAAAGTTTCAAACGAGAGTTTTAAATTCAGACCCATTGTCTACGGATAGCTCTAATGGCGTCTCCATTCCTCTCATTCTTCAACCTCAAGATTAGATCCTCACAAAACCAAACGCTCCCCTTGTCACCAAAAGAAGACCCAAGCATAGCGAGAATAGTCGATCCACTAGCACTAGGACATACCATTTCCCACCCAAAGCGCACAGTGGACGAACCAAGTCCATATGGAACAACTCGCATGGCCTCTCTGTCATAACGGATGTCAGAGGCGGGTGAGAGGCGGCGACCATCTTACCATGCCTACACGGAGCACATACCAAGTCCTTTTGGTATTTCAGCTTAGGCAATCCTCTGACTAATCCTAGCCTACTCAAGCATGACAACAAGTCAAAACTCAAGTGACCTAGTCTCCTATGCCATTTCCAAAGCTACTGTAAAGCCTGACAAGCAAGCAACGAGAAGAGCCAACACCGAGAAAAATCGGCTCGAAAATCGACCCTCGGGATGATCGTGCACACAAGATCACCTCGAGAATCCAAAACACGTGAAGCGCCCGTTTTGAAACAGACGTCAAAACCCTCATCAAGAAGCTGGGAGACCGAAAGAAGATTGTACCCCCAAAGACTTGACAAGAGAAACACGCCTAAGAGTCACAGACTCGCTCACCTTCACCGTGCCCACTGAAAGCACTCTACCTTTCCCATTGTCCCCAAAAGTGATGTACTCTTTGGTCATCACCGGGGTGAGGCTGGAGAACCACCTTCGATCTCCGGTCATGTGTCGAGAGCAACCGGGGTCGATCAACCAAAAACTCTCCAAGCCTCCCACCGCGGATCAGCAGGCGAGTGAGCAAACGACTCAAGACCGGGGTTAGTACAAAATGAATCAAACCCGGTCTGCCGTGCCATTTGCTCAAAAGTGGGGTTAGCAAAATCCATCCTATCTCCTCTAGGTGGAACACCCACATGCCCCCCTTGGAGGACTACGCGCACCACGAGGTGGAGACCGTGGCCGTAGCTCCTCGGCACCTAAAAGCTGCGATCGTTCCCCATACTCGTATTGGCCACGAGCGAAGGAACGTCGATAAACTCACCACGCCCAAACCCAACACGCCTACCACCTTCTCTATGTGGTGGCTCACCTTGAGGCACAAACACACGCCTCTCTCGAGGGTAAATGGTACGCACCATACCCTCACCCCTTGGCACCAACCTAGGCTCAGGCACACCACGAGAAGGGCGGTACTGCTGTTGGCCATCTCCCTAGCCAACCTCTCCTCATGCTTCCTCCCAAGCAAAACTCAAAAGGTGCCCATCCCTCCCACAATGCTCACAATGGAAGGGTGTTGGTTTTGGCTTTGGTTTTGGGCTCTCTTTGGGCTCAAGCTTCTCCTCACTCTTTCTCTCTCCTTTCTTCCCAAAGAACTCATTCCCAAGTCACTCTTGAACTTGATGGGTTTCTGGAAGTTGTCGGTATGTGGAGGAAACACGGGTGGAGCTGGGGTTGTGTCTAGTCGGTTCCTAAGTGGGTTTGGCTTAGGAGCATAGGCATTTTTGTGGTAGGTTTTTGGTGATTCTGGGATATCTTCAATCTTCCCTCATCCTCACCATTTCCCTCACCAACCTTATGCCCAAGCGCTTGCCCATCATAGCGCTTGTATGCCTCAATCATCATTCGGAGCTGAGGCTCATGACCAGACAACCAACCCATCATCTTTCTCAACTCATCATTCTCATCCTGCAAACGATCAACATAGTGTGCAAGCTCTATATTTTTCACAAGATTTATTTCACAAGTAGAGCATGATGTAGGAATAGGAGCTTTCGGTGAGCCTCTAGTGATCTAGCATAAACAAAGCGAAACATCTAGCTTCTCATGCAAAACAGGACAAGAAGTGCAAGCACCAAGCAAAGAGGGTCTAGATTTCATCTCATCTAGCTCAACCCTAAGCACATCTAGTTCCTCAACCTTGGAGGCATACATCTCCTTAAGCACAGTCAATTCACCAAGAAAAGTGGAACAATCGGTGCATTCGAGTTCATCGGTCACGATGAAAGCAGACTTAAGAGAATCTATTTGAGCCCTAGCATCAACAAGCAAAGATTCTAGTTCAACCACCTTTTCCTTAGCCTCTCCAAGCAAAGACCTATACTCCCTCTTCTCCTTGTTGGTCTTTCTAAGCACATCATCACGGTTGTCAAGCAATTCATTCAACCTAGCATTCTCCGCTACCAAGAAGGATGGATCATTGTTTATCTCATCCTCGGAGTCGGAGTCCGAGTCGTCCTTGTTGCTCTTCTTGCTTACGGAACTATGTGCCATGCCGCAAAAGCCTTGGGCGGCAAAGCACAGGCTGTTGATGTTCTTGCTTGACCGCTTGCCCTTGTGCCGGTTCTCATCTTCATCACTTGAGCTCGATGAAGAGTAGCAGGAGCTCGAGTCGATGTCGCTTGCTCCGGCAACCATCGCTCGCTCCTTCTTCTTGTGACCGCCACTCCTCCTCGGCCTCCGCTCGGACTTGTTCTTGCCCTTGTGGTCATCCCTCGAGCGGTGCTTGTGGTTGGTCCTCGGACGGTGCTTGTGCTCGGACTTCACCTCCATGGCTTCCGGGCACTCAGCGATAAAGTGCCCGTGCTTCCCGCACCGGTAGCACATGCCCGAGCTCCTCCGAGCGTTCTTCCGATTCGTGTACATGCGCTCGAACCGCTGCTCAAAGAACGCGAGATCCTCCTCGCCAAGCGCGTCAAACTCCTCATCTAGCATGGACACAAGACAAGACAAAGAAAAATGTCTCGAAGACATGTTAGCGTTAGTCCTTGAACCCGGAACAGAGCAGACTATGAGGGTCCGGGTTCTCGATCTTTGCACGCACCCACCACGGTCCACCTGACGACTTGAGCTTGGAAAACAACTCGTCCACCGTGAGGGTCTCATACTTCTCCGACTCAAGAATGGCCTCGACCTTCTCACTCCACACGCATGCGATCCAGAGTGCGGGAGCTTGATAGCCCTGTCATGATCATCGTACGGGAGCACGACCACATTAGCCTTCATGTTGTTCACAATCACCGTGAACCGCTGAAACATAGCATCTATGGACTCACCGGGGAGATGAGTGAAGTTCTCGTACTCTCTCTGGTAGGTCGCAAAGAGCCGAGCCTGAACCTGAGCGTTCCCGGCATGAGCATTCTTCAGCTGCTCCCAAGTCCTGCACGCCAAGTCCTCTGTCTGAACGCGATCGAATTTGGATTGACACAGAGCACGGTACAGGTAGTCGACCGCCTTGTTGCTGGCGTCGAACATGTCCCTCAATCCTAGAGCAAGGAAGTTCACATGATGAACATAAGCTGTGTTCACCGTGACATCCCACAGGATCTGACCCTTGCCGCGGAGGAAAGTAGCCATCCGCCTCTGCCACATCTGGTAGTTCTTACCATCAAAGTGTGGAGGACCCGAACCCCGTTCCTGGTACGCCATCTTTGGATCTTTAGAGTGGTTAGAATCACAAAGATCCGTAACCGGCTCTGATACCAATTGAAGGACGGATTAGGCGACCAGAGAGGGGGGAGTGAATGGGAGCCGATAAAAATTCTTCAATAAGGCCGAACTCGGCCTATGTCCCAAAATCACAACCAAGGATTCCCACACGAGTTTGCCAAGGTCACGTAGTCACAACGGATCTACCAACCCTAGGAACAAACCCCAACTTAAAGCAACACGGGCGCAACTCAAGAAGGCGACCTAGCGGACGGTCCACGGACGGTCCCGCTCACCGGGCGACGTCCGAAACTCCTCAACAACCAAAACACCACCCAACGGATCAAAGCGAGGCGGCTCAAGAACTCGCGAAGAACACGACGAACACCAGGTCAGTCAGCTCCTCGTGGACTGTCCGTGACCTGTCGTCCCCCTGGGTTGTCCGCACAGCGCGGACAGAGGAGCCCGAGCCCGAAACCGCAAGCACCAAAGCACCTATCCGTCCATGGATCTCCCAAACGGCTTGAGCTCTTGAGGTAAGATTTGGGAGAGATGTGAAGCGTCCCTAGGAGATGCTATGCCCCAAAACTTGAGACCTCAAACGAACTAAATCGCCGAGAATCGAATCGCAACCGAGCTCTACCAAAAAGCTAGGGTTCCTACCGAAATCCTTTAATCGGAGGCCAAATCCGGAGTTTGGGGGGTCAAGATCAAGCACAAAGATGCACAAGACATCTATCCATGATCCTCACCAACAAATCCGAACCCAAACACCTCAGAATCGAAGGAACAAGGCGCGCACGAAAATCCAACGAAAATAGCTCGAAAAAGACACGAAAATCACACGAGCCACAAGAAGGAAATCGACGCAACCATGAATGCTTCCATACACTCGGAGGTCAGATTCTCTACAAAATGGTGAAGAAAATCTATGCCTATAGAGCAAGGAAATGAGAAGCAGTCCGGATGGATGGTTTGCCCAGAAAATCCTAGAGCTATATATATGAGTCCCTCTGGGTTGGGCAAATGACCAAGCTACCCCTAGCACTTAAACTTAAGATACAATCCCTTCAGGGGTAAATAGGTCATGTAGCACTCCTCTTCATCGCCAGCAGCCACGCTTCGCCGCAGTCCGCGTCCTCGCGACGCAAGCCCTGCGATCCCGCCACGTGTCCGCCGGCATCGAAGCTTCTCGGTGCGCCCGGATCCCGTTTCCGCCCGCCGAGCCTCCGGTCTTGGTTTTGTGACTCAACCAAGTAACCTGACGGTTTTGTGGTGAACCACGCAAACCCCGCTCAGAGACTCGGTCCGTGAGCCGCTACCCTACCGGCTCTCGCGACGACTTCGTCTTGCTTTTCTTGCCACCATGCGGTCCGCACTTGACCCCCACTGCCACCGGGTCCCTCGAGCCGAGCCTACTTGTCTCTCCACTCCTCGGAGGCCACGCAGGCATAGACCTTCGCGCCCGCTCTTCACCGCACCAACGCAAATCAAGCCGCAACTTTGCACTGCAATACTCGGCCAAGAGTCACCCACACCACGTTGTCAATCACTCATCACACCGTGGAGCGACCATCCACCGCCCCTGACGCTCCGGTCCTCATACTGCCATGTCGAGATGAGACGGCCGCGAGACACGTCCTTTGCACTCCCCTCGATCGAGGCCGGGGTGCCCCTGCCTCGTGGTGCGTCATCGGGGGTGCTCGAAAATATCAACCGTCTGCTGGGCGATCATTTTGCTCATCTAGCCTTTTTTTATGAAAAAGTCCATTTTTGATTATTCAACTATTGCCAAAGTTTAATTTTGACCATCGAACTCCAAAATTGGATATCTTCGGCCATCCAACTATCAAAACCGTTCAAATTCACCATCGGGCTGTTTCGACAAGTGATTTTAACTTTTTTATTTACAATTTAGTCCTTAGATCATAAAAAGATCATTACTTTTTGCTACTACGATTCTTGTGGTCAGGCGTTCATAACGGTGTGCTTTATCTTTTAAAATTTTCTTTGTAGCATTTTATCAATATTTGTTATATTATTTTATGTTATTATGTAAAAGTAATAATAATATAAGAAAAGTAAAACAAACAGTTACAAAATAATATGAATAACATTTTAAAAGATATAGTTCATCGTTACAGAGCATGTTTGTAAGGATAACATAAATCGGAGATACGAGAGAAAAATAATAATCATTTAAAGATCAAATGACTATTTTATTTATAATTTAGTCCTTAGATCTTGAAATGATTTCTATTTTTTCACATATCTTCGATTTAAGTGACTGTTGTGGTCATGTGTTTGTAACAATGAGCTTTAATTTTAAAAATATTATTTATATTATTTTGTAAATGTCTATTTTACTTTTATTATATTCTTGTTTTTACACAACTATATAGCAAATAGATATAAAATAGTATAAAGAATATTTTGAAATATAAAGCTCACCGTTATGAATGTGTGACCGCAAGAATCACCTAAATCGGAGGTAGGAGAAAAAAGTAATAATCATTTTAAGATCTAAGGACTAAATTATAATTTTTTTTAAAAAAATAAAACCACTCATCAAAACAACTCGATGGCCAAGTTTGAACGGTTTTGATAGTTGGATGGTCAAAGATACCCGATTTTGCAGTTCGATGGCCAAAACCAAACTTTGGCAAAAGTTGAATGGTAAAAAATGGACCTTTTCCTTTTTTTTAAAAGGGAATATATATATTAATATCTCAGCTTCTGCATCGATCAATGCATATAGTTGTTTCTTATTACACACTTAAACCAACAAATTCATGGGAAAAACACAAAGAGTTGGTTCGCAAATAAATAAAACTCCCATCTTCACTAATAAAGCAAATCAAATGGCAATTATGTTTATGAAACTTCATCCATGAGAGGCAAATACCTCCATGACCGCATTCTCAAGCAGCCTACAACCCGCCTTGAATGGTTGATGATCCTTCTCCTTATGAAGCAGCGACCAAAATCGAATCCAATGCGTCCCCTGAAGAGTACCTCTAAGTATGAAGGCACTATGTCCTTGTCAAAAACAGCATCATTTCTTGACATCCAAATTGCCCAACACATAACAATTGCCCTGCTAGTATCTGACACATCAATTTTCTATTTACTCCACCCAACCAGTCATTAAACAAGTGGTGCATACTAGTTGGTGGAGATAAATTGAAAGAAACTTATATGAACTTAGCAAGATCACAATCAAAGAACAAATGGTGAATGGTCTTGCTACATGCACAAAAAGAGCAAGACATATTTCCATGCCATTGCTTGCGAGCCAGATTATCTTTTGATAACACTACCCCTTTAATCAAGTATCACACAAACACTTTTATTTTATGGGGGGTCTTCAACTTCCAAATCATATTGTTTAGAGCATCTCCAAGAGTTCGCCAAATTTAGTTGGGAAATCTTGTGTTTTTCCAACTTCTAAAAAGGACATGCCAAGTAAAAAAAGAGTTCATCTCCAACAGTTTAATATAATTCACTTGCCAAATCCAGATCTAACTTACATCAGGAGCCCTGAGAGAGAGAAATAAAATATGTTTATGTTCTTCCACCTCTTGAAAACTTACATCAGGAACCCTAAGACAAATAAAATTATGTTTTTGCCCTTCCACCTCTTCTAATACGATCGGATGTGCTACGGATACAAGTGCGCATATATGCACGCGTCGAGGCTCTTTTTCTAAACTTGGGATAAATGACAACCTGGGATGGGGAAGGTTTTTCTGTTTTTTACCAAAAAAAAGTAAGAATGGCAATCTGAGATGGGGAACTGTTGAAGTTGCTCTTAAAAGGAAAGGCTTGGGTTAGTAAAAGAGAACTATACATAGAGTGAACAGTAAATCTTCTATTTTGAGGTACACCCCCAAATAAATTGGTCTCTCTGATTAGATAAGTGAACATTCATTACCATGGCCACTATTTGATGCCAGGCCTGCAAGTTACTAACCGTGAGAGTCCGTCTAAATGCTACGTTCGTCGATGTTGTGGACAACACAGATTGTACCATAGCACTCCATTTCCTAACAATATTGTATATTGAGGGATATAAAATCTTTAATGGACGAGATCTAACCCAAGAGCCGTCCCAGAATTGAATTTGTGACCCATCACCTAGTGAGAAACTTCCCACACTGAGAAACTCATCTCTGACCTTCATAAGACCAAACCAAAATTGTGAGTCTCCAGGCATGTGTTGCACTTGTGTAATGGTTCTATCCTTCAAATATTTTCTTCTCAATAAATTCTACCATACCTCATCCTCATTAATTAATTTGCAGAGCCACTTACTGAGCAAGCATCGATTATGAATGTGTAAATATAAAAACCTCAGTCCTCCTTGATATTTCAAATTACAAACCACGCTCCATTTAGTTAGTCTATATTTCTTTTTACGCTCATCATTTTTTGCAAAAAAAAATCTAGATCTATAATAATATAGTTTCTCTAGAACAGCTCTCGGTATCTAAGAAAAGATAACATGAACATAGGCAAACTACTGATGACTGAATTGATAAAAATCAAACGTCCACCCACAAAACGCAGTTTACTATGCCAG
This sequence comes from Cenchrus purpureus, assembly GCA_022644695.1. Taxonomy (NCBI): domain Eukaryota; kingdom Viridiplantae; phylum Streptophyta; class Magnoliopsida; order Poales; family Poaceae; genus Cenchrus; species Cenchrus purpureus. The sequence goes on from CP053460.1 coordinate 104,163,701, forward strand.
CAACTCAACAGTTTCTGAAACCTCTCTTCAACTTGTCTTCTATCACTATTTGTGGAATTAGTGGTGATGCATGGGCATTCCCAAGTATAAAAAAAGGTAGTGTGCCAATATCGCATCCAAAAATTTCAGAATATTCGAGTTCCCACTCCTTTGCGGACCCATAACAGAACATCTCGCTCTTATGGAAATTAATCTTAAACCCCGACAGCTGTTCAAAAACAGAAAGCAATAGCTTAATGTTTTTAGCCCTCTCAAGATCATTATCCATAAAGATAATAGTATCATCCACATATTGTGGGATTGATAGCCCGTCATCTACCAAATATGGAACAACCCCTCTAACTTGGTCCTCGTTTTTAGCTCGATTAATTAACACTGCCAACTTGTCAACAACTATATCAAAAAGGATTGGTGATAAAAGGTCCCCCTACCTAACCCCTTTCTTTGTTTGGAAATAGTGTCCATTGTTATCATTGACCTTTATAGCAACACTTCCTCTATTCACTATACATTGGATCCACTCACACCAAGTGGGTGAGAATCCTTTCATTCTGAGGACTTGCTGCACAAAATGCCACTTTAGCTTATCATATGCTTTTTCAATGTCTAGTTTTAAGACTACACCATCCTTTTTTCCTATGCATTTCGTGAATTGTCTCATGCAGAACAACTATCCCTTCCATGATATATCTACCGTAGATTGAATTTGTTTGAGAGGGACTAACAAGCTTGTCAGTAAGTAACAAAATTCTGTTATTGATTACTTTTGTGAAAATCTTAAAACTATCATTAAGAAGGCATATTAAGTAACAAAATGTTGGTCGTTTACTCTTTTTCGTTAACAATGTGATCACTCCGAAATTTAAACTATGTAACGACAGTCTTCCTTCATGAAACTCATGAAAAAGAGCCAATAGATTTGGCTTCACTACTCCCAAAAAAAATTGGTAAAATTCTGTCGGGAAGCCATCCAGACCTGGCGCTTTATTATGCTCCATCTAAAAACTAAGCCCGGTGGGGTAAGATCGACCCACGGGTTTTCATTAAGAAAGAGGAACCTTCTCCGGGCCTAGAACCCCCGAACCCCGGTTTCACCGGCGAGGGAATTTTTTTTAAAAAAAACAGCTCCATAATTCGCGTCAACGAGGAATCGAACATGGGTCTCTTGGTTACGACCATACCTCAGCTTCTCTAACCAAGTAGACTTGAGGAGCTTTGGTATTATGCTCCATCTGAAAGACTGCGGACTTAATCTCTTGTTCGGTGAATGGCGCCATCAAGATCTCATTTTCCTCCCTTGAAACTTGAGGTATATCATCCCTCATTGTTTCGTCAATGGTGAAGGAATTTGATTCATGAGGTCCAAACAACCCTTTATAATACTTTGTAATATATGTTTTAAGGTTATCATCTCCTGTCGTTCCTTCATCCTACTCTAGTTGTACAATCCTTGTTTTTCTATATCATCCATTGGCCACAAGTTGGAAGTACTTACTGTTTTAGCATCTCCTTTTAATAACTTGGTTTCTTTCGGTCGTTGGAGCCAATAAATCTCCTCCTCTCTAAGCAATTTAGTTAATTGCCCTTTAAACTGGTTTCTAAGTTTGACCAAATGTGGTAGCAGCAACACTGTCTCAACTTTTATATCCAAAAAATCAATCTTATTTAACAACTCAGATTTCTTTTTTCTATCTTGAGACACTATATTCCCTGGGATATATACATCTGTGTCACACCTTATTATCCTCTGAAATCAGCACAACGATACATAACTTAGCTAGCAGATCGCTAGATCCAGTGATTGTTGGCTAGCGTGTTCGCATCGGCTGACTAGCCGTCGAGATCCACAAACGGACGTGACAGGACCGAGACCATGTGGCTCCTTTCATCACGCAAAACTAACAGGAAAGTAGCACGAGTGATTTTTGGTAATGGCTTTCATTTCATTATTCTAACTTGCAAGGTTGAAAAAAACTTCAGCCACAAGAAATTCCTTAGAGATGTATAGCTTCTCAGAGATCACAAAAATGTTAGATCGACTAGTTCCATGGTGAAATGACACAGGAAAGAACGTTAATTTCTAGCTGATAACAATGTCACGTTCGGTGATGCTCACAAGATCTGCATGAAAATGCCACCAGATGCAGGTCACCGATATATTTACCACCGAGACACACACCTGTAAGTTTAAGGTGTAATTGGACAGAGCCTTTACAGTTACAGGTCAGGGACACCTGTACAGATCATGGAGACCACAAGATGCGTACAAGCATCAGCCGTCAGGGGAAATCAGCTCATCAGCCATCAGGTGAAATCAGCTCTCCTTTTTGTCACATCTTCAATGCTCTGCATCCCTGACTCCCAGTTGCAATTGCATGGCGTCCACAACATCAGCGGAAAAGGTGATAGGCTTTGCTTTTCTGAAGAACAATTATGTCCTCTGATGTGGGGGCCAAAGTTGACTGGGCAAGGATAGTTAACAAACCACAATGGATGGTGCAATTCAATAATCATCACAGGTATACAGTCAAAATGTGCATAAAACATGGAGAGATGCCCTTGAAAATAGCTTAACAACCGATGCAAATTGAGAAATATATGTGCATATAACATGGAGAGATGCCCTTGAAAATAGCTTAACAACCGATGCGAACTGAGAAATCCCTCCGATGCGAACTGAGAAATCCCTCCAGTTCCTCACCTCGCCCGAACAGGGACGGATCCAACGGTGGGACGGGGCTCGAGCCCCCTACCGCTGGAAATCCAATGGAGCCCCCCTAAGCCTCCTCTACAAATTTGAGGAAGACGAATGAGGAAAGGAGAGGCCAGAAGAAGAATAAGAAAGTCCCCCTAAATTTATTCCTAGATCCGTCCCTGTGTCCGAACCAACCAATCGTAATACGTGGCATTTCATAACCTAGTAAACCTCCACGTGCCACTGCTTGTTCTTTTTCAGCTGCGACAGCTTCTGCTCCCAGTTCTCTCCTCTCTGCTCGGCCACCCTCTTGAGCGTGTCCTGGATCCCAGGCATCATCCCCTTCAAACCGCAGAAGTAGATGTGTGCGCCACCGTCCAAGAGCTTGAAGATTTCGTCGCTGTACTCCTCAATCTTGTCCTGAACATACATCTTGCCACCACTCTTATTCTTCTGCTCCCTGCTTAGTGCTTTGTCAAATCTGCAACGTCAACACTTGGATCAGTTCAACTAGAATCATTCAGCTTTACTTCAGCCCGATTGAACTATGAAAGTATGCAGCCACCATAGTTATAAACAAATCACTAGATTGTAGCATTCTATGTCATATCATTAGAATAGAATTAAACAAGATGAATAAGCTTGAAGAGAGTCTCAAAACCTGAAATTGTCTGGATACTGCTGAAGGTAGTTACTGAATTCTTCATCATAGAGAAGGCTGTCAGAGTTAGCAACACCAAGGAAGAGCCATGCCAGACCGCCAAATTTGTAAGTTGGCACATCTTCCATGAACATACGACGTAGGTAGCCACGGTAAGGAGCAACACCAGTGCCAGTGGCAATCATGATATGAGTTGCATTTGGATCCTCCTCCGGAAGAAGCAGAATTTTGCCTGAGGGGCCTGCATGAAGAGAAACCATTATGAGATGCTTGGAACAGGAATAACCAGCATATGCCTTGAATTATACAATGAGGACAGTGTCAACCATATGTGATATAATCTAACATATTTCAGATAAAGTTCCGTACCTGTGATCTGAACTTTATCCCCTGGTTTTGAGTCACACAGGAAGTTACTGCAGATGCCCTTCTTTGAGGGGTCTTCCTTTCCAGTTTCAGGATCATAATAAACAGCACGGCGAACACATAAGCTTGCTGTCTTTCCATCAAAAGAATCGCCATACCTAGTAGAAGCAATAGAATAGAGCCTAACGGTATTTGGAGACCCAGGTTTCTTCGGATTCTGTCCCTGGAAACAAATTTATGAGAGACCATATGAGCAACAAAGGTATTAGATTTAAATGTAGTGAATGCTGGTTCAGAAAAGAAAGCAGATACAGATAACAATGAAATTAGAATTAAATTTGGGGTGTTAGGTAGTCATTTGACCAAAAGGCCTGCATTATCAATCTTGTTAATAGCAAGTGAGCTAGGACTTCCCAAAAATATTTGGCAAGGGATTACAAGTTTAAGTTTTAACATCGTTTGTCATGTTATCAGCAAAGAGAGAATTGGAAATACTGGATACAGTTTCTCCAGATTTATACCAATAATGTCCGGCAAAAGGTTTAACCATAATATTGACAGTATATATTTCAAATAATATCTTTTTTACAGCAATAGTGAATAATAAACAAAGCATCCAAATTGACTATTCGGTGACCACTACACACTGCCAAATAATGGAAGGAAAAGGGTTACTGTCCATAAAGGAAAACAAAACCATAGAACTGTTGCATTAAGCTTAGCAGGACAAGGACGGATGTACTACCGGAGGAATGACACCATAACTCTGTCCTTCCCAGTACGGAACATTGCCCCCATGGTCAATGACAATGTGGCATATTTCACCAGGAGCTTTAGGGCCTACAATCCTCTCAACTGAGACAATTGTCGCAGTGTATGGTTCCTTTGGCTTGTATAAGTTGATTGGTGGCTCCTTCGCATTCTCCAATTCAACAGGTTTAACAGCAACTTTGCCTTTGCTTGCAAGTTGAACAGACATGCAGAAGACCTTGTTTAAATGCCTTGATTGCTGGGTCTTTTCCCATGCTAAAGTCTTCCCGATCCATGTTTTGCTCCGAAAGTTCAGATTATTGTTACCCTAAATATAATAACAATCAAATCCTGTAAGGTTGGTATCATATAGCATCAAGTAGGAAAAGCCGAAAATGCAGGGATTTCACCATCCGCTACCTACTCAAGCAGGAATATGTGTGCCTATAATATTCATCCTGCACACATTCCCTAGAAATTACTATGGTCCTAGTCCTCCTTTAGGAGAAAATGCAGTGGTTTCTGCCCTGAGCCCCTGAGCTATGCTCAAACTCAAGTACTCAACACCCCATTCCTAAGATCTGAAAAATTAGTATGCTTGTGCGACAAAGAAGTAGGCTATCATCAGCAACTTCATCTCCATGAGTTGGCAGTGGCAGAAAAAGACTAAAACACACCCTCAATTCAAACTCTCCAGCGCCTAGTTTAGCTACTGGGGTGCTGGTTGCGAATTATGAATCTAAATAACAGTATCGCTGAACAAAATCCAGCCAAAACTCTACCAAACAACATAATAATCTCTCTAGCAACCAAAGAAGGACATCCTGACATGCATTTTACTTCAACTCGTATTAGTACTGCCACTGGCCCTCCAGTAGGAACAAGAATTTAGAAATCTCGCCTCACCGAACTACAGTAGTGTTCTACAGTACCAACCACGAGATCCCCCAACAGAACAGACACCCCCAAAAATGACAGCAAATTTTAGCCTGAAGCAGTCACCACGCAAACCAACCCATCCAGGTACCTTATGCGAAGAACCGTTGAGGAAACCGTCCGAGCCGACGGGCGCCGAGGCCGCCGCAGCAACCTGCACGGGACCAAAACTCAGTCAGCCCCTGCACGCACGCGGCGGAAGATGAAGCCCGGCACCATCACGCGCGGCGGGGGGATGGATGGGCGTGCCACGTACCCGAGTCCCGAGCGCGGCGGAAGCCATTGCCGCGACGGAGGAGGGGTTTGATAGGGTTTTGATCTGCGGGAAGCGAGGCGAGCGACTGGGGAGGAGAGGGACGGACGGGTTTGGCCGTTTGGAGGGGAGCGAATGCTGGAGAAAGGAGGTGAAGGCGGCTCTTTCTTCTCAATCAGTATCCTCTGCTCTGACAGTGACTGCCGAATTTGTGGTGCTCCGCTGCTGACCACTAACTACTTGCCACTTTCGTTTTTGAAAAAAGAAGAAAAAAAAACATGCCACTTTTGCTACCCTACTTGGCAACTTGCATTGTTCGTTAGTATTGCACTCAATCTAGATCGGCCTAGGATTCATGAAAAATTTGGTCAGCCTGCTAAAAAATCATGTAAAATTCTTACTACATTTCGAACAAGCAACGCTTTCGAAAAATCATGTAAAATCCTCATACTGCTGATGACTTTCAGAGAAGACAATGGTGCAGCAGCACTACAGCAGGCGAAAGGGGGAAAACAGGCACTGACAAATGGAGGTAGCATGGTAGAGTGTGAGGAAAAGCTTTGGTTTCAGCCGCACAAGACCATTTCTTACATGGTCTTCGGCATGTGCGCGGCGTGTTCCAAAGGAACAAACATGTGCGAGAATATCATCAGCAGCAGCCGGCAGCAACAAGTGATTTGCGCTTCTCAGAATGCCAAATTCGTGGCCACGCGCTACGACCAAGGAATTTTGCAGTCATGCATCAGGCAGAACAACTCTCCGGTTCTCTCAACCAGAGCTGTCACCCAGAAAAACTTGAGTCCTGAAGACCAGTCAAAGCAACATGACACTCCTCGTTTTTCTGCATTAGCAACAGTCATCTGTAGACCATCACCAGCTTCTTAGGCCATGAAGAAAGAAACCCACATGTCAGCACATTTCAGTGTGTTAACCCTGCACAGAAGCTGAACAAACTCTCCAGTATGCTCGGCATGTATATCATATTGAACATCCAAAGATAGGGGAAAACTGGCAACTAATGCATCAGATGAGGAACTTCATATAAAAGGGTGCTGAAAACGTTTGCAGCGCTAGTTACTGCAAACAACACACAGGTTCAGTTCTTTTTATTGTTGAAACGGTAATAAACTCCAGCACAGAGCTTTTTTCAGATACACGCAGGGATTCCCACTAGCCGCAATTCGAAAATATATTGCATCCTTGTATTGAACTCTGAATTGCAGCGACCAAATCGGTTAAATCAACGGCGCCTGCGGCTCGGCCCTGCCTGAGAGGAACCGCCAGAGCTTCCACCCGCCACAGGGCCTGGGCCAGGATGTGGTGCACCACCACCAGCCGCGGGAGCTGAGCCTTGATGAGCGCGACTCGGCCCTGCCTGAGAGGATCCTCCAGGGCTTGCACCCGCAACAGGGCCTGTGCCAGGATGCGGCACACCACCCGCCACAGGAGCTGAGGAGCCTGGATGGGTTGCTCCAGCTGCTGCAGGACCTGGAACTGGAGGAGGTGCTTCACCCGCAGGCGCAGCCAGATTATCCAGCAGTTGTTGGAGGTAGAGCTTTGCAACAGCGTCATCCTGTGTTTGCAGCAACAAAGACATGGTTAGTACTTGGCTGAAACCTTCAATCTGGTGTAAGTGGTGCAATGGTCGATTAGAGGCAGCTAATGAATCAAGAGAAAGACTCACCCCAAGGCAGCTGTCGAACGTCCCGTCTCTCAGAACCTCAGGAAGATTAGTTCGCAGCGCAGTACGGGCCCTGCAACAGAGAGGGGGGGAGATGAGTGCCGTTGGATGGGAAGAATGTTTCATGTTATGAAGTTCCTAGTACACAAATGATAGCACATAACCTGGGATCATCAGTCAGCCTGAGGTAGCAGCGGATGATGTGCTTCAGCAACCTGGCAGAGGGCTGCGGCTGTTCACCCACCATGGTTGCTAAAACACTGGCTATCCCAAAAAAACGTTCAGGGGTGCCACAGATGTACTGTAACCCAGCTTCATCTATAATTATCTTCTGTACGATGAATGTAGCCACCTGCATATGCATTCGGGTGATTAGTGAATCAAAACAATGGCTGTCGCATTCGTAGAATTTACATTTGCTCCACCAGCAAAGAGAGTACTAGGTTCCTACTCAACTTATTGTGGTTTATGCAGAAGAGATGTTACAAAGAGGTTAGCAGCATTTATCTGCCAACCAATATAGCAGGTATAGATGGGCATTCGGGCCGCCCGGCCCGACCCTGGCCCGGGCCCGTGGTGGCTCGCTGAACTACGGGCCGGGCCTAGCCCGGCACTAAGGCTCATCGTGCCGTGTCGTGCCCGGGCTGGACGGCAGCCCAAGCCAAGCCCGCGGGCCTGCGTCTTCGCCGAAAGCACGGCCCTACGCGTGCCGGCCCGGCTCGTCATTGGGTGTTCTTCCTCGATCCTCTGCGCCCTGCCACCACTTCCAGCCATTTCGCCATTTGCCGTTGGCCCTCGACCCTTGTCCCTTGGATCCGCCTGATCCGCTCGTGCTCGCCCGTCAGGGAGGTTGGTCACCGGAGGAGACGGAGAGGGAGAGCAGCCGCGCGGACGCGACGATCACGGGCCGTGCGGGCCGTGGCGCCGACGATCATGCGGGAGCCGCGGCGACGATCACGGCGGACGCGGGCAGCCAGGCGGAATCTTGCCGTCGGGGACTCCGCCGGCGCGCGCGACGGCGAGCGCATGCAGACCATGCGGGGACTCACGCCGCCCGGCGTCACGCGAGGCGGGCGATAACGTAATGGTGCGTCGCGCGGCGTTGCGGTGAGAGCGAGAAGCGGTGGTGGCGTGAGCCGCGAGAGAGCGTGAGGAGGCGAGGCCAAGTGGCGGCGGTGAGAGGTGGGAGGAGAGTTGGTTAGGGTTTGAGATGTGACTTTATATGGGGTGGGATTTGGCGGGCGCAGCGGGCTTTCCTGTGTGTGTGCGGGCGGGCCACCCGTCTTGGTGTGGCGTGCCACCGCCTGGCCTGGGGGCCAGCCCAGAGAAGCGTGTCGGGCCGGCTCGGACCGCTAAAACACGTGCTTTTGGGCGGGCTGTCGGGCTGCGGGCTTTTTGGACATCTATAATAGCAGGAGTCATCTCCTGCTGTTTTCATAAGAGAAAATACATAGGACTTATTTTATGCTTCGAGGTTGTAAGTTGATTTATGACCCCTTGGGTACATTTTAGAATATACAGTCCACCTCACTTAAACAACATGTAAACTATATGATATATTGGAAGAGGGTAGCAGATCATGTGAAATAAGCTATCCGATCTGGGAAATGCATGGCTAGCAAAGCCAGTAGGTGGACATTACAGTGAAGAATCATCTCAATTGGCAGATCCTTAATCATGTATATCGTGTCAAAATCTACATGATCGTTGGGGACTGAACTTAGGCCAGATGATTGCAAGATTGTGTTTCATGCAAACTTTAGACAGCCTAGATGATACAATAAACATGATATGGTATGGATGAGCAGAGGAAAAACAACAGCATTTCACGCATAGCGATGATATGACATACTGTTTTGACAGCTCGCTGCCTGTCTCCATGATTCAGCAAGCATAGATGAATAATAATGTCACTGTTTAGCAGGGAATTGACAACTTCAGCATTATCCACCTGCAGGCATCACAAGACAAAGAAGCTTTTTTCTCATTTGCAGAATTTAGTAGATAAAAATAACAAATGGACCTTGGCCATGAATTTATAACTGTTGGGGTAACAGCTACTAGTTGACAGGGCAAAAACGCCCTCCAACAGAGTACAGTAGGCAAAAAGCAACACATATTTTGCATCCAAGGTGGGAGTGTACTCAATTCTCGTCTCTCTCTTTCTCTCTCTCAATGTCCCCCAAATGTCCGGCGGCGGCAGCTGCCGGTGGGCCCAGCGACGATGGTGGCGGTGAGGAGCGCCCGACGACGGCGGCGAGGGCCCGGGCGGCGAGCTCCGTCCACGGATGACGGCGAGGAGCTTCCTCGCTCCCGTCCTCGGTGAGCAAGCTCACCCGTGGCGGCGGCATGGGTGAGCTCGCTTGCCCATGTGGCGCCGCTCCTCCTTTCCTCTCGGCGGGGGACGGCATCCCGGCCATGGAGCACGCCTTCGGCGAGAGAAAGGAGGAGGAGGCGAGAGAGTGCGACACGGGAGGGCGGGGTATGTAACTTTTACCATTATAACGGATGGCAACTCTCTAATTATCATTTTAAGATTGCCAATATATATTTGCCCTCGATGTTGCGAAAGTGATAATTTTTACCACTTTGCTCATGTGGCACATCGGCCAGTGGGCCGGATATGAGTCGGTGAAGAGTGTGAAATGTCTCTAATGCCCTCATCTTCTTCCTCCTCATCCTCTCTCCTGTCACTTACACATGGGTCCCGCATGTAAGTTGTCTTCAACCTCAGTGTGGGGCCGCAGGGAGGCGCAACCACGGCTCCCACGCCGTCGGGCGTCCACAGCCCCGACCCGCCTCCTCCTGCTCAGGTCTCGGCCCTGTTCCTCTGCTCCCACGCCATCTCGTCACGGTCCGACCACCTGCTCCTCGCCTTCCACGCCGCCAAGCTCCTTGGGTGGACCCGAGCTTACCCGAGCTTCACAGGCGTCCTCGTCGTGCCCAGGAGCTTGCTCTTATCGTAGTTTCAGCTTGTCTCCATTTCCTTCTTTACGCAAAGTGCTAATCTAACATCACATTTCTTGATCTTTGGTCTTGTGATTCGAGGAATAAAGATGTCACGGCCAAATCACGAGGCGAGCTATCTTCCGTGATGCCGATCGCCCGTTCGAGGCTATGGATCGTGATTGGCATATCTCGACGGGGTGGTAATTTTGCTTATCCTCGGCTTCCTGGTCCGTCCTGCGGGAGGAAGGGACGAAGTGCGTGAGCATCTTTGTGGTTGAGCTTCCAAGTGCAAGAGAGCCAAGTCTTTGGCATTGAGCCGCGCTGGCGAGGAGATAGGGTAGGCGGCGGAGCTCCGCCGTGGTGGAGCCGGCGGTGGCCGGCGGCGGAGGGTGGGTCACGGCTCGCGGTGGAGCTCCACCCTCATCGGCCGTTAGTCGAGCCACCCGCTCCCGTGGCGATCTCTCCTCTCTGCATCGCTCCGTGGCACCAACCTCGCGCCATCACCCTCCACTATCCACTCACTTGCCGCCGCCGCCTTCCGGTGGGCCGCTCGCACCCCGCCCGGCCGCAGCCCTCGGTCTTCTGCGGTGCGAGTGGGAGGTGGTGGATATTTTCGACGAGGATGCCGGGAGAAGGAAGAAGAAGCCCATGGGCATGGGAGGTCATTGCCATCCTAAGTGGCGCGGATCCAACGTGGGCGGTTGTGTTGGCGTGCCACGCCGACAAAAGTGGTAAATATGTATCAATTTCGCAACATCGAGGGTAAATATATATTTGACACCGTTAAAGTGATAATCAAAGAGTGGTCATCCGTTATAATGCTAAAAAGTTAAATATCCCGAGGACGGGGGCTTTTTTTGCCAAGATTTGGCTTGCCAATGCCCGCAGGCCCGTCTGCACTTCTCTTGCTCGCGCGCAGCCGTGTTTTGTCCGTAGAGATTTGGTCGGCCAATTGAATGGTTAGCGAGGCTTTGCGGGGCATCATCACAATGTGCAAACTATACTATTACTATTTTCAATATTCACTTCTTTAGATCAACCAAACATTCGGGCTCCTGCTCGGATCGACACTAAGTTCAAATTTCATCATATTACTGAGTTATCAAGTTTTCGTAGCAATGAATTGGAGAACGGTGAAACCATAAAAGTGATGCTAATGCTAATGAATGGAAAAGCAAAACTATCTTGTGTGAAAAAGTTTATATCGACACTTGATCACTATCGGTGATTTTGTGGTATACTACATGGATTTAGGGCGGTATGCTAAAACCATGATAAATCATTTCAGGGATAGAGCATGGAAACATTAAAAATTTTAAATAAACCTCCTTGCGAAAATTAAAAAGTCAGATATCTTCTAGGATTTGTTGTGATTATGCCACTACTTTTAAGTGCCTTGGTGTTTTTACCCTCATTTTTCTAACTTTGTGATTTTGCCCTTGATTATTCACAAGTCATTGTGATTTTGTTCTTGGTCTTTGCGTATTTGCCCATGTTTTGACCGTTGACTAGAGGCAAAATCGCATTGACTTGTGAATTGTCGAGGGCAAAATCACAAAGTTGAAAAAATAAGAGAAAAATCACAACTACACTTCAAAATAAGGGTGGGAACACAAATGCCCCTATCCTTTACTTCCCTAAGAACAAAGTCAATTGCCTTGGAATTTTCATGGCCAACTAGAAAAGCTGGGGAATGAACATGAATCTTCACTGATTATTGTGTTGCATGTTTAGTGAAGCAAGTCCTGGCTTTTTACTCACATGTTGAAGGCAATGCAAAATATCTTCTCAATCGTCCAAAATTCTGTGCAAAATTTACCTTAACAAGAGCACCAAACACACCAAGAGTGGTGAGCCGTAGGTACTCAAAAGACCTGGTGTCGCTAGTAGTGTTCAAGAGTGGGTACAAGAATTCGGGAAAGTTAACTGCAAAAACCAAAGGATCAAATGTGAAAGAGTGAATAGCTAGTGGAAACATATCTAGGAAACAAAGTTCCATCATAAAAGTAAAAAATCCAAAATACTTCAAAATATTACTACAGTAGCTAACATAAACCAAACTTGTGTCAACCACTACATGATAACTAGCAAAGGACAACTTCAGTGCATTTCAGATTCAAGATACAAAAGTTCATGATAATTAGTCTTTACCTTTTAAAAAGAGGCCCCTTGTCTCAGAGTGTGATGCAAACAGATGCAATAAGTTTAGGAGAGAGTATGAATAGAACGTACAATATGAAATCTAAAGCTGATAGCTTAAAATGATAAAAAAACAGAAGAAATCCCTTCTCCTGTAAATTATTGGTGTGTGATGGGATGGTAAATGGTTGCAATCAGCAACCAAATTTTCTGCTGTTAACCTCATTTCCCCCGCTAAAATCATACCTGAAGGAGTGCAAGAACATTGCAAGCTCTGTTTGATACACTTGCAGATAGTGTAGGTGGCGAAAGTGAAGGATAGATTGATATGATTTCCTGTTTTTTCAAGTAGCCAAACAAAATAAGTAAGACCAATGGTTAACCTAGAATATCAGTTTAAACTTCACAAACATATAATAAGAAAAGTGATATAGCAATGAAGTCGATAATTGAATCAAGATTGACTAACCTAACAGATTGATCATAGAAACATAACATGATAGTTTATACTCAAAGCTCCTATTAAGCTTGATCAAATGATCATACTTTAAGCACAGAAGAGCACAAGGGTTGCTACATACCTGCAGCAACACAACAATTGTGCCAAAAGAATTCCATATCAGTGGACCCAAATCCGGAAACATCTCCCTTTTCTGAAAAATAGTTGTAAAAAGACCATTACATACTAAATTTGTTGCCTTCAAAATGTTGTGCCATGCTAATGACTGAACATGTAGCTACTACTGTCATCACTGTATTGAGTCCCTGTCATTCACACCAGTGAAAAACAATAAACTTGGGCATGCAACATGTTGATATGCATATAAAGGAAATAATAGTTGTTTGACAAATTTACTCAAGGTATATAACACATCCATTTCGCGAACAAACTCTTAAGTTCCAACTGAAATGTTATAAGATGCAATGAACAACCACCACATCAAAATTTTGGATCATTATTATTTGCAGTAAGCTGCAGACATTTGAACAAAAGATATCAAATAACACTCTCGAACTTTTCTACTTACAAATACACCTATTATGTTCAAAGTACACATATTACTCTCTGTCATACATAAACATCATGTCATACATTGCATATGAATGTGGCAACTTGCTCTATACTTATCACAAACAACTAAATTAAAGATGAAAACATTTTCCATTTTATGATCCAACATAATGTCAAATTCCACACCAAAAGACCATTAACATAGATCAAATCAGAATTATTGTAAATAAAATGTATCAGACATCACAGATACAAAAAAACTAGCATATGTACAGTAATCCACCTCTAATAATCTCAAAAGTGGACGAAAAAATCTCCAGATGAAACAACAGATACACCAGAAATCCAGCTATGAACCAAAATTAAGACATCACATATAAAAATACCTTAAATCTTGTGATTTCGAAATGTAGCAGAAAGAATGAATTAAAAGATGGAACTAGATCGCACGAATATAACCATGGATCCCCATGATAAAATACGCAAGAGATCAAACAGTATACCCTTCGGAAACAAAGAACCGGTCGGAAAGGAATGTTGCTAAATTGCTACAGTTATGCGCCAACTCCCATACAAATCATTAAAACCGAACCATCCTAATCCTCGAAAACCACACGTCACAAGATGCAAACTTTTACTATTGCGGCAACAAGAATTCCTGGCTAGAAACCTCGCTAGCGATTGAAAGGCTAGATCTTTAATCTCGGAGATGCATAATCTGCAGATGGGGAAAAGACACAGAAGCGACCTTGGAGAGCTCAACGAGAGCATTTCCACGCAACTCTGGGTCGCAGATGTCGAGCACAAGCTGCTCCTCCAGCTTCATCTCCATGTCAGGCACCACGGAGTCGCAACCTCCTCCCATGAAGGGAGACAGAGGCAAGAGACCTTGGGGAGGAGTGGGGGATGTACGAGATCGAAGATTTCCCATCTCAAAGAGGTGAGGAAAACAGAGAAGGCCATCATTGTCAGATTCAGCATTCTACTTAAAGACGTGTATGCCCTTTTCCCTTCTAATCGTAACGTAAAAATAAATGCATCCTTATATTTATCCTTTCTTTTTGGGTTAGTTTCTCTAATAACTTATCATTTTTAAGCTTTTGTATCTTTTGGATTTGGAATGCTCTATGCACTTCCTTTTTGAATGATATGATGTTTTGAGTATTTATTCCTTAGTATAAAAATAGTCTTTGTGATTTTGGATGCAATCAAGTATACAATATATAATTGTCTTTACAGCAATAGCAATACACCAATCAAATCTTCTAAGCTAGCAAAGTAGTGGTCTTTTGAGTATGGATTTGAGGTGAAAAGATTGACATTTTCAAAGTTAGCTAAGGAGTACAAGTAAATGCCTATCCACATAATTTCATATGTAGAGATGAACCATTTCAACCATGTTTTTTTTTGGACATTACTGATTATTGAAGAAAAGAAACATGTTTCTTACAAGTGTCTGTTTAGTTAGGCCTTGTAAGATGTAAATTGTTTCATTTTCATAATGATTTTCTGATTTTGTTTATGAAAACCTTTGTGCAGTGTGCACCTAAATTGCTTCTAAAAGAATGAAATGCAACACCAGTGCACCATTGGAACTCAAATAACTGCATGGATAGATGTTGTGCACGAAATATAATGTAACACCAGGAAACTTTCACAAGTTTCTCAACTGGCATCCAAAACAAACGATGGACAATTTCACAACTTTCACACTGCTATATTAATTTCATCGGCAGGTGTTCGCTCTACCATGGGCTGGCACTTTAATGAGGTGTAGACACGCTATATTAGCTTGAAGATCTCCTCGCAAAAATAAATTATATATTAGCTTGAAGATGAGGACCAGGATGCGTATATTAGCTTGAAGATCTCTCGCAAAAAAAAAATTATATATTAGCTTGAAGATGAGGACCAGGATGCGTTTTCTAGCTAAAAAGGAAGTTAGCCCTTTGTAAAACGAACAACTTTCAGTTGCACCGCTATCCTGGCTAAAAAGCTGAAAATGCCGCAGGCTAGTAACGCAGTCAGGTTCGCAAGCAATGAATCGATCGGTGCGAGATGTATGCGCAAGAGCAAGACCAATACGTTAACCAATTGGTACAGTGACAGCAAGTAAATTGGTGGTAAATTTAAGACGGGCACGGTCGGTCACACGGCGCGCGCCTGTGGAGAAGACTTGCCTAGAAGGAGAACGGAGCCTTCCCGGAAGCTGCCAAGCCGAGGGCGCCGGAGGAAACGGGGCCCACGCACGCCGGCCTCCCGGCTCCTCCTCGGCGCCAGTTACCGGTCCAGCCGCTGGACGCCCGCGGCATGGCCTGCTCCAGCCGCACCCCTCCGTGCGGGCGGGCGCGGCGTGACCCGCGCCGCGCTCGCCGAAACGGACGAAGCCGCAGGCGCCGCCTGACGTAGCAGCGGAACCGGGGGCGGCGGCCGTGGGTTTAACCCCCTCCACCAAATTATTGGTTCCTCGGGGGGCTCAGATCAGGCGGCGGCGGCGCCGGCGAGAAATGTCGCCCCGCGCTCGCCGCCGCCGCTCGCCGCTCCCCCATCGCCCATCGGAGGGGGGAGGCGGGTTTCAGACTCTGCCAGTGCCACGTGTACTCCGTGCCCCGTGATCCCACCCAAGCGTCACTGGCACATGGGTCCCAGCCTGTCTTTTAATTTTACAAAAATAAAAAAAGGTCCTCACAGTCACAGCATGTCAAGATTGGTGGTAACGCGTCACGAGCCAACGCAGAGCAGCAAACAACATGAATCAACAAATCTTTTTTTTCTCGAAAGACATGAATCCGCAATTGGAAACTTTACATTTTCTCAGCCTGTTTAAAACAACAAAGAAATAACCATATGAAAGTTAGAAATCTAAGCTTCGGCCCCTGTTGACACTCATCGATGGCTTCTCTAAACCGTACGTTTAAACAATCTAACCTGCATCGCAAACCAATGAAGCGTGTGAAAGAGCTCATGTAAGAAATTGCACAACTTAATAACTCTAGCACCAAAATGCATCCATCCATGTGGAGCTTCTCATGTAAAAGAGCTCTCTCTCTCTCTCTCTCTCTCTCTCTCTGGTTTATTTTGTTTTTTTTCAGGTGTTCCAAAACACAAAGAAAAAAAATTTACCGTATGGCACTGTTACTACTGCGCACATTCTCTCTGGTTTATTTTGATTCTCTAGCGAAGGATAATTCCGTCGGTTGAACCGATGGCACTGTTACTACTGCGCACATTCCGCTGGTTGAACCGGCTATAGCCGTTTCAAGCTGCGGTCAAATATTTTTGCAAAATGCTAAAATAAAAAAAAGAAAAATTAGGGGCTTCTGATTCTGACAAAGAGAATCCAGACACACGGGCCTTCATTGTGTGATTCGTTGTTCGTGTTTGGACTTCAACTTTGGGCCTCCATCTCCACCTTCGCTTGGGTCTCCTCCTGCTGGACGAATGAACGAATGGCTTCTTGTTGTTTACGTGCTATTGCATTTGTATTTTCTTTCTCTTTTTCGTATTTTAACTTTTTAATAAAAATGCAAGCATGCAGTGGTGCAGGGCCCTTTTCTTCTCTGAGGCGCTTGTTAGTTGGCGAGCCACTAGGAAGCACCTTGATTTGTCAGTTGCAACATGCTGATTGATACGATGCGAATGTATATATAGCACCACTTGCATATGACAAGCAGTGTTCATGCACGAACTCACGAGTTGGCCACCACATGTAACAAAACCAAAAAGGGAGATGGAGGGGTAGAGAGATTTCGCAGCTAAGACCTTGTTTGGTTTTCATAAGTCACCTAGTAATAAGTCGTGGCCTATAAACAATTGAATTTAAATCAGTCCTATTTGGTTGTCCAGACTTTAGTAGAGGAGAAAAATGTGACTTATGCAAATTCAAATATGGGTGGAGCAACTTATGAAAGTCAGGGGGCTTACGAAGAAAAATAAGTTAAGGTTGTTTGGGTCCTACAAATGACTTATTTGCAATTTTTTATCTTTAAGTCATATGATTTATGGGAACCTCTCGCTTGGGGTTCGAGTCGATACTCGCCGGTGCCTCACCTGGGGATACTTGTTCATTTGAACAGAATTCCAGTCCAATCATGCCTCTCGCGTGGAGCAAAGGGACTGCGCGCGCCCGTTGCTCTGAGTCGTAGATTCCGGTGATATCAAGAAGGACGCGGTTTAGGTCTGTGTGTAGTTGTAGGTCTGTTTGTACACGGGTGGTGTGTGGTGTGCGTGTGTAGAGTGAATGTGCGTGTGTATGAGTTGCTGGTGCACTTACGGTGGATTAGAAGAACATCGTCGTCCGACGGCCGGTCGGTCGCTGCAACGTCCAACTCATGGAGAGTCCCATCTAGAAGCAAATATCTAGTTTTATCTCTCTTTTGGAGTTTTGGCCATGAGAAGGAAGCGACTAGCTAGCTAGTTGATTTGATGTATGCGTTGCGCTTGTGATGGTTACCAGCGTCCTACCGGCCGGACTTTTGCAGTTTGCACCACCCTATCAAGTATCACCTTTAATCTGTCTATACTTTATTTATTTTTTTGCTAATAGAAAGGATAGCACTCGATTAATTAATCATACTCTCTCTCTCTCTCTCTCTCTGATCTCATGATCTTTCTTTAAAGGGAAATCTTGTGAGTAGATTTATTTGACCTGGCTCCTTTCCCTCCACTGTTTTGGGAATTTGGGCCCTCCCTAGCTAATCGCCTTTACCTTTTAAGCCCTGTCTGGAACGTGGGAATTTCACAGGAATTCCACGGGAAGTGGTTCCGGAGGAAAGAATCCAGAGGAATGCGTCTGGAACGCAGGAACGCCACCATCCGTTCCACAGGAAAGAATCCTACCTCCACGCAAAACGCAGGAATCAAAAACTCCAATCAAACTCAAGGGAATGAGTCTTGCAGCTCTCTACCTCGGCTTCTCCTCCCTCCCGTGCTCTAATCATCTCTCGCGCCATGGCTGTGTCCTGGAGGAAAAAGTTGTCGCAAATCGCCGGAGATGACCAACCATGCAACAAAGAAGCTCATGTCGTGGAAGATGGCTCCGCCCATCCTGCTCCTCACCGCCACCCCAATGGAGGAGGCTCGGGCCCCGAGAGAAGAACGGGCGCGAGCTCGAGTCCCGAAGAAGAAGACCCGAGCTCGATTCCTCGATGTAGAGCGGCGAGATCGAGCCCGCGGCTACTAGTCGGTGGGTGCGGGCGGCGGGCAAGCGGTCAGCGAGATGGGCGGACGGTGGCTAGTGGATGGACGCCGGCGGCCTAGCGGCGAGATACAATCATTCGATTCTATGCAATTATCAGCCATGTCAAGGCAAAGGGATAAAGGGCACTTTGGTCCTTTCGGACTGCCTCAAAGAACGACACCCACACGCCGCATCTGCAAAGCATATGCATGACGAGGAGGGGCACACCGTCTTGCAGCGAGGAGGCTTCCGGTGCAACCGTCACGTAGCCCTGCGACGGTTGTTTCGGACGCCTGGCTCGAGCCTTCCTTCCCGGGCTTGGCGGCGACGGGTTGGAGGGCCGGCCGGTCGGTGACCGGGGTTGCGCGGCGGAGGCGAGGGAGGAGCATGCGCCACCACCGTCGTCGCCGCCGCAGGGGTCAAAGCGAGGAGGCGTCACGCCATCACCGTCGTCATCGCTGCCGACCTCCGCTCGCGGCCGCACGCCGCTGCCTGACGCCGAGCTCCGCTCATGGCCAGACGCGCCTGCGCCGCTGGCCGGCGGGCGAGGATCAAGGCGAGCTACTGGCCGCCAGCAGGAGCAAGGCGGAAGAGGTTGGTGAAGTCGTGGACGCCGGCGACGTCGTGGAGCTCCTCCGCCCCCTCCCGGCCGAGGTCGCTGCGGATCCACCACGCGACGCCATGGAGCTCCTCCGCCCCTCCGGATCGAGGCCTCCGCCCGCCCGCTTGTCGGGAGAGGAAGACAAGGGTGGAGGAGGAGGAGCGTCGCCTCGCCCGCCAGCTGCCGGCCACGGCCCGCTGGCCGCCTCGGCGGCGCGCCTCACGCCGCCATTGGGCACAGCACTCGCCTCGCGGTCTTGGTCAACGCCCGCTCCGATTTGTTGCTTCCGCGACGGATCCACCGGAGGAAAGGGTGAGGGCGGCCCCCACGCCGGATCGCCGAGGAGGCTGCATGCCGCCGGGAGCGAGAGAAAAGGCGGCGTGGGGCGGAGGAAGCGAGACGGGCCGAGGGAGGCGGTTGGGCCTGTCGACGAAGAAAAGAGAGAAGTGCCTGTTTCCACGAGAATGCGCGTGGGGAGGGCGACGCAAAATGCGATGGTTTTGACGGAGCATGAATAGTATCGTTTCAATCTGCATTTTGCGATGCAGACACATGAAGACTCATTGAGTCAAATGCAAAATGAATTATTAATGAATGAAATGGAAAAGGAAAAATAGGGACAAACGCTACATAATTGTAATTGAAGTAGATTTTTTGCTCTTTTATTTAGCAACATGTAATTTAGGGAAAATAAGAACCCATTACTTTGCTTTTTTAGTATTTCCATAATATTATTCCTGTATTTTCAATCCTACATTCCAAACACCGTTCCATCTCATTCCTCCTGTTTTTCATTCCTCTGTTTTGCTACAAACGCTACATGTCATTCCTGTGTTTCCTTTCATTCCTGCGTTTTCTATTCCTTCGTTCCAAACAGGCCCTTAACATGCTTTGGTTGCTGCTGCTGCTGCATTTGTTCGTGTGCGTGTGTGGAGGGATCAGAGGGACCCATGCATCTGGCTAGCCTGATGATCAGTGTGGTTTCCCTGCACTTGACGGGCGTCTTTAATTATTAGCCTTTTTGTCATCACGAAGCATTGCCTGCCCCACCCCATACCGAAATTGCACAGGCACGCAGTCGATCCGTGCGCGCGTCACAAAGGCATGCGTGCCGGGAGTTTGTTTTGGATTCCAAGCTGGAGTCGAACTGGACTATCTGGAGCTGCTAGCTATAGTGTGGATAGCAAAGATTATTAATATCTTTTCAAGTTCAGATGGGAATACGTGATGATGAACGTAGTGTAGCATCACTTACTAATTCGAATGAAGAGAATAATGTGTGTATATAGTAGGTGTGCAACAGGAGAACGAGCATTAGCTTGGTTGCTACTTGCTAGACATTGTAACTGGGCATGCCGCCAGCCTAGTAGGTTCGGATCCCATCGGACGACGGTTTATCTCACCGGTGTTTATCTTCAAAAAAATTCACTTAATAAAAACCGTGGGTGCGGTCTTACTCCCACCGCCTTAGTTTATTTTTTCCGCAACGAGAAGCTGCAGTTGCAGATGAGATGACCAGCATTAGTTAATTATATTGCCATGCATGAACAAACAAGTAACCATGGTTTATTTTGTGGTACGGTGCTACTATCATTGTCGCGCCGGAACGAGGATGATGAAGAATCATGGCTACAAGTACCAGCTGAGCATGATTTGGTACAGCGGAGAAGATTGGCCTTCTTGTACTACTACTACCAGCAACGACCGATCGATGATTAATTTATTATTAGGGCCCTAATCAGGGACCGTTACATTTAGCGCAGGCAACAAACTGCTTGGCCTTGTTTAGATTGCATTCCCTACCACCAAATAATGCAAACCTCCTTACTTTTGAATTCTGTGTTTAGATGCACCATAAGTTTTTCATAAAGATGCATGCAGAATGTTGTCACGCTGTACAATACCATGTTACATTTTGCAAAAAGTAGCTTAAAACACCTTCTTTTTTTTTGCAAACGAAACAAGGTAGCACAGGATTGCATATTTGGATTGATGGGTCTATCTATCTATCGACCGTTATCCTGAAAAATCCAGCACAGCTAGCACACCCTGCCAACGTGTACCTCAGCGCGCCGTGTCGGCGGCGTTTCCCACGGATTTTCCCGTCCCCAACCATTCGGCGCCTCTCGATGACATGCGGGCCCCGATGGCGGGGAGCTACTGGCGCGGGCGGCGGGACCGCGGGTCCCCCCGTCCGCCGGCACGTCGCTGCTGCGAGTGCGAGTGCGAGAGCGCGAGCGCCGGCCTCCGGTGATTCGATCCTTGGTCTTACCGACCGACCAACCACCCCCGTGCTTTCCTCTAATTAAAATTAAGTTAATACTAATAGTAATCCGACAGTTTTAAGCAACCGATTAACGTCCCGGCCGTTCGCGCGCGGCATCTTGCACGAGGCACCCTCCCAAAAGCTTCGAATTATTCGAGGGCCTCGCATAATCTTTGGTGCCGGCGGGCCAAGGAAGGACCAGAGGCCGCCAGGAGGCGGAGCAGTGTTTGGAAACCAACGGCAGGCATGAACAGACCAGGGGCGGATTTATGTTGGGGCGAGCTGGGGCGGCCGCCCCAGCTAAAGTTGGGAGCGCCCTAGTATACCCCCTTCTTCTCCGGCGAGGTCTGAGCTCCGGTGCGGACGTGCGGTAGGCAGGCATGGCGGCGGCTTGGACGGAGGCACTGTCGGGACTCGAGGTTGAAGAAGGGGCGTCTGGCCGTGAGGCCGTCTGGCCATCTGGGCCTTAACTCTTTTGTTGTTTTGCAGTTAGGCCTTTTTGCTTGTTTTTGTTTCGGCCCACAGGTCCCAGCTTACTGGCCCAGCCAAAATTAGCTCAGCTTTTAATCCATGATCCATCCACCATGCCACTGACTCTTCAAGCGCACGCTTCGTCAGGCTCGGTCGCTCCGGGATCGGAAGGAGCTCACACGAAACCCGGCAATCCGGCATCGCAGTCGTGCCAGCACTGAAGACGAGGGAACGGCCGGCTGGCCTGGCCACCACGATGACAACAATAACACGAGCACAAAGTGCACAATGCGGCAAAATGTGCTGGTAGATTGTTGCAGTAGTACCACCGCCACCTCCGCACAATTTCACAAAATGCACGGGCGCATATGTGAAAACTGTTCCTAATAAACCACAGAGCCACTCAACAAGTAGGGTCTTATACGGGTCGGCACTTTCTGTTTCAACTTTCAACTTCGTCCAACCTTTATTTCCAAGCACTTGTCACTCTTTTTTTTTTGCGAGGAAGTACTTGTCACTCTTGATCAGCACCATCATTCTATTTATTTTAAAAAATATCTGACACCTCACGGTCCCGATATACACTTTTCCATTTTGGCTTTACAAGAATCACGAAGGAATGTTCTAGGAACGCTAAAATACTGGTCCCTCCGTTCCAAATTATAGGTCGTTTTGACTTTATCCAAAAAAAATGTATTCTGCTAATTTCATCTTAAAATGAGTTGCCTTAGTTACTAACCGTGTTTTAGTCAAAGTGTTTATTATTAGAAATGAAGATGGGTACTCCGGAGCACTATTCTATAGGGTTGGAATGAGAAAGAGAATAGAGGAAACAAACAAGATGTCTTCATGAAGAGTCAACTTGTTGTAATACGCCCTTCTGATCTTTAGTGACTAGTGACAACATATTATTTTCCTTCAGTTATCTTTTTTATTTACGAACCTTTTTGGTTGAGTAATTTTTGAAAATTTTAAATTTTATTCTATCTATTTGAATGATTTGTCAGGGATATAACAAATACAACCATTGGAGAGGTCTTTGCAACAAGTCAACGTGACGCTCCAACTTACGTTACAATGAGCTAAGTCTCCCATTAATTCTTTAATGGGTCTATGCGATGTTTGAATGCCTTCCTCGGCTCACGAAAGCCGTAGGTATGACATGCCAAAATTGCAGTGGTCAATTTGTTTGCTTGGAATTTTGTCGTTGAATACCGTGGAAACATGAACGAAAATGAGTGGCACGACGAACATGATGTAAGTTGAGAAAAATGATCCAAAGGAGGCTAAGCTTCTGTGGCAAGCTTTGAAGAGAGTTGGGACAGTCATTCGAACATACCCTTAACTTAGTTATATGGTGACAAGTATACATTTGAACAAGGATAACCTATGCAAGTTCCCAAAAACTAAAGGGATGTTGCATTTCTTTATGAAGGAACATCATGCTGCATTTCATCTCCTTTGACCATCTTTTTTTTAGTTTAGCACCAATGTTGGTTCAACAGTCTTGGAATAAATGACTTTTATACTATCTGTTAAATGAGTTGTCGGTGACAAATATGGGGCACTAGCAACGGTAGGAGAGGCCTTTGCAACGAGTCAACGAGACGCTCCAACTTAGTCGCTGGGAAATCACGCCTGTGAGGGCGGAGGGAGTACGTTACAATGAGCTAAGCCTCTCATTGATTTCTTCATTGCGTTGTTTGAATGTCTTCCTTAGCTCATCAATATTAGTAGGTTCTACCAGCAGCCGAAACCGCAACACTCAATTTGTTTACCTTTGCCAGGCATTTTGTCGTCCAATGTGTGTGTGGAGAAAATGTGTAGCAGGACGAACATAAAAGAAGAGATTAACTTTTGAGGTGAGTTTGGAGAACCTATGCAAACAAATTCAGGTAACCATCCAAACATGTCGAAAAGCCTGTATTTTTTTTACTCGGAAAAGCCTCTATTTTAATGAGTACAGCCGTGTTGGCACCACTCGTCTACGGTCTATATTCGTCCTTTTTTCTCCCCTCCATGGTTTTATATAATAGTCCTAAAAAAGATTTACAAAATTCTCAAAGTTCAGCAGAATGTACCCAACTGGCATCTCGGTTTAGCAGGGGAGAAAAAAGGACGGTGGATGCAAACTGGCAAACGAAAAATGTGGTTGACGTTGACACAGACGGCAGTCGAGTCTTGTCGCCGACGCCCCGTGCGCCGGTGCCGCCGGAGCAGCTCCACCTTTGCAAGAGCGAGAGCGACACGACACCTGAAGAGAGCTAGGGGCAAAGGCGTACTTGCACACCGTGCCGCAAGCCCGGGGCGGCGGCGACGGGCCCAAATGGCCAAATCAAACCGCGAAACCGGGGCGGGACCTGGCCATCAGGCATCAGGCCATGGGGTTCGATCTTTTCGCGTTTATATGCGTCCAGCCCCCTGAAACACCAAGCTATTTACGCCCACACCCTCTTTACCCCACCCCGGATGCTTCTCCCCCCGTGCGTTTTCGTTTCGTTTCCCTTTTTCCTCCCCGCTCTCTTCTGTCCGCCCGGCTGGCTCCCGTTCACTCTTCTGGACTGTGCTGCTCTCTCCCTCACGCTGCCCGCGCTCTCTCGGTTGGCCGCCTGCATTGCTGCTGCTGCTCCTCCCTGCGGAGGAGGCGGAGGCGGGCTACCCGGGGCGGGAGCTGGGATCCGCCGCCGCCACCGGATTCCCGGAGAGGTGAGTCCCTTCGAGAGATCCCTCCCCCCCGCGGTCCTCGCCGCGCTGCCTGTCTGTCTCGTTGGGCGTCTTATCTTCTCCGCGGCCTCCCCCACTTTCTGAATTTCCGGTGCTTTTTATTCCGGGTTGGGTTTTTGGCGCGGCGTTTCCTGAGCGGCTGCTTGCGGCGTCGGTTTCCGCGGAATTTCTCCGGGTTTGAGCTCTCGCCGCGGTGGCCCCCCCGGGGATTTCGGTTTCCACTCCCGCGAAATGCCGGAGGTTTATCCGGATACTGGGCGGGGCTAGGGTTCTGGAGGCGCCGGGTCTCGGTTTTTTTCGGGGGGATGATTCGAGCTAGTACTCGACGCCTCTCGATTTCGCTCGGGATTTCAATCGCCACGCCTGCACTGCTGTTATTTTCCCCTCCGTGTGCAAATTGAATTTAATGTTTCGCATGTTTTTGGTACGGGCCATGGCCCCAGTGGCATCGTGCCTGCACGGCTCCATCGTTGTGTCCAACCGGCCGTAACTTCCATCGAGGCGTTGACGATTCCGTGGGTAGTTTCATGCCGCAGACAAGTGTTTGATTGATTGCTGCAACTCTGTGGTTGTTGCATAATTATTGTGTGTGCGGATGGCCAATTATTCGTCTCTAACTCACTAACTCAGGTGTTCTATTTGTTTTTTGGGGCAATCAGGTCACTTATTATGCTCCTATCATTGAGAGAATCCGGGCTTGACTAGGACGCATTTGGGTGGATCTGTTGAGGTTTTCATTGCTGTTGGAGGGGAATGGAAGCTCCATCAGAGGCCTCGAAGGTGAAGCCAAGGCCAGTGGCACCCACAGGCAGGTTCGCGTTGGGGACTGCCTCATCAATTAAAAAGCGGGCTGATGGTGCAGCTTCAGCGGAGGTGGCCGTGCCCCGGTCTTCCATGATGAAGACTTCATCTGTTAATGCCAGTTCGGTGCCGAGGAGAAGCAGCACAGGAACAGTCGGGAAGCAACAGGGCAGTGGGAGTTCGGTTGTTGCTAGGAAGGCTAGTCCTACGCTGTCGGATGGGGTGAAGAAGAGTAAGCCGGCGTCGGCCTCCACTGTCAGCACAAAGCCCGCAGCGGAAAACAAAACATCCTTGACTGAGAGCGCAAAGGCAGATTTGGTGAAGAGACCTGGTGTCAAGGCATCCCCGACCTCAACACTGAAGAAGGTCCAGTCGAAGACAGAGAGCTCCAATGGCAGCAGTGGCAGCACCAGGAGAATGGCGTCCAACACTTCTCTGCAATCACCACGTTCTGTTACAAGCACTGCCACAAAGAAATCGGGTTCTCAGGCATCATCGTCTGTGCCTAGTCGGAGGAAGAGTTCAACTGCAGATAGCCGTGATTCAAGGTTCATGATGCTGCCACAGGTGGATTTGAAGGCTAGTGACGGAGTGGTTAGTGCCGTTCTTCTGTTTTTATATTTGAACAATCCAGATACTAGCATGATTTGGTTATTTTTGACTGCTCATCACCTCCCCCTACTGTAGAGACTGGATTCAAGAGGACATAGGGTTCGTAGCCTGAAGCAGTTGAGATTATCACCTGCTCTCGAGGTAAGCTTATCCATCTTCATGTCTTCTCTTTTATTTCCTAGTTCTCCTAGCTTTCTGTTCTTGGTTACAAATGAACAGCATGCTGATTTTATACAAGATTCCGAGTAGCAAATTCTATGAAGTATGCATGAAGTAGACAACCTGCATAAGCTATGTATTCAAAATAGTGGGACCATCTGCTGACTGACATTATTTTTTTGTTTCTAGTTTGTCTATCTGAGGGACAATCTTTTATCAAGTTTGGAGGGCATTGAGATTCTCAAGGGGGTAAAGGTATGCCTTGACTTAATCTTTTTTGTTGTTTTTCCTCAATGTGATGTGCCATATATAGGTTAATCGCTCATTTGATTCTGGGCTACTAGCTTATGACTGTCATGACACTTGCAGGTTCTTGATTTGAGCTTTAATGATTTTAAGCTCCCTGGGTTCGAGCCTCTCCGGAATTGCATTGTCCTCCAGGTTTCTGCTATCCCCATCACATTGATTGAAATTATAGATGGCTTACATGCACTTAATTTTTTGTGTATACCATATTATGTAGCAACTTTATCTTGCTGGAAATCAAATAACTTCGCTTGCTAGCCTTCCCGAACTTCCTAACTTGGAGGTATGCCACTATCGCTGACTTGATTTTTAGCAGTTAATCTTTACTTACTTCAACATAGATTAACACCTTCCGCTTATCTTTCTCTTTGCACCAGTTCCTTTCTGTTGCTCAAAACAGGCTAAAGTCACTCTGTATGGCTCATCAACCTCGACTTCAAGTGAGCACACTGATTGTTTTTAAATTTCTCCTTTTTGCCTCAAACATATTAGAATGGTCCATGATGGCCTTAGCTGGTTTCCTCTTTATACAGGTGTTAGCAGCTAGCAGAAACAAAATATCAACTCTGAAGGGATTTCCTCATCTGCCTTTTCTGGAGGTCTGTTTTCCTCTTTAAGTCTGTGTAGTCATGAATGATCTACATCCTTGTGCTGTTATCAAACTACTATTTCCACAAATATGGAAATCTCTTTGATGATGATCTTTAACTACAGACCCTTTATCCCCTCTGTTATGTAGTAAGGTGACATATGAAGGCTAAAGCTTACTACCGTGGTGTAACAATGCATGAAAATTTGAATATGGATATTAGATAGTCCACTAATTAAAACGAGTAATGACTCTGTTGTTCGTGAAATATGATGCTATGAACAACTTTGTGCATGAAAGTGACATATCAAATTATCCATTAACACATGTTGCATGTCTGTTACTCTGTTATGGGGTTCAAACACTTTGAATCTTAATTTTCTGTATAAGAATAATGTGATTGAATCATTACATTGGTATACCTAGATGCGTCTGGAACAGTATACTCACCTAGGATGTTGAACTGACTGCAGCATTTACGTGTTGAGGAAAATCCTCTGCTTGAGATGCCACACTTGGAAGCTGCTTCTGTTCTGCTTATAGGCCCTACTTTGAAAAAGTTCAATGACCGAGGTATTACCTTAACCTGTAGTGAGAAATGTTCATTTTAATGCCCAAACAGCTCTGGGCTATTATGCATACAATCCATTCAGATTGGTAACTAGTGGGGATAAAAGATGATAACTAAGATATTCTATTATTTTATACATCCAGATAATCCAACTTTATGTTTTCATAAGAAAGGTTGCACATCATATTTTTCAAAAAGTTGAGAAAAAAGCTAGCTCAATTTCAATGGTTCATTTGCATATATGTGAGCATGAGCATCAATAATGCCTTCTATAAAGCTCCAACTATCACTATGGCTATCATACTACACGAGTATATGTTGTAATAGAGGCATCCACTAAGTTGTTTGGTGCAACTCAAATGTTATATCCAAACACTTTGATACATTCAGTAATTCTGAAGTGGGCATCTGATGCAGATCTGGACCCCAATGAGGCTGAGGTTGCGAAGCAATACCCTGCTCATACAGCTATCTGCATTCGTGATGGCTGGGAATTTTGCTCACCTGAACTTGCTGCTGGTATGATTTTACTCGAGAAGAAAGAGTGTTTGCTGACATTCTCTTTTTATCCTCAAGATGTCAAAATTGATCCTGCTATTTTATTATTTGAAAACTGTGTTTTTGGTTCAAGCCGCCTTTGGCACAAGTGATGTGAGGCAGCCAGTATGTAACCAATTCCTTTTCTCAATGCATGAAGACAATTGTGAAGTTTTTTTTTGGATAAAGGATTTTACCCTGCTTTTATAGAAAGCCAAGACAATTGTGAAGTGCAGATAAGAACTTCATGTTCATTTAGAGATTACATGCGTGCTTGCTGGTTTTTCTAAAGTTACTGATTGTTGTATTCCTTTGCTTTTTTCCTTCATAAATCAAAACAGATTTGTTGCATGCCAAATATTGAAGGTCATTGCATGGATTAAAGTTGTAAATATACGTAGACCTAATTTCTACGTGTCCTTGGTAGTTCTAATTGCGAAGTTATGTTGCCCTGACAGATTCAACATTTTCATTCCTACTTGAGCAATGGAAGAATAAGCTCCCTCAAGATTACATGGTGAACAAAGCTTATGTTGACCATCCATTTGAAGAGGACCCATGCCATTGTTATTTTAGCTTAACAAATCTTGGTAGTGAGGGTGAGCTGGTCCTCAAATACCAATGGTTTCTGGGTGGCAAAACACCAACTGATTTTGTGCCTATTCCTGAAGCATTGAGCGAGGTATGATACTCCTTTAAGTGATCTGCATAAGCCAAAACCATACTTTAGACTTTTGCACAGTGATCCATGCTTCCTATTCTCTACACAATCCCTTGTTCGCCATAAGTGCCTAACTGTATTGGTTATTACTATTATATGCTTATATGTTGTTTGGACAAAGGATTCAGAGTATAATTCTCATAACATGAAATTGATACCACATTAAGCTTATAAGATCTTTAGGATCCAGTACACATTTTATCTGTTTAATTGACATTTCCTGGTCATATCAAGTACAAACACTTGTACCTCTTATGGCATTGATACTATCTGCAAATTTTAAGTTCCTGCCATCATTGCTGCACCATTTTGCTGTTATGCAACCTTTTTGCAAGCTCTAAACCCTTGCTATATGTAAACATAAGGTGTACTGGCCAAAGCACGAGGATGTTGGAAGATGTTTGAAAGTTGAATGCACTCCGATACTGAATGGTGTTGAATTTCCACCCATCTTTGCTGTATCTTTACCTGTTTCTCCAGGTACTTTAAACGCTCATCTTGTTCAGCAGTATTTGTTAAGCCAGATTTTTCAAGCTAGCTGTGTGATAGAGGTCAAGTTTGCATGCAGATATGTAGATAATAGTACAGTTGTAAAATTATGAACCCTTTTAGTAAAATTGCTCAGGCACTTCATTGATGTTCCACTGATTTCTGTGCTCTTGTTAGAAGATGATTTGGCATTCTTATGGGGTGGTAATTGTTTCACTGTCCTGCTGGCTGCTGCTAGCGAGATCACTTAGGTCCCGTTTGGATCCCTTCATTTTGAAGGAATTGGAATCTTCTTAATGGAGTATGCCATTTATATTGGAAAGTGAGATTCCACAACTTTCCAAAATTTAGATATAAGCCTATCTTAAATTCATGGGGGTGGGAGATGGAAATTCATTCTATAGATCCCCATGCTATGTTTCTAATGTGCAATTGATCACCTAGGTGGACATGCTATCTACTTAATGGAGTAGGCTATTTGTGTCTAGATAACGGGACCTTAGTATAATCGATGGACCTACTCTCTTAAAATCAAAACTGCAAAGTGGGGCTATATGTTCCTCTACTCAGTCAGCTTTTGCTTACCAGGTACTGGATGTCCAAAGGTCATCAATTTGACAATTAGTGGTGAACTGGTGGAAGGAAATGTGCTAAGTGGAGTTCCTGAAATTGCTTGGTGTGGTGGGATACCAGGAAAAGGTGTTGCAAGGTTTGTTTACCCTATTTACTCATTTTTTTCCTCGAACACGCAGGATACCCTATTTACTCTGTATCTATCTTGCCAAAGGAACATTCTAAATACGCTCAATTCTTAAAGTTTCCTATCTAAGAAATATCACTGATCTTATTAACCCTCATTTGAGTGTAGTTGGTTAAGGCGAAGGTGGAATGGCAATGCTGAAGTAATTGATGGAGCGGAGGGGATGGAATATCAGCTGACAGTCAATGATATCAATTCAAGTTTGGTATTTATGTACACCCCTGTTACAGATGAAGGTGTAAAGGGGGAGCCACAATGTACAATGACAGATTTTGTAAAGGCTGGTATAGTACTTTGTCCCTGCAATTATCCTATTAATGCTCTAGTACTTTTTTAGTTTTCTAGAATTTCCTCAATTAAACTAAACATATATGCTATATGTTTGGTTGGGTTGAAAGCATCTCTTCCAACATGTTTGTAAAAGGGCAGCGATGCATTTTAACTTAGCCCAAAAGTAACGGGCTGCTTAAATTTGTTCATTTGACATATGCTCGAAATCCTGTTGATGGAAGAATTGGGTTCTTCTTTTTCTTAGGAAATTCTCCAGAAAGTGTGTTTTTAAGAATTTGTGTATAACTGTATATACAGCATTGGCGGTTGAAAAGTAAATGATGATGGTTCATCTGGATATACTTGTCAATTCTTCAATTCTCGATAGAACTGTTTGCTTGTTTCGACATTTGAAGTGTTTTTTTATATGTGAGTAGTCATGGCAGTCTAAATTGCCAATGTGTTTTTGTTGAAAACTTTAATTGCCAATGTTTATATCCTTTTCTAATGTTTATAGCTGTTTGCCTATGACATTGTTTCAGCACCACCATCAATCAGTGATGTATATGTTCTCGGAGATATTGTTGAAGATAATGTTATCATAGGAAAGGGAAAATACTTTGGTGGCCGAGAGGGACTAAGCAAGCTCCAGTGGTTTAGAGAAAAGGG
Organism: Cenchrus purpureus; assembly: GCA_022644695.1. Classification (NCBI taxonomy): domain Eukaryota; kingdom Viridiplantae; phylum Streptophyta; class Magnoliopsida; order Poales; family Poaceae; genus Cenchrus; species Cenchrus purpureus. The sequence goes on from CP053460.1 coordinate 104,194,868, forward strand.
AAATGGGTATGTGCCACTAGTTGCCATCTCGAAGTTTTGAACTGAGGAAAAACTGGTGTGTTGGATAGATTTTTCATATCTAGCTAGCATGAGAGTTGTTAAAATCATTGACATTATGATATACTAGGATAACCTGTTGTGTGCCATCCATAGCGCATGTTTCCATGCTTGAAGTCTCGATCCTGCTTACACAATGAAGTATTTCCTATATATTTTATATTGTTGAAAGTCTAATGGTTGAATAATTACATGTTAATCAATAACAACTAAGAATACTTGGACAGAATATTGCAGCTTAACATTTTAAATATAGAGATATATCCTGAGATTTTTGTGCTGCCAGAACAATTCATCTTCATGATTGAAAGGACTAAGGAGTCATACTTATGATTTCACAAGAAATGATTACAGCCCTGTTTGGGACCGTGACCCTGAGAAGCGCGATGGCGATAAGCGACCTCCAGCCCGCTTCTGCGATTTTGGTCCGCGTAGTTCATTGGGCTGCGTTTCGCGTGTTGGGCGGCCAGCAAACGCGCGTCCGTCGCGGGCCGTTTGGCGGGCTTTTTCTGCTTATTCGGTGTATAAGCCACGCCAACGCGGTCCCAAACAGGGCCTACGTGTGGTGACACCTATTGTTGGAGTTGTTCAAATAGATTGGGAGACACATCAAGCAGTCTCTTGACTGAACCTTTTTATTTATACAATTGCAACTCTTGACAAAAGTCAACTTTGGATCTGCCGAATACTGATTTGTAAACTAAACAGCGAAAAGAAACACCATGTGCACAAGTGGACTGGACACCAAGTAAACAACATGTCATGTAATCTAAACTGCCAGATAACTGGATGAACTCAAGTGCAAAACCAGAAGTAACCCATATAACTAAGTTGAATGACTTGTGGACACATTTTATGCTAATGGGAAATTATTTGTTTGTATGCAGTGAATTTCTTCTTGTGCTGTCAGACAGCATAGAGTATACACTTACTAAGGAGGATGTGGGCAGGCACCTCAAGTTTGTATATACCCCTGTCAACCTTGAAGGTTTGTTGAACTGGCAGGCGTTAGCTGTAACATGTCTACTGCTTGTTGGCACAAAAGTTATTTTTCACTAACATATACTGATGAGTTTTTTTTCAGGTGAGGAAGGTGAATCTGCTTGCGCACTAACAGATGTAGTTAAGAAAGGTACTAATGTGTGACATTTGTGCAGTTGTGCCAATTGTAATATTTTTCCTTCCAGGATAAGACTGACATATGTATGATTACTTTGCTTTGCGTCCCTCGTTGGGTCAGCCCCTCCAAAAGTCTTCAATTTAATGATTATTGGGGAAGCAAGGGAAGGAAGCAAGATTTTTTCTAGTGCTACTGTTACAGGTGGAACTGAAGGGTCCAGTAGGGTTCAATGGTACAAGGCATCGTCCTCCGAATTTAAGAATGAACATGAGCTTGAAGCCCTTAGTACATCAAAAGTTTCTAAGGTAAGATCAGTTGTGTTCTCTATTAATGGCATTTATGCACTGCTCAAAACTTTAGGCATTATTATTTGCTTTATTTTGTTTAATGTGATAGAACTGAATTGCAATCCTCTTTTGATTCTACATTAGACATTCCGCATTCCTCTCAGTGCTGTTGGATATTATATTGTTGCAAAGTTTACACCTGTGGCACCTGATGGTGAAATTGGTGAACCAGCATATGCTATATCAGATGACGTTGTGGAAAGTAAGTGCATGCCAGTTAACCTTATTATTTGTGCTAAAATGCTTCTTTTGAGTGTTCCTTTTGCATTTCTGTTTATTGTGTTCACATGTCATGGCAATTCATAGTTCAGCCCACCTGTCCATTATCTGCCCCACTCAATGGCTTACTTGTGCTAAAATGCTTCTTTGGAGCGTCCATTCTGGCAATTATGTGTAATAGCTTAATATTCCATGGCCATTCATAGTTCTGCCCACCGGTCCACCATCTGACCACACTCGATGGCAACTGTCTGGATTATTTCATCTGAATAACCTCCTAGAGGAAATGATAGTCCTTATTCATCAAGTGGGTATCCATATTGAATTTAGGTGTCAGTAAATTTGCCATGGATATGGCTGTAGCACCGTTGGAACTGAAATTAAACCAAGACTTAACATTCGTGTTTTGCAGTACATAGGATAAGTGAAACTTTGAAGATAGATCAAATAGTTGGCAATCATCTTTTTGTTAAAGTGATGGGTAGCCCTTTTGTTTTTTAGCTGTCAAACCATCATTTGGGAGGCACAAATTTTGTGATTTAGCCCTGTTGTGCTGCCATTTCTATATATAAACAGCACCACCTTTCCTTGTTGCAGCATTGCCACCCAGCCTGAACTTCTTGACAGTGACTGGTCAATTCTCTGAGGGTCAGATATTAACAGCATCATACGGGTACATTGGGGGGCATGAAGGAAATAGTTTATACAGTTGGCATCTTCATGAGGTATGTATTTGTTGGAGTATACGTGAATTGCCCACCTTTCCTCATCAGCTTAAGCTTTTGGGTTGAACTGGTTGGTGCATGCAACTCAATAGTATTGTATTTTCTTGGCTGCTACTAAGTTATGGGAAGTAATGCTTGTTCATTGGCCACATTCCTTCACTGATATGAAATTTGACAGACTGAAGATGATGAAGGCACTCCAGTGTCGGAGGCATCTGGTTTGCTACAATACCATGTTTCAAAGGAAGCTGTTGGAAAGTTTGTTTCTTTCAAATGCACACCTATCAGGGATGATGGTATTGTTGGTGAGGCAAGAGTATTCATAGGAAAGGACAGAGTTACTCCAGGTGCTTGTCTTTCTATTTCTGAACAATTTTTTGAAATGGAAGAAGTTGTTTCTATGTCATGACAATTTTTCGAAATGGAAGAAGTTATTTCTATGTCATGAAAGAGGTCTATTTATTTGCTTGCTTGGCCTGGATGTCAGGAAATGCATTTTTATAAACAAACTAGACAGGAAATTTATATTTAGAAACTACTAGTGAATGAACCTGGATTCTCTATTAAATGATGAACTCAAAGATGTGAAAAATAAAATAAATAGAAGAATTATTGCACACTGCTAAATTCTTTGTAGTTTCCTGCTTACATTCTGTTATTTCGTGTCCAAGAAAAGAAATTTTAGCAATTCTTTTTGTACACATGAATCAATATATGTTTTTTGATTGCTGTTGTGATATGTTCTAAACTCCTATGACTATTATTGAAGAAAATATTTTTCATACATGACAACTTTGTTTCAATTTCTTTGCATTGCTGACAGGAATGCCGTCATTACTTTCTCTTGAAGTAACTGGTGAGGCCATTGAAGGAACAACTATGGTTGCCAGCAAAAGATATTGGGGAGGAGAAGAAGGGGACACAATGTTCCGCTGGATATTGGTAGGTTGCTGTTATCAAGTACTGCTTTTCCTTTTTATGTGGTAATGTATGTAAGTACTAATAACCAGATTATGCCTTAACTTATTACATCTTCCATATGAATTCTTGCTGGGTTTCAACTCTTAAGAGTACTTTGGACTGCCTCGCAGGTCGAGTTTTTTTAGTACTTTGGACTGAAAGCTTTGTTGTTGTTGTAGGCAAGTTCTGATGGGACTGAGAAAGAAATTGAAGGTGCAACGAGTTCATCGTACACCTTGAAATGCGATGACATTGGCTTCTACATATCTGTCTTGTGCAAGCCTATTAGAAATGATGGAGTTCATGGTTCTTTGATGTCGACAGAAGGGATTGGTCCTATTATACCAGGTAGATAAATTGATAACTGTTACCCCTTTGGAAAATATACAGTTTTCTTTACTGTGCACACTTGCATGTGGGGGCATTTGTTCCAACTTGATGAAACAAAATCAACTGATCTCTGTACTACTTATTTCCAGGGCCACCAACATGCCAATCTCTTGAACTAGCTGGCTCTATGGTTGAAGGTGGCGTTTGACCTTCCATGCTGAGTATACTGGAGGGTGAGATATACACTACTGGTGTTCCAGGTTATCATTAATGTTACTTGCTAAACTCTTTCCTTCTTGTTCTAGTTTGAGGGGAAGTTGCATCCACGAATGGTTCAGATTACATGGTGATGGTCGCAAGGAAAAGTTGACTGCTGGTGGTCAGTTCATAGTCTTTTTTTGGACATATGCTATCGCACACAACTCCGATATTCTGTCCTTTTCTTGTTGCAGAACTAAGTGTTAATTTTTTTCTCTCATAATAGAATGTCTAGATCTTGATCTAGCTGTCGATGCCGGATCTTATATATACACCTGTACGAGAAGATGGATTACAGGGGTCACCCAGGAGTGTTATTTCAGATACAATCTTACCTGGTTCGTGTTTCTTCACACATTGCCTTATTATAGTTAAAACATGCCTTGTAACTTCTTGCTCTTTGCTGCAAAAGGCTTTACAACTAGTGTTTTCCTTTTCTTTTGCTTGGGGTCGGACCCCTGCAAGATTTATGGCATAAGCAGCCATTTTATGTGATGCAGAGATACAAATTCTGAATATAAAATAAAAACATCATGAATCGATATCCTGCCAACCTATGTTTCGACTATATGTTAACCCATCCTTTCATGCAGGGGAACCCAAGGGTGTCAATCTTATTCTACCTGAGTGTTTTGAGGACAATGAAATTTCTCCCATCAAAACCTACTTTGGTGGTATGGAAGGCACTGGGAAATATAAATGGTTTCGAAGTGTAGAGAGACCTCATACTTTGGAATTTGATCTAGTTGCTGCATCTTCAGAATTTGTTGGAGAAACCTTGTGCGTTCTGTCGCTTACTGTATCAAATTTTTTAGTGTTGGGTAATCTGCATAATGAACTAATCTGTTGCAAATCGATTTTTTAACAGAAAATACAAGGTTTCATTGGATGATGTTGGTTCCTACCTTGTTCTGTACTGGGTTCCTACACGATGTGATGGAAAGACTGGCGATCCGGTGATGGCTATTACTGATGACCCAGTCATGGCAGGTTGCCCCTTGATATTTGACATTTTTGTATGTTTGTTCATTGCCTCCAGATCCTTACTCTTTTCATTATACTTGCAGCTTTTCCATCTGTTTTGGATGTTCATTTGGAGCAGAAAAGTTCAGATGTGTATTGTGGGTTGGGCATCTATTATGGTGGATATGAGGGATCAAGCTTGTATAGGTGGTACAGGGAATCTACTGACGGAGCCAGGACTCGTATAGATGGTGCCAATTCAGTCACATATGAAGTGACAGATGCAGATTACAGCTCCCGTCTACTTTTTGGGTAAACTAATTTAGTCTATGTTGACATAGTATTTACACACTTGTCATATGACTCAGCTATTTTGCTTTATTCCATAGTATACAAGTAAAACTATTAATGTATGCATTACTTTACAATGGTACACTATAGATATATGTGAAGTTATTATATGATGAATATTTGGTTTGAAAAATAGTAGAACATTTTTACTGGATGGTTTAAAAAGAGGTTTTGTCATTGGCAGATATACTCCTGTTCGTTCAGATGGGATAACTGGTGAAGAAAAGCTGTCTGAACCATCTAATGTAATTTTGCCAGGCAAGTCTCTGAATGTATTATATGTTTGCTTTATGCCAATCCCCCATCACGCTTATAGCTCTATACCTCAACCCAACTTTTTCTGGCCCTGGGTCCTCCCGCACCTTTGCAGTTTTGTGTAACCACATATATTCCTTGTCACTTCCCTTTCAGAAATACTCAAAATAGAGTCACTCGTTTTCAAGGGGAATCAGGTTGAGAGAGACACACTAACCGTTGTTGAACAAATTCCAAGCAATGAGATCCAACAACATTTATGGAATAACTATAAGAAGGGGATAACATATCAGTGGTAAGAAAAGTGAATCTCTCCTCTCTTCAATTTGTTCAATTTGCACATAGCACTTAACGGTGGATTTCTGGATGCAGGTTTGTTTCGAGTGGATCAGGAGAGGATCAGTCTTTTGAACCATTGGCAACCCAGTGCTCTCGCTCATACAAAGTACGCTTTGAGGATATTGGTCGTTGCCTGAAATGTGAATGCTTTGCCACTGATGTATTTGGACGATCCAGCGAACTGGTATCTGCTGTGACTACTACTATTGCGCCAGGTCTTTCAACTTCCACCTATGCCTCCTTTTCTTGATGCCAAAATGGCTTGCATTTTGAAATTCCTAAAAGTTATTTTCTATTTTTCTGTAATGAGCAAGCATTGTACCTTTGTAAAGCATTTTACAATTCATGAAAGTTATGTTTGGTATAACATAGTAACATTCTACCTTTGTAAAGGAAGAATTTTATATTTCTAGACGGTATGATATAGATTCTAAACAAGTATAACTGACTGCAAAATTGCATCTGTTATGCTGATTCCACCGCATCCTTTGACTATCTGTTGGGGGTTTGGAGTGCATTATCTTTTTGTTAGTACACAATTTGCTGATCCTGTCATCTTTACTGAACTTCTAGTTACTTGAGCATTGTTTTGCACTTTGGTCTTTTGTTGGTTCAGCATATGCATGCTTCTGTCATTTTTAGTGATGAATTTGTGTGTACTGCACATTAAAGAAAACACTCTTGGCTTAGCGTCTAATGCAATGTTGAACTTTGACTTGAAAGTCAAATCGAATCGAATGTTGTATCTGTGTCACTATATATTCCTATCAAAGAATGATGGAATATGCAATATTATTAAAAAGTTTGCTATTTGGTTTTAACAGGAAGGCCTAAAATTGAAAAACTGGAGATTGAAGGAAGAGGTTTTCACACTAACCTATATGCTGTTCGGGGTACCTATAGCGGAGGCAAAGAAGGCAAGAGTAAAATACAGTGGCTCAGATCGATGGTTGGAAGCCCTGATCTTATCTCTATACCTGGTATGATTTGCTGTAAATCTGTAATACTAGTGATACTTATACACTTTAACAGCATTGCAATGTTTAATTTTTAATGTGCATGAATGTTTGCTCATGTTTCTGTGCTTCTATGCAACATGCATGTTCTTTGAAGTTATAATATAACTGAACATTGTGCAGGCGAAATAGGAAGAATGTATGTAATGTTGACGATGTGGGGTATAGACTTGTTGCAATTTATACACCTGTGAGAGAGGATGGAGTTGAGGGACAACCTATTTCAGTTTCAACAGAGCCGATCGCAGTTGGTACAGTCAAATCACCTACTTTACCATTTCTTGTTATTGTTCATTTGTTGTTGATCCCTGCAATTTTATCTGGTTTTAAGCATTAAGCACAAACTGCTTCTGCCATCTTATGCAGAGCCTGAAATTTACAAGGAAGTGAAACAGAAGCTGGATGACGGTTCAGTCAAATTTGAGGTGACACTGATTCAAATTTTAATGGTTTATTTGCTGGTATTTTAGAGCCCACCATAGTGAGCTACTTGCCCTGCTGTTATCTGTCCAAGTACTGATAAATCCCACAGTAGAGTGACAAATTCTTTCAAAAGCAACAATATTCAAGCCTAGTACTGCCCAATTTGTGTCATTTGAACAACAATGCTATATGACATTTATTATCTTCCATGTAATTTATCCTTTGTTTTTTCCTAAGCAGGTTCTATGTGACAAGGATCGAACCCCCAAAAAGGTATGACATGCTCACCCTGGACTTTATCAATTCCTCATCATAATACAATGACAACTGACAATTGCCTTGCAAATACAATAGGCTCAAGTAATGGGACATTTGGAGCGGAGAGTTTTGGAAGTGAATCGAAAGAGGATAAAAGTAGTAAAGCCTGGATCCAAGACATCATTCCCCAGTACCGAAGTACGAGGAACATATGCTCCGCCCTTCCATGTGAGTTCTTCAGATTGAATTCTCCGCTAGCCTGTTACTACTATGAACCTATTGCATGTCGATATGATGGTGAGTTGGTGACAATGAATTCCCGACTTTTCAGGTTGAGCTGTATCGCAATGATCAGCACCGCTTCAAGATTGTCGTCGACAGTGACAACGAAGTTGACTTGATGGTGCAGACGCGACACATGCGAGACGTCGTCATCCTCACGATTAGAGGCCTTGCCCAGAAGTTTAACAGCACCTCACTTAATACCCTTCTCAAGATCGAGGCGTGAGGAATATCTGCTCCAACCTGACAGTGCAGAACCAAACTACCTGATACACCTGATAGTGATATTGTTGGTTAGAGCGTGTGTAATTTAGTAGGATCTGTAGCGTGACAGTTTGTGTGTATGGGCCTGTGACTGGGATGGCTGTGTGTGTTGCATTATAGGTCTTTTTCCTAATTGATTTCTCAACTCAGGAGTAGCATCAGCTGGTTGCTCTTATGTCTCGTCATGAAATGTACATAGGAGTGTCAAAGTGAGAGAGTGAGAGAGAGGGTGTGTGTGGTGTTGCTTGGGGGTTGTATTTATGCACAGGCTATGCTTGTCAATTGCCATTTTCAGATTTTTTTCAACTGGCTGTTGGTTATGCTTGTCTACTTTTCTTGTGCGAGTAGTAACTCTGTGAAGCTTTACGTACTCGTGTGCATGCCTGCGTAATCCAGACTGAGGTTGGGTGAATCCCTTCCCCATCCCTGTTGTGGTTTAATCCCTTCCCAAAAAACACATTCGGTTGATCACCTACACAATACAAACCCTCCTGGTAACGCAGTCAGACAACCAGCTCAGCTTTTAGTGATTTTCTAAAGTACATAGCAAAGCAACGGATGCACAACAGATAAGCCATATGACTCCTAGACAAAGCATGATCAAGAAAAGCAAAGCACGTGCAATAGCAGAGAACCAGTATTTTTTTTCTACAATCCTCGATTACCTTTATTAACAAGCTAACAAAAAAAAAATGATCCAACAGATCAATGCTTCTTCAGCAGAACTCACAACATTGCATCCAATTTCACAACACAGGAATCAAAACTTCACCAACGTAGGGTCTGACATATCATAAGAGTCAATTCTGATTTCTGGGTGAAACTAAAAGCAAGCAAGACCTACTACTTGATCTTAGCTCGGCCTTTCTCTTGTGCCATAGCGGCATAGCCTATGCAATGAGCTGTATCACCCTACCAAAGAAGATAATTTATACTGTATATAGTTTGGGAATGTACCAAAGGTAAATAAGGAGTCCACAAAAATTAAAGATAATAAATAACAAAATGTATGATAATGTCAAAAGAGAAAAGAGACGTTTACTTTTTACAGCTCCCCATAAAATCCCTCCCGTTTTCCCCTGTCCACTAAGCTTGTAAACCGCCAATTCACCACAGCACCTGCAGCTGTATCTCTCACGGTTCAGCAAGCGATTGTGAGAGCAGCATCTTATCCGATCCAACGTGGCGGCTCCTCGACTCTAACCAGGTCGCGCCACGTCAGCGCCGAGGATCCGGAACCTATCCGCGAGTGGCCGCCGCCGGAGGCCACAAGCCGCCCTTGTGGCTCCCCGTCCCACACCTCCCGCGTGTCCAAAGATTTAAGACACGCAGCGTCCCATAAACCGCCACGCCGCACGTTCAGTTCAGTGCAGTGCAAACAGAGCAGCTCTCCGCCGCCGCGCCCACATGGCCTCCCAGCTCTCCGCCGCCGCGTCCATGTCCGCCGCCGCCGTGCCGCGGTTCCACGGCTACGCCTCGCTCCGGTCCGTGGCGGCGCTGCCGCTGGTGAGGGCCGGCGGCCGGAAGCTCGCGCAGGGCATCCGGTGCGACTACATCGGCTCCGCCACCAACCAGGTAATACTCAATACTGCACGTACTGCAAATCAACCGACGGCACACGGCGGTGTCTTGAAATTCAGTTGGTAATTAACAATGGTGTAAACACAATGATGGCAGATCATGGTGCTGTCGACGACGCTGATGCTGTTCGCGGGTCGGTTCGGGCTGGCGCCGTCGGCGAACCGGAAGGCGACGGCGGGGCTGAAGCTGGAGGCCCGCGACTCCGGGCTCCAGACCGGCGACCCCGCCGGGTTCACGCTCGCCGACACGGTGGCCTGCGGCTCCGTCGGCCACATCATCGGCGTCGGCATCGTGCTCGGGCTCAAGAACATCGGCGTGCTCGACCAGATCATCGGCTAGGTGTCGAAGTGTCGTTTGGCTGCTTATCTCTCGCGCCGCCGCCGCATATGTGATGATGTAACCTGCGTGCGTGTGCATTCGTTGCGCGCGCATGCATCTCTCGTCCCAATGAACATATACTAGCGTTGTTGCTCCTTTTGGCCCCGATTCAGCAGGTTCAGTACCTACTTCGTTCTTACACTTACGGAGTACTTTCGTGGAGCAAATTTTCGTAAATAAATAGTTCAAATTCGTACATGTTTTTTTCTTCTTCCAAAAGACTTAAAGTTCCTACCACAGTACATAATTCGGGAAGAAACCACTTTAACACACGCGTTCCGAACAAAGCCGGCGCTCTGGCCTCTGCTGATGATCTGCTAGTTTTCACCGGAAAAGTTTTGCTAGAGAAACTTTTTTTCCGAATTAACTAATTATTAGAACAACTTAACAGCCGCCAAACAGGAATCATCAGTGGGGGAAAATGGTGATGATGATGAATCCAATGGGTGCAGAGAAGATGCAGATGACCAACTAAAATAACAAATTAACAGTGCTAAATTTTTGTTTCAAATAAAGCCAGGAAGGAGGAGACGAGGAGTCAGGGTTGGATTGACTGTCACCACAATAATCCGCCATCGGCATGGATAGTATGACTGGGCGTCAGTGAATTATCATCACCCTCCTCTCTCTCTCCACTCCCAAAAATATCTCAGGAAAAAAAAGAATCTTTTGGCAAAATAAATCAGCAGCACGATTGCGCAAAGCACAAAAGGAATGAATTCAGAATGAATCAAGTCGTTCATGAATCATGAGCAACAGCTTGTCGACCAAGAGCAACGGGCAGAGGCGGGTGGAACTGAAAATTTCACAGGCAGGGCGTGGCGCGACAGGGAAATCACCATCAGATCTGGACACTGTCATGCATCAATCAGATCGAAGCATTCAGGGACGAAGCCAGGAATTTTACATTGGGGGCAGTTCTAATCATTCGGAGCAGGGTCGGTCCAGGTTGGCCTACCAGAGTGTATCTCGACAAAGTGTTCAATTCTCGCTACGAAAACTAATTTTATTATGCAGTTATTTCGGGGAGCATACCGACTACGCCCCTGGTCCAATTACGCTGATGATGAGCAAGCCAAGGACGCCTCACTCGATGAGCAAGAAATTAGAGATTATTACCTTAGAGATATCAAATAGAGGGTGGAAGCACTTATATCGTTTGCTTTAGTCCGATTATCTCTTTTAAAGACTTTGGTTTGCTTTTTATTCACCAAGAACGGTTTGTAATAATTGGTACGTACATCTCCTGGATGTAGAGGCCGGATCAATCCCTTATCTAAAAAATTCTCGCGCCGTCCTTGCTGCATGGATGGCGGGTCATGGGGCTTGCCCCGATGCCTAGCTGCCCGATCGTTAAATTCATGTGACGCTGAGGGTTATTCTAGCCTCTGGCCCCTATATAGTTCTATTCATTCATTCAGCTACATAGGCACATAGTAAAAAGAATCAGATGCTAGATTTCACTTAGTTTCTAAAAACAACGTACAACAAAAATGATAAGAATACTAGCTGAATTTTTTTAAAAAAACTATGTAATCCATGCAACGTGTGATTCTCTCTTTGAAAATAAGTTTTGGCATAAGGCAGGCGACGACGTATCTACTAGTAAGTACCATCTTCAAGCTCATATAATCTCAATATCACTGGAATCTTAAAGCTTCTTTGACCTTGAGAGCTATGGCCGGTCTTGGAGAAAAGAATTAGAGAAGGAGAAAGAGAGAGAGAAGTGAAACATGTGTCATTTGGCTTCTCTGTGAGAGAACTCAAAACGAATGTTATGTTTTTGTTGGAAACACAATTACATGTGTTAACATTCTTCACATACATCTTTGTGTTTTATAGGAGAAATAAAAGATCTGGAGCCTTAAAACGTAGCTACATGAATAATTTTTATATAAGATGTTGGGGGTTTAGAAATTTTTTGGATTCATAGGGGGGCCATGGCCCCCGCTGGCCCCCACCTGTCTCCGTCCCTGGAAGCATTCAACTAGAAATTTCAACAAAACAAACGAACAAAAAGGCACAGGATGGAACCAGAACCAACGAGATCGAAGCATGAGTAGAGAGGGAAAAATCCACAGAGGAACTCGCCGTGTAGGGGAACAAAAACACTCAAACTGAACGGGGAAGAGAGAGAGAGAGAGAGAGAGAGAGCAAATAAACTTCCGTTCACCTTGCACTGAAGTTCTCGATGAAGGAATGAATGACGGCCGGACGGAAATGAGCATCGGGCAAAGCTTTTCCCGGCCGGTGGGTGGGTCCGTTTCGAGCACGTTCTTGTAGCTGGAGTGGTTGGCAGTCACCGTCCTAGGCTGTGGTGCCCTCTCGAACGCTGGCAGCCCGTCCTGACGTCGGCACGTCGCCACCGACGCGTGCCCGCGAGAAGCGTCCAAACGACGCGTGCCCACTCGTGCTTTGGAAATCATCAGTTCCATGTTTTTTTTTTGTCCAGAAAAGGTAAAATGAGAAGGGCCTGGAGGGTGTTTTCGTAGTGTTTGAGAAAAATTGAACGCGTCCGAACAAAGCCAGGCAACCTGCTCGTGTCGCCCCCGTTAGTAGAAAAAGAAATTTTGACCCGCTTTGCTGAAACGGAATGGCTACAGCAAAAAAAATAAAGTCTTTTCGGTAGGCACAAGAACCCCAGATGCGTGATGATTGCTTTGCTGATATACCAATGGCGCGTGATGATTGCTCGATACCGGAGGGGTTAAAAAACAAACATTTGAGGGCATAACTGCGATAAAAAAAAATCATGCCTAAGGACCAAGGTCAAAATCGTGGCCAAGGACCATAAGGTCTCAAATGCAAGCATTAGTAGTTTATTTTTCGTTTTTTTGTTTGTGAGAATAACAGTTTTTTTCTTGAGAAACAAGTATTAGCAGATTTAAGAAGCATCTAAGGCATAGGCATGAGATCATCATGAGTATAATTCCTACATACGAGGGCCAAAAAAAGAGACGTCCAAGGGCATGGTTGTTACAGAAGAGAACATTCAAGGATCAAAACATAAGATAACAGGGTACAGCTGTAAGGGAAAGTAGGAAACAGGGGCCAAACGGCAAAACAATGTTGTGAAACCGCAGTCCTCTTCACTCGAGGGACGAAAACGTGAAGAAAAACCAGAGCGGGAGGGCCAAAAAGACAGTCCCGAGGGCATATCTGCAAGAGAAAACGAAAGCGCCAGGGACCTGTGCGCAAATCTCAAAAAAATTTGGACCATTTCTCGATTTGTGCGTGTCATCCTTGCGCAGGGGCCATGCTAATCTTCTCTGTATCGTTCCAATTTTATCGGATGTCACCGAAGTGACAACGCTGTCGCAGCGCCTCGGTTTATAAGCTGTGCTTTCGCTCGTTGATTAGCCGAGGTGGGACTAAATGTTGGCTGGTTGGTTGCCCCGACCGGAGCGTTGTCCACTGACCATCTACGCAGGCCGCAGCCCGCGCCTCCGACGGGCAACGATGGGCTTTTCGGTACTTCGTATTGGGCCGTGGCCCGTGCTTTTGGTCCTCGATGAATATTTTTTTTTGGCAAATACGCCACCATGCTTTGCCAAGTGCAAATAAAATACATTAAAGTGTGCTAAAAAAAATAAAATACATTAAAGTTCTCAAAAAAATAAAATAAAATAAAATACAGTGAATATTTCTTTGATACGCACCGGCTGTATAAGTAGAAAAACTTTGATAATTTCATGAATGGGGACTTCAGAATAATTTCAAGTATGGGGATTTCAGTCGGAAACGGACTGATTGCTGGGGATTTTGCTACGGCGAGAAGAAGAAGACGTGAGTTCAAGGAAATACAATCCGAATCCCGTGTCGGTTCGTAGCAAGTGTGTATTTCTAGGAGCTCCCACTAAGCACGTCGCGACCTGCGATGGCAAGATGCAGGCACTACGACAACGTGTCGCCGCCGTCGTCTGTCAACGGTGGTGCTCGTCACTCACCGTGCTACGGTCGTGACGATGATTTCACCGACGGCGGCGGCGACCCGCCGACGAAGAGAACGCGTGCGGAGGATCACGACTGCGTCATTAATAAGTTGCCGGATGGCGTACTGACAGGCATAATCTCCCGGCTGGCGATCCGCGACGCCGTGGCCACCGGCGCCGTGGCAGCGAGGTGGCGGCACTTGTGGAAGCACGTCCCCACAGCCTCCGCCCGCGCCACATCGGCCTCCCGCGAGGCTTCGAGGAGGGAGACGCCGGTGCCTTACGGTCGGAATGGCTCGCGGGCGCGGCGAGCTCCGTCCTGCGCCACCACCGCGGCGCCGGCGCCGGCGTCGACAGGCTCGTGTTCGCGCTCCCGCTCGCGCCGTCCGTCCAAGCCGCCGTGCTGGACCCCAGGCGGTGGAGTTCGCGGCCTCTGCCGGGACACAGGAGCTCCACCTGTCGCTCGCCAACGACAGCGAGCACCGCGCGGCGCATGGCCCGCGGCCGCTGCCTTACGAGTTCCCCCACTGGCGCTTCGCCGCCGGCAGCGAGCGGCTGCGGAGGCTCCTCCTGTCCGACGTCAGCCTCGCCACCGCGGCGCAACGGAGCCTCGAGGGCCTGGCTCGGCTGACGCGCCTGGACCTCATCACCCGCGTCGCGGTGGACGACGCCGGCGTCGCGAGCTGTTGGAAATACTCACGCGAGATGGAGATTCAAGGAAGAAAGCTAACTGATATAACACTCGTAGGAAGAGAAACACACAGGAGCTCTTGCGGCAGCACACACAACTATGCCTTTCACTCTTTTCTCTTCAACAAAAAAAGGATTACATGGAGTAGTATTTAAAGACACACCCGTGGCCGTTTCTTGCGACGTGCTCAACTTGCCGCAAGAATCGGATCACAACTAGCTTAGCTCCTACTCTAACTACATGCATGACACTTAATCAACACGACCGCTTCCTCCTCCTGGATATGCTCCACGACTTGGCCGCAATTCCTTGCATGGCTGACTCCACGAACACCTGCGTGCACTCACCTCCTGGCCGGCAATCAGCTCACTACTCACTCCTGATTTGCCACAACGCCATGTAGCACGCACTCTTCTCACATGGACTAGCCTATTACAAACTGACATGCACAAAAAACTAAACATGTTTCTAATGCAAACAACAAGATTATCTAACACGAGCGTCCTCTTCGCCTGCGCCGCGCTCACCGTCCTCGAGCTCAGAGAGTGCCGGCAGCTCGTCCACGTCGCAGCGTCGCACGACGGCCTCCGCATCCTCGGCGTCCGCTGCTGCGGCGGCCTGAAGAGCGTCGCCGTCGAGTCAAGCACCCTGCTCGAGCTCGCGTACACCGGCCACAAAGGTCGACAACGAGTGCCGGCGCGCGCCAGCCATGGTGAGGCTCGTGCTCTACGTGACCAACGGGTGCCCGCTCGACTGCGTGGCGAGTGGCGGCGGCGGCAAGCTCAGGCAGCTCTTCCTGCAGTTCCCATCGCCTCTACAGTCTACACGCCCTAGAGCACGGCTGGAGGTTCCAGGGCCTGAACAAGATCGTGCTGCTCTTCAAGACGCCATGGAGGGAGCCCGTCGCGTCGGTGGCTTCTCTCCTCGCCGCCGCGCCGCAGGTCAGGGAGCTGCGCGTCGAGGCGTACGGCGACCTGCCGGTGCCGCCATCGAACAAGCAGGTGATCCAATGGCCGAACCGCTGCTCGCCGAGGAAGCTCGAGAGCATTGCTATCGGGGGGTTCAGCGGGGAGCCGGAGCTGATGGAGCTCGCCTATTCCCTGCTGATGAGGTCGCCGGCGATGAGGACACTGACCATCGACACGCACCGGCGGCATACCGGTGCTACTACGCAAGAGGTGTTGTGTGGACGCATTTGGCGCCCAAGATCGGCCAGCAGCACATAGGGAAAAAAATGGCAACAAATCCGACAATTTTCCAATTCGGGTGTTCGAACTGATTGACCGTACACCATCGTAGAATAATGCACTAGAATTTAGCATTTAGTGCTTCCCTCTTAGCATTTAGCATTCCCTCTTAGCTCAGCCGTGGAGGATGTTATAATGTGCGTTTTGAATCTTTGCGTTTTGAATCTTTTTCAATCGACAGGTAGCTTTGCCCCGTCATTTTTGCAACAACTTAATTTTGTTTATCCTCAGCTTAATTTTGTTCACACGGTTTTTTTTAGATTTTTTTAAAAAAACTTTAGCTATGTTAACACTGTACAAGTAGAAAACTTTAATTTCCTGAAATAAACAAGAAAACTATTACAATTATTTATTAAATCCTAACGTACCCTTGTGAACACCATTGTTTATTTCTAAAGAACATGACTACAATATTTGTAATAACAAAATTTATACACGAAAAAGTAGCACCGTTGTTTACAGAAACACAAGAAGAAACTACCATAGCACTGGTGTTTCGTCACATCACATGTTAACGCATCCAGTGCTTGATCAGACCATGTATAACATCACTGAGATCAAGAATTTCTCTAAATTATCAGCCGAAGCGCGATCAGAGATGCAGCGACCATGGCCATCCACGCCCTTCCCAACATCGCCGAGGAAGCAGCTGCAGAAGTCCTGCACCATCCCAACAAGATTAACCACCCGTCACGAATCATGGATTGCCACGATTATTCAGATGTCGAAGAAAACATTTGCAGAGGATTTCACTTACTCTGATGCCAGGAACTTGCATGATCCGAAACCTGCCAAGAACGCGAACAAGAACACAACACATCAGAGCACTGGACAATGCCGCGACCGAAACAGATACTGATCAACGGAGCACAAGGTGCAGATCGTTTCCTACTTGGGTCCCGCTTGACGAGCGCTCCGGCGCCGCCGAAGTTGCAGGCGATGTCGGAGTTGCCGTTCTGCTGGTAGAAGATGTTGAAGGCATAGGAGGCGTGGGTGAGGAGCGTGTTGGGCTGGTAGCACGGGCCGCCGGGCTGCAGCTGGGAGCAGTCGGCGCCGCCGGGGCCGCACGCCCAGTCCAGCGCGTTCTGGAGGTCCTCCTGGGAGGCGCCCGGCCGCGCCACGCACCACGTCACGCCGTTGATGAACGTCATGTTGCCTTCTGGTGGCGACAGCGTCGGGATCGGCGTCACCGACTCTGCTTTCTCCTGTGGCGTGATGCGGCCGGATGCAGAGGCTGAACACGCAAGAAACAGCAGAGTTGTTGTGATATGAATTCTGAGAAATGATGATTCTTGTGATCAAACAAGACAGTCTGAATGGTTACCAACCTATGAGCAATCCAAGAACGAGAAGGCCGTGTATGATCATCAGCTCCTTCCTCTTCATGGCTGAAGCAGAAGTTACAGAACTATGGAACGGCTCCTGCTTTTCACTCTGCCTTCCCCGTGTGCGTGTCTAGGGAATATAACGAGAGTATGTGTGAAGAGCAGCTGGGTCGACAGGAAAGCAGCCACTATTCATGGGAAAAAAGGGCGGTTTCACTCGGATCACTAAGCAAGACGTGTACACGGAAAGCACCCCCAGGTGCTCGCCGTGGTGTATATTTATGGGCTTATGGCTAGGGAGGGGAGGTGGCATGGAAAGAGGCACAAAGGGCTGATGTGCAGAGAGAGATGCATTTTGCACCTAACAGAGGGCCCAGTCTATTGGAGGCTGGTCTAAGTTTGACCAGCTTGGCTCTAATTAACACAATTTACTACTACGAATTGGTGCTCATGCCATTGAATAAAAGAAATTACTGAGCTTTTATCACGCTTAAGAATCATGCATGCAGATTGTTTGCTAAGTGGTATTGCAGTACTTGCAGCATGCATGAAGCAAAGTATAGGCTATAAAGGATTATATCATCATCTCACTCAGTTTTTAGACTGTACAACCAGTACAGGGACCTTTATGAAAACAATAGAATATGGAGGGGGAATGACTTGAAGGCCAGGAAACCATGGGATTCTTATGCTGATATGCATGGATGGGCATGATTTCTAGCAGGACAAAAGGAAACTTGGCCACTAGATTCCAGGAGATGTGAAGGGGCCAAGTGCACGCTCTCATACCTTTTTCTTTGTTGTTTCATGGTAAATAAGTTGGGCTTAATGACGAAGGGCTTTCCTTGTGTATTAAGGGAAGAACCTTCACTTTACCAGAACTGAAGCTAATGAAGGGGCTTCCGTGAACAGGAGAAAAGTTAAGAATAATTGCCTCTGTAGCACTGGGAACTAAACTGGAATTCTGAAACTGGAGGATGAAAAATGGTGAACTGTCGGTGCTGCTCGAAGAACTTCCATAAATAATACTAGATAGGAAAGTAGTAAGTGAGAAGCCTTAATTTTACAAGCTTGAACCCCCAAGAAAGGTGGTCCGGTGAACAGAATTACGATGAAAAAGCTACATTTTTATTTTCTTTTGACTAAGCTGCATGCATCTAGAACAAAAGTGGAATTCCAAAAATGATGCTGAATAGTGACATGCCTGGAAGAAACTGAAGAAGAAGAGAGAGAGAGAAATGAAAGCAGCACAGAAAACATCTGTGGCGATCCCAATGAGCTGAAACAACTGAAATAAAGCAACATCTATTAAACAAGGTTAAAGAAACTATAATATAAACTAGCCTTTGGTGCATGATGTCATGAAGAAAGCAGTTATATTCTAACCTTGCTCTCAACAAGCTTTATAAGGTTGTAAGGGTCTTCAGTCTTGCATTGAGGAAAGAGAGTTGTGAAAGCATGGCCTGATCATTTCATGCAGACCTACCATCAGGATTCAGATCTGTATCGTCACAGTGGACACAAAAGCAAAAAATTTATTTATTTAACCATCAACATAAGGGAAGCTAGAAAACACCTCTTTGGAATCAGAATCAAACTTGATAGGATTAGAACAGCCAGATTCCACATCTATTTGTTCAGCGAAATGGATAAACAGATTATTTACTTTAATCTCTACCATTTTACTAGGTAGGAAGGTATGGTAAAAATCCAGTTCTCAACCTTACTGTATCTTGAAACATCTTTCATTTGAAAACATGCGAGCAGGGATATGACATACAACCTATAATATATGCGGCTGCCTCAAAATTGCCGCCCTAGGGCAGCAAAAGCTTGACGCGGGGGCTGAATCCACATAAACAGAACTTCTTGGCTTGTGCAATCAGAATCCAGTAGGACAGCCAAATAATACAGTAATCAACTACCAGTAATCTTTACATGAACATGATCCACCTTTGAAATGATGGAACCTACTGCGATCCCGAACAATGATTTCCCGGTCATAAATCTTTGATATTAGCTTAATTACCATATGACAATCACCACACACTCTTAAGTTCTTCACTATCCTGATGGGAGTACCAGGGAGGGACTTCAGCAAGGCAAATGCAATGGCCAGCCTCTCACTATGGTAGTTCAAGGCAGTCTCTTTCTTCGCCCTCTATATCTGCCAATACATTGCTTGTGCGAGGGATGTGGCCTTCACGTCTTAGTCTCTCAGCTATCTGAGCAAGCATTTTGTATATCTGTTCACTTTCAGGATGAGACCTATCACCCATAACAAACTCATACACAGAGTTGCGGAGCTCCACAAGACTGCGCCCAGGGTTCTTCCTCACTCCATCCTTGACCATTGTTTTCCTAAGCACATGAACATCTGCCCATCTCCCAACAGCAGCATAAAGATTCGACAGGAGAACGTAGTCTCCACTATGCCCTGGATCAAGCTCAACCAGCCTTACCCAAGCAGCCTCCCCAAGCTCTAACTTCTTGTGCATCGCACAAGCACCCAGCAAGGTCCTCCACACAACAGCATTGGGCTCCAATGGCATGGTGACTATATAATCATAAGCTTCCTCAACTTTACCAGCTCTCCCCAACAGATCCACCATACATCCCAAATGCTCGATCCTCGGTGTGATGCCGTACTCCTCTTTCATTCTATCAAAATACATAAATCCATCATCAACCAGTCCACAGTGGCTGCAAGCGTACAGCACTCCGACCATGGTTATTTCAGTTGGCACAAGCTTCTCCCTCTCCATCACACTGAACAGTTCGAGCGCTTCCTTACCAAAACCATTCACTGCCAAGCCCACAATCAATGAAGTCCACGAGACAACAGTCCGTCCCAACCCCATCTCCTCAAACACCCTCCTTGCATCATCTACACCTCCGCATTTGGCGTATAAATCAATCAGGGCGTTGCCGACATGAGAGTTACCCACCAATCCAACCTTTGCAAGATACACGTGCACCCTCCGCCCAAGAGCGAGCGCGCCAATCTCAGCACACGCAGTCAGTACACTCACCATACTGAATCCATCCGGCGTGAAATCAACGTCCATCATCTCCCGGAACACGGTGAGCACCTCGTTAGGACGGCCATTGGCGGCGAACCCATTGAGCATCGAGTTCCAGGAGACGAGGTTGCGCTCGCGCACGGGTATTTCATCGAACACCCTGTGCGCGCTCTCAAACAGGCCGCACACGCCGTAGAGGTGGACGAGAGAATTCTTGACGAAGACGAGCGTGTCGAAGCCGTTCTTGGCGGCCTCGGCGTGGATGCGCTCCCCGTCGCGGAGAGACAGGAGGCGCGCGCACGCCTGGAGCAGCGGCGGGTAGGTGTGCGTGTCGGGCGGCGCGAGGCGGCGGGCGTGGAGCGCGAGGGCCAGGCGCGGGCGGGGCGAGGACGCGGCGATGCGGAGGACGGTGTTGAGGGAGAAGGGTTCGGGGTCCGGGAGGATGCGGGTGAGGACGGCGACGGCGTAGCGCAGGGGAGGTGCGCGGAGGGCGGCGAGGTGGAAGAGGAGGTGCTTGGCGAGGAGCGGGTGGGAGGGCGGCACGCCCGCGCGGAGGGCGCGCGCGTGGAGCTGCTTGGCGGCGGCGAGGGACGGGTTGGCGAGGTGGAGGCGGAGGAGTGCGACGCAGTGGCGCAGCGCCGGGTGCGTCGACGGCGTCCGGCCACCGGCCACCTCAAGCATGGGATGGGTGGCGCCGCGCCGCTGGCCTGGTGCAGTTTCGCAGGGAAAGGCGCGAGGCGTTGTTTTGTTTGTCAAGTTTGCACCCCAAAATTGTCTGATCAAATTATCACCAAAATTGGCCTGAAAATATAGTACTTATTAGAATGTCAAGTAGAACAGTTGAGATGCCTTGTGCGCGAAATATTTTGGTTGCCGATGTTTCAGCATTCAACCAAATACTTGCAAAATCTAGTTGTCATTGTCCGCGTTTTGGTGATGCAAATTCAATTTCTCATTAGCTCGAATGATACAATACAACCAACAGTCCAACACCAAATTTGGGAATCAAGGACTCAACCAAAGTACTAAACCAGCATAAACTTTTAGTTCTGTTATAAATGGAGTCATAGAGCATCAAACCAAAGTACCAAACTACAAGCAATAGTTCATTCCACAGCATAAACTTTTAATTCTGTTAAATGGAGTCATAGAGCATCAAGCAGCCGACTCACAGACAATCTGACATTCAGACATGCTACATGGTAACCGCATATATTCTACAGTAATCACTCAGCAACACAGCAACACACCACAATGGACATAAACGAAGAAACTTAGAACCAAAAATATCCACAGGAGCTACCTATTAATAACCCACACATGTTCAGCAGACTATAGCCAAGTATGTACATTTCACATCAGATTGCTATATCACCAACACAAGCTCAGCGGGTTCACGTGGAAGCGTGGAAATTCATCAGGCACCCTGCATAAATTTGACAATCAAGGGTCCGGATCATCACCTTCAGCACTCGTGTGACACATATGAGAATCTGAAACTAAATGGATGGGGCTCTGGACGTGGTGTACGACTGAGCGTCTTCAAAGACATCCAAGTCCTCGAGCTTGTCGGGCTTCAGGCACTGCGGGATGTACGCAGTGTAGATGGCGTCCATGTTTGGCGTTTCCTTCAGCTCATGCTGCGCCACCTCCAGAGGGGTCTTGGCGAACGCTGGGTAAAAGCGCATATGGCAGATGTAGGCGAAGACGATGCTGATTGGGAGGAGTGGCATAAGGATAGGTGAATAAAGGAACTTTTTCAGGCCAATGACGCCAATCATGGTGGTCTGGTAAAGGAGTAGAGCTGCAATGATCCTTGTGTGCATGTGTGGCCACATTCGCCCATTGCTCTCATAGTTAGGAACATAAACTCTAAGAACCTGCATTGGACGATAGGTAGGATAAATCAGTAACTAATGACATTAAACAAATGAGAATGCCTACTGATGTTTCATCTTTGTATATATGGAACACCAAGCTCACCTGGTTTTTTGCTATAAGCCATCCAAGAGCGAAGTACGCAACACCAAATGGAATAATCAAAGGTGCCATGACTGAGTAGCACAGCACTACTGTTGTAATGAGCATGTCATTTGGAACCCTGGTGTGATATCCCAAGTCTCCTGGATACCATGCGGCTTTCACATCATCCTCAGTTTTGCATAGGTACTTCCTTTTCAGGTGGAAAATGATGAGAGGAACCACGCGAGAGAGCTCGAGACCATAACCAACAAAGAACCTGACAATATTGACGATCAGAGAGTTAACATCCGATAGCTGCAGTTAAACATGTTTTTATTTTGGAAGCTGGACAATAAGTAATTGCAGAAGTGAGATAAAAAAGGAATTACTTCAGCGCAACGTATGTGAGGAAGAATGTTGCACCTCCAGGCAGGCTATTGGCCAGCATATTTATGATCGCATTAATGTTAGCATTATCCAAAATAGTTCTCAAAGAGGAAAACAATGTCTTCCCAAGTGTATAAACAAGGAAGACATTGAAAACAATAAAGTAGAAATATTTTCCTGCTGACGCCCTGACTACATGGCTCTGAGAAGGGATCCCCTCTGCTTTTGAGAGAAACATAAGAAAAGCAGGCAGCAGAGCGAGGAACACAATTAGTGCAATCTGCGGCAGGTACGCCTGCAAGACAATCTTGATCGCCGGACGGTCCACTATCACCTTCAGAAAGGGCAGCACCTTCCTCAGATTTTCCAGAGTTGAAATAGCAGAGACAGCAGCAATAGGAACCATATAGAAAACCACCGCGAGAAAGACAATAGCATAGACCACGACCTGTCTGATTTGTCTCTCATAAATTTTTTTTGGAAAGATTGGGCCATATTATGTCACGTGGTTCAGGAGCTTCCATAACTGTCCATTTGTCAAACACCTGAGCATGGAGGGTTTGAGATGCAGAAGCTGCAGCAGCTCTACTATTGAAGAAGACAATGGCAGCCCTCTGCTGTTTGTCACGAAGGGTAGTCTTCTGTTCTGTCTCCAATTTGGGCAGTAATTCCTTAATCTGTTCACTACAGTATTCAATTGTGTCAACCTTTTTACCAATAAGACCAAGGAATCCAGTCCTATGAGTAGGCTTTGTGCCCTCAGGGTTACTTTCAGTTTTTGAGTTTGCATATGCAACTTCAGCGCGAGCAATTTTCTTCTTGTGATCTTCAATCTCCAAGTATATTTTTTCAGCCTGCAACGCAAAGCGATCATATAGCATATGTAAAGCACATAGCAAGGAGTCAAATGAGAACTAATTCATCTCTAAACATTTTAAGAATATAGATAGAAGTTACCCACAAAAAAAAAGTATAGATAGAAGTACCTTTGTGTGGTCTGTCACAACCATTGATCTGTAGAAGGTGTTAGGGTGAAGTGCTCGGAAATACGAATCTACAGAGTCCTTTATTGTTTCGTCTGGAGAGGGTCTAGGGACATCTCTCACCAACACCGCAAACTCCTCTGGTTTAACATCTGGTGTTGATCTTGCAGTTGCTCTCAAATTTGAAACATGCTTGTATGACTTCCACAGGATATAATAGGTGACAAAGGAAACCCAATAGACTGACAACAGAAATGCCCACAGCCTCTTACTTCCTGGCTGCAGATCAAGTGAAGAAACATGCTGATTTCAGTTGCCCGTGTGAATATATGATGCTCAGGACACCTAATGATAATCTTAACCGGAGCATTTTCAAAAATATATTATTAATAGAAAAGATGTCCGTTTGAAAGTGTTTTTGCATGATCCATCTAGTTGTAGTTGACCTTATACAATACAGAGTTTTCGGCTATAGATGATTTCTGGACAAACTCAAATTGATTTATTTTGAAATTGGATGTAGCAACAAAGGCAAATCATAAACTGATTACTTACTTGAACATTGCCCAGTGCTAGTCTTTCCATCTGCGGGAACTCTGGAGCTGGGTTGCTTTTGTCATTACTTTTTGATTGGAAGCCAGCAGCAGCATGAAGGTCCAGGGCACGGTCAGTTCCAGCAACCGAGAGGAGAACTGGAAGCAGCACAACCCCAGAGAACACCAAGATCGACAACACTGGAACATCAAGGGTCAGATACTGTTAATTGCTGAAAATTCATCCAAAGCCTTGCACTTGACCTGTTTACTACACCCCAACCCACCAAAATGCATCCTAGCTTTACTTTTAACTACCTTCTTCTAATGCAAAGAAACTTTCCAAGGGCAATATGCGAAAGAAACTTAACTACTCTGTAACGTGCAGACAACATCAGTTCAGCAATCCTACATGTCAAGAGGGCAGCAAACAACCAAAAACAAATTTGCCCCTCTGTTTTCTTCTTAGCAAAAAAATCTACTATAAATTGGTGAAAAGCAACAGAATTTTTGGAACAAAAGGAATTTCACGACACTATAGGAGCAGCGGGGCACCTGCCATAAGGCAATCCACACAAGAAGAAATAACGCAAGAAAAATCTTGCAAAAAAAAAAGTTTCTTCTGAACAAACAAAAACACCAAACAAACGCTAAGACATGCACATAGCCTACAATTCTACAAATCAACTACCTCGGGAGGTCCCGTGTCCCGACTAACCGCTGAAACAAAAGAAAAAAAAAAGAGAAAATAGCTGAGTCAGTGACTCAGTGGTTGGCCGTACCGGAGGAGAGGAAGACGAGGTAGACGGCGGCGTCGACCCCTCCAGCGGCGATGACGTCGGTCTCCGACGCGGAGATGGCGTCCTGGATCCACCCGACGGGGCTGCGGGTCCCGCGGCGGCGGCCCTCCCACGGGTCGAGCCCCCGCAGCAGGACGCTCGGGTAGTACACCGGCGCGTTCCCGGGGCGGCGCGACAGCCACGTGAACACCAGCACCAGCACCACGAAGATGACGAACGACGTCACCACCGACGTAATGAACGACGCGAAGTCCATCTCCTCCTCCTCCTCCGCCGCCGCCGCCTGCTCTGCTGTTTCTTGAAGCGGCTCTGCTGCTCCCCACTCTCCCCGGGCTTTAAACCCCGGAGATTGCGCTTAGCGGAGGGATCAGGAAGGGGTTTAGTGGTGGCCGGAGTGATTATTGAGGCACATTAGGGTGGGATTAATGGGGGGAGGGAGGCGGCGAGGGAAAGCATTGGATGCTCTGTGGTGCCGTGGTGGTGAGCCGTGGAGGTTGCCATATGAAGGGACTTGCAAAGCGCGAGGGGAGAGGAAGGGGAAGAAAAAGAGAGACAGGGGAGATGAGCGAAATGTCTGGATTGCCCTCGGATGCCTCTTTTCTCGAGTTCAAAGCTTACTGGCGGGGGGTTTTTTTTTTGTTCTTGTTGATTTGTTTTTTAAAAAAAAGGAAAAGTCGGTGTTGTTTTTTTGCCCCCCAAAGGAACTGGGATCCTCTTTTGACTTCTTTAATGCAGTGACCACTTGACCCTTCTTTGGGGAGCCACCGTGTCCATATTTGAATCACTGTTATGTGTGAAGGCGCACGTCTTAAACATAGAACTGATCTAGAGAGACAAATGTAAGATCTTGCTTGAAAGCTTAAATATGTGTTTGTGTTTAAAACAAAAAAAAATACATAATGACTAGTGTGGGCAAGTTTTCTAGGATAAGAATGGAGTTTTATGGACTTTTAAATGTTTTCCTAAGTATTTGGTCTGATTGGTTTGGCAAAAAGATGTGCCAAACCAATAAATTGGGTAGTTGTGTTTTGACATCAAACCAAATGGGATTCAAAATTTCAGCTGCCACATTTTGACACTCAACCAAGTACGAGTACCATCCTAAAACTTTTATTTATATTTCCACAAGCGATTTTTTGGCATGGCTACATTTTAGTATGGTCCAATTTTGACATGTTACATTTTAGTGCCGACGAATCGTATCCTTAATCAAAGTCTGAAACCAGCCTATGACGATTTCATTGTCCATGCATGCATTCGATCAGTACTGCTAATAAAAATTTCTAAAAAAACAAAGCAAGCAGCATCGGTGTTTGCAGTCGTCGTTTCTGCCCGACAACCACTGGATTAAAAAAAAAGTTGTTTCAAACAATTGGGCCCCATTCCAACACGTACTGCTCAGTGCTCAATCGTTAATGATTTTGTGATCTAGAAAAAAAACAAAGATCAAGCTAGTTTTTTCTCCCAATTCTGTTGACTCTCCGGCTTTTTACCATTGCAGCAATCCTTAATACATGCTGTGCTCTCTTGTCTTTGTCGTAAACAAAAAACGATTAATCAGATGTCTGTGTGCCTGTTTAAAAAGCTAAAACCTGTCGCGTTCACTCAGGGCCAACTGGCCAAGCTTGGCGTCAGAAAAGAATGCGAGAAGCCGCCGCGGCGGGCAGAGAAGCCGCAACGCACCGGCCCACGTGGCGCCGCGCGCCGGGCGGCACGCGCTGGAGCAAGCTTGCCGCCGGTGGGCCCCGCACGGCCGACACCCGAGGACCCCCGCGGGGGGTATTTCCGTCCACGGACTTCCCCTCCGGGCAGAAAAGATCGGCGAGGCCCTGTGAAGTGGATAAGGCGCTGCCGTGTGGGCCAGGCCCGCTTTCGCTTTCGCCGGACGCCACGTGGAGGGGACGCGCCCTCCCGTCCCGTCCGCCCCGGGTTGCCGACAACCCCACGTGTCTCCCCGCGCTGGCCTGGGCCTGGCTGCCTTCCTCCGGTGGGTGACCACGGCGGTCGACGACGAGGCCGAAGCGGTTTCCACGCTGCGGCAGAGCAGCGCTGTGGCCGCGGCGGAGCCCACGCCGGACGCTTTGCCAGGTGTACATGTGTGACCGGTGACCGCGCAGCGGACGACCTGCGCCGCCTTCGTCGTCGTCGACGACGATGGGGTGGCGTCGTGGAGCCGAGGCAAACGTGACGTGCTTCCGATCCGTTTTGTCAACTTGTGCTGGCATCGTTTTCGTGTCATCACCACTACTGTGTTCTTCGTGAAAATAAACAGACAGGTGTGAGAGATCTACGTGCTGATTTGCCCACGAGAGCTAGAGATGCCAATTGGATTTAGGTTTTTTTAATCCTATCTCTATTTGAGTGTAATTGTGTTTTTTACATTTATGAGTATTTTTTTTAACTTTGTGATTTTACCCTCAACTATTTGTCTATTCACAAGTTATTCTGATTTTCCATTGATCTTGGGGTATTTTCTTTTGCTTTGAACCCTCTAGAGATAAAATCGCATTGACTTATGAATGATCGAGTGTAAAATCACAAAGTTGGAAAGACGAAGGTAATAATATCATAACTACACTTCAAAATCGAGGCAAGAACACAAATGTCCCGAGGATTTATGTTTAGCACCTAAAAAAGAGATAAGACTAACGGTGTGGATTTATGTTTTCTTTTCAAAGTGAATGAAAAGTCATGCGGGGGGTTTTTTTTTTTGACAACAAAAGTCATGCGGGTTGTGTTCGACATGGCTCACGGCGGCCAAAAAAACAAACAAACATGCCCACCTTTGTCATATTAGCAAAGCACGTGAAACCATGATAATTGTCTTTTTTTAAAGAATTGCTACAAAGCAAAAAAAACATAGCTCGAATAGGTTATGCTCTTTAATAGTTTAATGGCTTTTTCATACTTTTGTGACTTTATTAACCATAATTAAGACCATCTTGCAGATCGAGAGGTGTACTTGCTAGGGGTATGCTGGATCCAAGGTGTTAGTGTTAGATAGTGGTAGTCTTTAACCCTCCAACTAACACGCATCTCCGGTATTAGAAGACGTTTAGGACAAGGTTTAAGTCAAACATTGGGATTATAAATCATGAATAGTTTTTAAGTTATTTAGTTTGAAAATTTGAAAATTATATCAATAGATTTGTTTTGAGAAATACTTTCATAAAAGTATAAATATATCATTTTTAAATAAATATCTTTTTATAAAAAACAAGTCAAAGTTGTGTTTTGAAGACCGTACATACCAAAAACGTCTTCTAATACCAATATGGAGGAGTAACAAACTAATACCTTAGATGTTTGGATCCCTATATTAGTTTGCATTTAATGCTACTGTTTCAATCATTTGAGGATCTAAGAGCATCGCCAACAGCTTTGCCAAATTTTACTAGAAATCTTGTGTTTTGCCAACTTCTAAAAGAGATGGCAAGTGAAAAAAGAGTCCATCTCCAACAGTTTGGCATAATTCACTTGCCAAATTCAGATCTAACTTACATCAGGAACATGAGAGAGAAACACAATTATGTTTCTACCCTTCCACCTCCTGGAAACTTAAATCGTGAATCCCGAGAAAAACAAAATTATTTTATACCCTTCCACCTCTTCTAGTACGGAAAGATGCGCCGCAGATCGTTGCGCGCATATATGCACGCGCGGAGTCGGCTTTTCCTAACTTGGGATAAATGGCAACCTGAGATGAGGACTGTTGGAGAAGGTTTTTTTCTTTTTTTTCAAAAAAAAATAACAATGTCAACTTGGGAAGGGGAACTGTTGGAGTTACTCTAAAGGGAGATAAAAATTACTAAAAGAGGTGGGATTCACCAACTACTAATACAAATTACCACCTCTTGGGGGTGTTAGTCCAAACTAACACACATACTTGAATCTTAATCCAAACTAACACTAACACATGGATCAAGCATGCCCCAGGTTGTTTTGTTTTCGTACAAATCTACCGAGAAGAGTAGAGAGTGGAGAGAGAACGCATCATGGGCTTGTCAAGATATCTTTAAGATAAGCTCTTGTTAAACCCAAAATGTTATTCCGCTGCCTGCCAAATAAATTCCTTCACCAGTGGCTTGTACGCTGACACGTTCCACGTCCCACAGGTCGCCACGTGGCGCACAGCTTCGCTCGAGATGTTCCCATCCGTGGCAGTTGCCAGTTGGGGGCCGGCTGGCCGTGCCGGATCCAGAGGATCGATCACCGGCGGCGGCAAACTCGGTGGCACGAGCGGCATCTGCAGCCGTTTTGATTTGCCCTGTAGGCTTTGATGCTACGATATGCTAAGCTTGTTCAACGCAGCCACCGCAGGATCAAAAGCACGTCGTTGATGGACAAGGGACAACGTGTCTGCAGCCAACCAACTACCAAAACAAACAGATCGATGGAGGTAGTAATTAATAAACAAAACAGTCTTGCAGCACGAGCCAGCTACAGAATAATGTTGCAGGATCTTCATGAATCATAAATAATTTCCATAGTATAGTGCTGATAGTACCTTCGATTTGGTCATGATGTATGTCGAAACGCATTGTGCCATTGTACTTCTTCCATCCTTTAATACACGACATTGGTTATCTAAAATACTCCCACCATTTCATAATACCTGCTATGCATCTAGATATATACTTATGCAGGTACATAGAAAAAATTATATCTGAAAAGTCAAACGATGATATGAAACTAGTGATTGCAACATCGTATAATAGAGAACGGCCGGGAGGTAGTAGTATGTGGATGTCTATGCATGCAAACATTGGAGAGACAATTGATTCATCAGCAACAGTCAGCTGCAGAAATTGGTTAGAATTCATACCCGTTTTAATGGAAATATTTGAACATGCATGTGTTGACAAAATTTAGTTGGCCAATGGCCATACATGGAAAGAACAGACATATATATCAAAAATATTTTATCGTTTGGTGTTTGAGCTAGCTGTCTTAATGGTGGGGACCCCTAGAGTTATATATGCCTGTCCTGAGAGATATTTTCCTTGCTTCTTCTTCCTTATCAACAAAGCAAATTAAAGCAGTGCTAATGATCCTCAAGAGCACTACTCTCCTTTCATGCAAGTTGGCCAGTTGCATTGGAAGAAGATTTTATGCCGAATAAAGCAAGCTAATAAGGCAGCAGATGACAATAATTAATTGTCTCTTGCTAGCTTTCATATGTAGGGATGGCGTGCCTATCACATCGATCTCAAGATTATTGTGCTTTTGCTATATGAACCAACCACATTCCTTTATCTTCTATATTCACACCTACTACTATAACGTGACATCATGTCGTTTTCTTCAGCAATTTTTTATAAAAAAAAACAGAAAAGTGGTATAATGTATTAATGTTGTTGTTTCAAGTGGCTTAGCTCGGACACACAAGCATTTCGAAATTCAGAATTTGTGTTATGCATCTAGATATGTTAAACTTATATCTACTATATAACAATAACAACTACTATGGATCTAGGTTTGGCAAAATAACGACCTACAATTTGGAACGGAGGAGTACAAAAATAAATAAGGCACATGCTAGCAAATAGATGCTCTTAATAAAACAAAGTTAGTTAGGGGATATAGGATGAATAAAAGACGACACTGTCTAGTAGCTAATAGAAAAATTATGCCTCTTGAAGATTTTGGGGCCACTCATATATATATGGCACAAAATATCATTGCAAATTAATGTGTAGGGCTGGCCCCACACTTCCTTTCCAGGGAAAGGGACAATAATTTTGTCTCATCTTTATCTACATCTAACTATATATCTTTGCCATTCTTTGCTCCTCGTAGCAAATAACTTGTTCGTTCCTTTATGTCGTATACCGCACTTTTGCAGCGCACACGTATATATGTGCAAGGCCAAAGATCGAGGTAAAGAACAATAGCTGGTCAATTACGTACGTACAGAAAATAAAAGAACACCCACTGAAAGAGCATCAAGAATTGCACGCTCCGATAGCTTGTTAATTGCTAATAATAACTTCGATTCCTCAAAAATCAAAGTACAGTACGGACAGGGGTTTTTCTCCATCCAGCATACTGACTGGGCTCCATATTGGGGGTGGGTAGTAGTAGGCCAACAATCACCCGGCCCAGTAATGGTCTAATGGATCCAGCTGTTTTCCTACAATGTAGCTGGCCCATCCATCTCCCCTCTCGGAATATTCCCCCTCTCGCCCGCCACTCACTCACTACTGCCCGAACGACAGTAACAGACCGACTAGCAGAGTAGCAGGCGAGCACGCGTACGCACTGTAGAATCGATCCTGTATGAGATAGTTCAACCACATTTTTAAAAGTATAGTTAACATACGCAAATTTCCGTGCTAAGAGCAACTTCAGCTTTCCTATCCCTCCTAATACCAAAAAAAGTATATAGAGGATGAAATCATCTCCGTAAGTTTCCTATCCTCCCTTTTTTCTCCATGGATTAAAACCTCTCTCCATCCCTCTATAAAGGGAACCTCTCCTCCACCCCTATCCGTGGGACCCGCCTCCCGCCTCCCAACCCGCACCGGAAATTGGTGGCGACTGCCCGCCGGTGGCCCGCGCCGCGGGAGGCGGAGGCGAGCAGCCCCGACGCCGCGATGGCGGAGTGCCGCAACCTCATCGAGTTCCTCCGCTGCTCGAGCACCGGCCAGCGGACAGCGGCCTCGGCCTCATCTCGATTCGGCCGCCTTTCCCGCCACGCCGCAAGACGGGCGGCCGTGGCGGCCGCGCTGCGGCGCCAGAGGAGGCGCGCCACGGCCTGCCCCCACGCCCGCCGCGGCGGCCATGGTGGACCTGTCGCGCACGCGTCGCCGCTCGCCGCCGCTAGGAGCGCTTTCACGCGCGCCGCCGCCGCCCGCCGCCAGCGGCGAGTCTTGCCGCCCTCCGCGGCGTCGATAGATGTGAACGAGCTCGAGAAGGACGCGACGAGGACGAGGTGAGGAAGCAGAGGCGGCGAGCTTGGCGAGGAGCAGGCCAGACGTTGTAGGCTCGCCGCAGCAGCGGCGTGAGCGCGAGCCGGCAGTGTCGCGCTGCTGGCGG
Organism: Cenchrus purpureus; assembly: GCA_022644695.1. Taxonomy (NCBI): domain Eukaryota; kingdom Viridiplantae; phylum Streptophyta; class Magnoliopsida; order Poales; family Poaceae; genus Cenchrus; species Cenchrus purpureus. Next base: position 104,226,915 of record CP053460.1, read on the forward strand.
AGGCACTCGCCGAGGCGGCGGCTGCCTCGAGAGGCGCCCGGCCGGCCGGCTTGTTGGCGCCCGCGCCAGACTCGGCAGACTGGACGATGTCGGCGGTCGGCCGAGGCCGACGGCCAGTCGGCGCCAGGCGCCCGCTCGCGCCGCCGCCTCCTCCTCCGTCCGGCACCCGCCACCCCGCCGCCTCGGATCCGCCATCATCCGTGAGGCGCAGTGGTGGTGCGTTGGCATGGCGCTGACGCGCGCGCCGCCCCGCCGCTTTCTCGTGATGTTGGTCTCCGGGTCCCGCACGATGCGCGCCGGGCGGAAGAAGCCGGAGAGGTAGGTCGGAAGGCGCCACAGACGACGCCGAGGACCGCGTCGAGGCCGGCGGGCGGGTAGACGGACACGAGGAAGATTGGGAAGGGGCCTGTGATGAGGTCGAGGTTGGAGACGGCGAGGACGGCCGAAGCCCGGCATGGGCGCGAGGCTGACCCCGGAGGCCAAAGACTGAAGATTTGGGGAAGGGGAGAAGAAGCTGACGTGCATCGTGAGATCCACGAGTTGGGAAGGAGAATAGGGAAACTGCTGAAGCAAATTGTGTTTCGGGGATGAAAATAGTTTTACTCCACCCCCAATAACTTTATATAGAGAATGAAATTTACTCCATCCGCTATTGTTGCAAGTAGGAGTAGCACTTGTCTAGTGAGAGGAAAGAGACGTTTCTGTCTGTCTCTCACTGTGTGTGATTTTTGGTTTTTTTTTTGAGAGGAAAGGAAATAAAATTCTTTGATCTCATAATGGGCTGCAAGGTTCGCGTGGACACACATTGGGCCATCTGACAACCAGCCAGTCCGTAAATCATAATGGGCCTCTTCATTTGGGCCTGCTATATCCTTTCGTGGTGAGTGCTACAATTGTTTTCTTCGGATTAACTTAGTTCTAAATTGTACCTCGTTTTAACTTTTCTAGGTGTATACTTTTTGCTATGTATATGCAGATGTGGTATATGTACTTTGAAAGTAAAAAATGTCCTACAATTTGAAAAGTATATACGTACTGCGGCAGGGAGATTGACTTGACCGCCTCAAGTCTCAACACTTGAGATGACACACACACAAAAGATCAACAAGCTTGTACTTCACCATCTCCCATTCCCATTCCCGAACCAAAGCGTAGTGGCTCATGATGGAGAGCTTTTGACACATTTACCTAGTGTCAGATGGTTAGATCTGCACAGCCCACAGGGGTTAACTCCAGTGGTTTATTTGTTCGACGGGGTGGAATCTAGGGTTAAGAACTCGAGTTGCGCATTTGCGCACACAACACAAAGAACACGGTGAGTTTATCGGTTCGAGCCTCCCGAGAGTAAAACCCTACGTCCGGTTGTTTGTAGATTACTTGAGGATTGTGATTGTACAAGGGTCGCCTCGCCGCCTTTATATTGGCTGAACAAGGTCGATACCTGCATCGGTCGGCCACGACCGTGAGACCTAAGTCTAGCTTCTTACAACTATTGCCACATACGCTGATCTGCTTGTCGGAATCCACCGTCATCTTGCCTTGCACGCCAAGTCTTGAAGTCGTTCTGGATAAGGTCGTCTGGGAATCTTCTGGAAGGTCTTCAGGAGGTCGTGTGGGCCACCGACTAGGTTGTGGGCCCATTGTCAGATCGGCGGGTCTTCTAGTAGGCCGGACCCACTTGCTGGGACTACCGTGAGCGGCCTGTAGGGACCTGTGGGTACCCATGTCTCACACCTAGAGACACATTTACCTAGAAGTCAGTTGCACATGTGGAGAAGTGTTTTTTTGATGTCGTTGCACCTGATTAAATGCGAGCACGCTTCACCTCGTTTCGGAGTCGCACGCCCTTGAGTAAATGTGACACACACCTCGCCTTCCTCGCACGCTTTCTTCCTCGCGCGTCGCACGCCTCTCCGACTCTCTACTTTCCATGGCGCTCGAGGACGACGATGTTGAGGTCGAGCTGCTCGTCGACGTCGCCTTCCTAGCGTGTTGAGGTCGAGTAGCTCATCGACGTCGTCGAGCTCGTCATCTTCCTCCGGCCGCTGCACGTTGAGGTTGAGCTGCTCGCTAACATCGACGTTGAGCTTGTTGTCTACCTGCCGGAGTTCATGCCACACTCCACGTTGCCTTCCTCACGTGTTGAGGTTGAGCAGCTCCTTCTTCTCCAACTTTTGTGACACTCCAACAAGTTTTAGGGCTTAGGTTAGGGTTCGAGGTTAGGTGTTCTGGGTTGATTGGCTCGCCACCGCCGAGGCGCAGGAGCTCGATGGAGGTAGGGCGGGCGAGGCATGGCAGGCGCGCCACGCGCCGAGGCGAGGGCCCACGGTTGGGGCCAGGGTCGGGTAGGGGCTCCACGGCGACAACCGGAGGTGGCAGTGCGCGACGGTGATGGTCGGAGGTGGCAACAATGGTGGTGGTGGGAAGGGGCGGTGGTGGTGGAGGTGGGGCGGTGGTGGTCGGAGGGTCCAGCGGACCTCTGTCCAGCTACCGGGCGGGTGGGGCGGGCAGGCGGTGAGTTGGTGGAGGCAGGGGAGGAGGAAGGAGGTGGAGTGGGGGGTTGAAGAGATAAGGTGGAGAGAGAGGGTTTCGAGCGCTCTGCGCCCTCTAATCTAATGCATCTGTCCAATCAGATTACATCCTATAATTTCCATTGCACAGGATTAATCTCGTTTTGATTCATGTTTTAATTTTCTTGAGCTTTCGTCGATTAACTGCTCATCACAGACATGGAAAAGGAATTAGCCAATAAACAATCTTTCGATGATAGCATTAGTAGTAGAGAAAGTCGAAATTCACACTTCCGGAGAAAAAATTGAATCAAATATGCCATAATCAGAATCATACGTGGCTAGTTTGGATCTTCAGTTTCAGCTATCCTATAATGCCTCGTACTCCATGATCGTATCTCATGAAGCTTTGAACTGAAGTGGCGTGTGCCGGTGTGCGGCTTCAGCTGATCAGTTGCATGCAGCGATGAGCGGAGGTGCAGAGCTCGCGGGCTGGCCGCAAAGCCCGAAAAAAAAGTAGCGGCCGCATCCCCCGCAAACAACATCGCGGCTCAAGCGGACGCGGGGCGGGCAGCCGCAGTCCGCCCCGCTTGCAACCTTCCCACCACTGCGGTCTCTTCCTAATCCTCCCCCACTCTCTCCTCCTCTTCTATTCCCGGCAAAAAAAAACCCTACTCCGCCGCACAACCCATGGCCGCGCGGGCCCTCGCCGGGAAAGCTCATGCCGGCGCCGCGTCCCGGCCGCGCGCCGCCGCGCTCCGCGCGCCCTCGCTAGGCGCCGACCCGCCCTCTCTCGCCGCGGAGCTCCTGGCCCCGACACGCGCCGCCCGGCCCGCTCTCGCGCCGGCGCTCCTCGCCCGCGCGCGCCTCCTCCGCTGGGAGGCGGGTCAGTCGCGCGGCGGCGCTCCTCGGCCCGCGCGCGCCGCCGCTGTGGCTCGGGGCTGGGCCGCGCGTGCCTTGCCTCCTCCGCCGCGACCCACCAACCTCACTGGCGGCGCTGGGAGGACCCGGGGATGGCGCCGAGATCCACGCCGGCGTCGTCATCACCAAGCAGCAGGGGAACGGCGGCAAGGCCGAAGGCGGGAAAAAAGGTGTCGTCTTTGCCGGCGTCGTCGGGACTACCAGGCTCGGCGGCAACTCCGGCGACGACGTCAAGTGCCGCGGCTCCTTCGCAGCGGCGCTCCTCGGCTCGCCCGCGTCTCCTCCGCTCGCCGGCGGGCCTCTCGCGCCGGCGCTTCTCGGCACGCGCGCACGCGTGCTAGGTGCCGGGTCGCCTCGCGCGGCGGCGCTCCTCGGCCCGCTCCCGCGGCTGCTGTGGCTCGGGACTGGGCCGCGCGTGCCTGGCCTCCTCCGCCTCCCACCCACCCCGGCGCTGGCGGGACTGGGACTCCTGCGCTTCTCCACCGGAGTCGTCGGCGGCGAGCCCGACAAGGCCGGCCACGTCGACAAGTCCAGGGCCGTCGGCGACGAAGCTGCTCCTGCTGCTGGCCGCGAAGAAACCAAGAGTGAACATGAGATGCACGCCGGCGTCGTCATCACCAAGCAGCAGGGGAACGGCGGCAAGGCCGAAGGCGATCCTGCATCCGGTGAGGACGACAGCGACCTTAAGAAGTTCATTCGAAAGGAGCTGCTTTCTCAGTCTTATCTGATCATCAAGATGCTTGAGATAAGCGGGTATGTAAATTAGCACGCTTGCACAATTGTCTTCTTTTGAGTTGCACAAAAATGTCATGGATTTCATTTTGACAGGACGGTTCGCAATGAGCGTGCAAGATCTGAATCGAACCGCCACTTGGTAATCAATGTCTCTGTCGCCATTGCAACTAGGCTCTTCTTTCTTGAACAAGAAGAAGGGGAACCAAGATGAGAAGTCCAAATGCAGCGTGAAGATCACAAGAGATCAAAAGGAGGAGGTCGGGAGCGATGGGGGCGGGGACAACGCCAAGCCCGGCAGCGGGAGCGCCAGGAACCCCAAGGGCGCCAAGGCCACCATTGGTATCGGCAACGGCGAGGAGGAGGCTAAGTCTGCCAAGGGTGACAGGGACGGGGGCAACGACAACGCCGGGAGCGGGAGCATTTGCCACAAGATTGATGAGAAGGTCGCCAGCAACGGGGACGGGGACAGCGGCTGGCAACGGGAGCGCCAGCAAGGAGGATGGCCCCCAACGGCGCCAAGGCCGGCATCACCATCGGCATCGGCGAGGACGAGACCAAGGGTGAGAGCGCAACGTCAACGCCGGGAGCGGGAGCATTTGCCACAAGGTTGATGAGAAGGTCGCCAGCAACGGGGACGGGGACAGCGCCAAGGCAGGCAACGGGAGCGCCAGCAAGGTGGATGCCCCCCCCAACGGCGCCAAGGCCGGCATCACCATCGGCATCGGCGAGGACGAGACCAAGGGTGAGAGCGGCGGGGGCAACGTCAACGCCGGGAGCGGGAGCATTGCCACAAGGTTGATGAGAAGGTCGCCAGCAACGGGGACGGGGACAGCGCCAAGGCAGGCAACGGGAGCGCCAGCAAGGAGGATGGGGACCCCAACGGCGCCAAGGCCGGCATCACCATCGGTATCGGCGAGGAGGAGACCAAGGGTAAGAGCGGCGGGGGCAGCGGCAAGGTTGCGAGCGGGATCATCAGCGAAGGTGCCAAGGCCGGCAGTGACAGCGGCGACGACGATGAACCAAATGACGTCAAGGGCGACAATGGCGAAGCCGCCGGAGAGGAGAGGACAAGCGTCGGTGAGGGGTTGCTCATGCTGATGCTGTATCTTATCTTCGTGTTCTGAAAATGTCTGTGAGAACTATTCTGAAACTAGATTGTTTCAGCTACTCTGCTGATTTTGCTGTGGTAGTTTTGCAAAACTAGAATGTTTGAAATACCTCTGGTGATTTTGCTCTAGTAATCTGCCATTTGTCGTAGCTTGTTTAGAACATAAGTACTAGCATATCTCTTGTAGTGCGTGCTACCGCCACGGTCTCCTCCTGCTGCTGCCTTCTCGTGGCGAGCAACACCGTGCCGGCGTTGGACGCACTGGAACGCCGGCGGCTGGGTGGACGTTCTTACGACAATGCTGGCGGTCTCGGAGATCGCCCCAAAGGCGAGGGCCGCGCCACCATGACCATGTAGCAGGCGAGCTTCTCGAAGAGGCGATCCTTGCCGTGGGGTTGCGCACGGTGGACAGCTCAAAGCACTCTGCGAGCACATTCAGGTCTACAGCGCGCGGGACAGCCGCACAGCTTCGGGTGGCCATCGACAGCCACACCGCGCGCCTGCGCCATGTCAGGAAAGAACCCAGCGCGCACCAGTGGCGCGGCGCCGCCGCCGCGTGCTCGCCGTTGCGCCAGAGCGCGTTGCCGACTCGCCGTAGCCGGAAGGTGCCATTGGTCTCGACTCTCGAAAAGCCAGTCGGCGTTGGTCGGCTTGCTGCCGCCGCTGCTGGGCGGCTTCATTGAGTGCACGAAGGAGAGCCGCTTTGCCATCCGCGTGAGCGCCAGCTTCTCACGCTCCTCCGACGTGGACACGGAAGGTCCTCACCATCGTCAGCATCGCCGCTGCCCACGCGCGGGGCAGATATCCTTTGAAGACGGTGGCGGCGGCGCAGTTTCCGCAGCACTCCGGTCGATCATTTTTGAGCAAACAGGAGGGGGTTATATAATAATAAAAAGTTTTACATAAATTTACAGAGTCTTAAGAAAAAGTTCAAGAAATAAAGAAAGACAAGAAGAAAATCGTTATAATTATATGGCTGATTCTAACCATGAAGACATTGTTTGCTTCAAACTTTGTTCTGCTTTAAACCTATCCTTGGCAACTTGAACACTTGCTTCGTTCCCTGAAAGATGACGTCATTTCCGGCCATCCATATACTCCGGCTCATTAGGATGATGATGTCCATAAAGAAAGCCACATTAAGTTCATCTCAGAATGAAAGAAGAATATCATATTGCTCATGCTGTGGGACAGTCAAATTTAACAAACTCCAGCAACTGAGAGCAAACGGGCAATTTAGAAACGGGCGCTCTAGAGTTTCTTCTGCAGGACATTGACAGAGAACACAATCATAGGAGGGTAAAACCATATTTTTCCTCCTTAAGATGTTGCGTGTGCTTAGGCGATCCTTTAATAGCAACCAAAAGAATACCTTGTGTCTTTTCTGAACTGAAGATTACCAAAGCCAGCAGTAACTTGGGTGAACCTGTCTGAAGCCTAAGAGATGCTTGTACGCCTTCATTGGGAAGAAAAGTGGAGATCCCCAAAGGTAGGTCCAAACATCATCCTGGTCATTGCCATGTAAGTCTTGCTAAAAGTTGTTCAAAAGCTTCTTGTGAGATTGACAAATTGAAGAGGTGATTGATTTCTGAAATTGCATTTGATTTGCAGACTGTGATATTTTTAGCTCTGGCAAATGAGAAAAGCTGAGGAAAAGCCTGACTGCGAATAGAACCACCCCAGAGATCATGCCAAAGATAACAAGTGTCCCCCATGTGAACTGTAGCAGAGGCTAGGCCTTTAAATTTATCAAGAAGCCTGAGATTATCTCTCCACCTGAATGGGCGCCATCTCCCACGGTACAAATGCCACACATTTGTAGGACGATCTTGGCCCCGATACAAATGTGAGGCTAGCACATTTGTACGCAGTCGAGTTATACACAAATGTGAGCACATTTGTACCGTCTCTTGTTGTGGCCCGGTACAGGCGTGCAACGACTATTTTTCCTTCTTCTCCCCTGCCCAACCCTCCCACTCTTCTTCTTCCTCTCTCCAACTCGAGCTCCCACCCCAATGGCGCCTAGGGAGTTTTGCCCGATTCGACGATTTCTCCACGATTTGACTCATTGAAGTAGCGTAGAGGTTAGTTACTTCATCCTACCTTCATATACGGTTGCCATTTTAAGTAATATTCTTTGTACTTAGAGTATTTAAATACATTCCCAAATGAGATAAGGATGGTGCTTTTTTTATTTAGATGCATATTGGTCTATGTTTTAATAGAAAAGAAAGTGTCATGATAGATGTATGAGATGTTGTGTGATGATAGATTTTTTATCGATTTATTTATTTATATTGAAAGTTAGTTTACTCAATTGATTTAATCATGAGAAAATTAGTTTCCTTATTAGAAAATTAGTTTTCATCATTAGAAAATTGATATCTTTATTAGAAAAGTAATTTCCTTATTAGAAATAGTATCGGGTCATTAGAAAATTGATATATTCGATAGGAAAGTAGTTTCCTTAATACAAAAATTAGTTATCACTATATTTTCATGTATTAAGAGAAAAATAGTATTTCATAGTTTAGTCTTTCACTAGTATTTAATAATTAGGTATAACTGATATTAAATTTAAATTTCATAGTTTAGTTCTTCACATTTTTAGCATAGTTTTTAATTATATGTACAAATAAGCATCCAGTGGGAGTGGGGATGGTTGTTTGGGTAGAAATTATTAAATAAAATTCCATGCATATTTTAGGTAAAACAATGGTAAGTCACTTTTTTTGTCGTGGTGGCAGCCATCCAGGTGGCCTTGGTCCTCGTCCTCCAGGAATACACTTCACTTATGGCGTCATTAACTTGCCTAACAGTGATCGACATCAAGGATCTGCTCCAAACATAGTAATATTCTTTCCTTTGTAAATCGGAATTTTATTACAACAATAATAATTTTCATTTCATAACATGCGGAATATCGATCATATGAACTGGTTCGACATGTTCTCGATAATATTGGTGGTACCCTCCTATTCTACAATGTGATTGACCCAAACAACACCATTCAATTAAAAATCTCTTTGACATATTCGCTTAAGGACCATTTCGCTCTCGGCCATCGTAACGCCCACTCCAATGCTATCGATTGTTGAGTGGGGTAGCCCTTCATCGTTTAAGAGGACTTTTGAAAGGACTACCGTTCAGAAGTGTTTAGAACAACTTAGCGCTAATGGGTATTTTCTGCCAGATTACTCTTATCTTCTAATCAAGGCACTCGAGGAGGGAGAAAGTGTGACCACGACCGCAGAGAGACTTTGTCGCCTGAGTCATAATGACATGGTATGGAGCATAGAAATGTAACTGAGCATTTTTTTAATTTAACTAGCTGTGGTACATTTTTTAACATTCGTATTTTTCTTAACTTTAGAATATCTTTGGTGAAACCTTTGCAGCAATGAGTTTTCATGCAATTCTAGAGCAAGCGTGCGATGTTTTGGAATTTTCTTACGTGGAACCAAATCCCAAACGCACAAGAGATGGGATGTTCCAAGCTCATCTTTCATTTTGCCCTCCATATCAATTCAACTCTCTACTGTTTGAGATTTATGGAAGTCCATGTGACCGTTCATGTGAAGCTAAAGAGAGTGCACTAATTCATGCTCTAGCATATATTAGTGAAGTTCTAGACTTCAAGATTGGAGACTTCAATTATATGGATTACCTGTTTAAGAAAAATGGAGGATCAGTATGAAATATGTGTTGTGCATGGATGTACCTTATGCTAAGACTTAAGTATTGATGTATCCTTTTAATTTATTTGGATTTGAACTTGTTGTCTTTGTTAATTAAGACTTAAGTATTGATGTAGCCTTTTATTTCTTTGGATTTGAACTTGTTGTGTTTGTTAAGATCGACTTAAGTATTGATGTACCCTCTTATCTCCTGAATGCCTTATTTCATGTGAGTTTTGAAATACGTGAAATCGATCCGAGATCGGGTCAACATGGTCTACAAGAGTGTCAAGGCACTGTATACTATTGACTAGTCAATTTTTGTAATAACTATATCTTAATAAAAATAGTAACCATATCAATTTTGGTAACTTCATTAAATTTAAAATAATAATTTCACGAGAAATATACACAAGCAAGACCAAATCATGATTACCATATTAATAACGTTAGATGTTATACTTAAGGAGGATTTTGCATGAAAAGAAAAAAATTATTTGTAGTTGTAGTGAAGGAAAAATAATGCCCATTAGAAGATATTACTCGTTAATGACAATAAAGTTGTCATTTTGATTGTTGAATGCATTGTTGCCTAGTATATATGTAAAGGAAGAATACTAAGTTTTTTCTGCCATTTTATGCGTTGTATACAATTTATAATAAATAAAATAGAAATTGAGGATATTTAGAGCTAATTAAATTGAAAAGAATGAAAATCACATTTGTACAAGCACGAGGAGGCGGTACAAATGTGAGATTGAATTTGTACCAGGGCTAGCTATGCCCCGGTACAAATGAGGTGGGGGTATATATGCCCCTTCTCCTTCCCTTCTTCTCTCATTCTCCCCCTTCTCTGCTTCCTCCACAATGTGCCGCACCGCCCACGTACGTCGCACCGTCCGCTGCCCGCCCGCCCGCCTCCTGCCGCCCTCGGCCGTCCACCGCCCACGCGCGCCTGCCGGGCCGCCCCCGTCCGCCTGCCCGCCCCGCCGCCCAGATTCGCCCGCCCCCATTTGAATAGGTGATCATGAAGACTCTTTATTGATGAGTAATCCTTTTCATCTTGCATTTTTTTGCATGGACACATAATGAAACCAGACGAGGGCTTATTGGATTCATCCACTTGTAGAAATCCTCTCAGTCCCTTAATGTAATCAACACCGCCCACCAAAGCCGCAGACCGCCCAACCCTTCCAGAGGGAGGCGAGCACGCACACATAGCACCGCTTACACTTTCGTCCTCGCTTCGTGTAAAAGGGTCAACCCGAGGGTGGTATGGCTGGTGGACAAAGGCTTATAAGTTGGCTCCACCCTTGCTCAACTAGCAATGTGGCACTAAACACGCCGCACTGCTCCATGGGCCACTCATGGGCCATCCAAATTGGGCCGAGTGTGACATAATCCGACGAGATCCTCTTGTCCGAGTATATCCATTATCGATCCATCTACAAAAGGAAACCCGACAAAATTTATCATTATCTTGCAACAAGTGCTCATGTAAAATGCACATTATATAATTCGACAAAAATTATATCAATTTTCTAATGATGCAAACTAATTTTCTAATAAGGAAACTAATTTTCTAATGAGGAAAATAAATTTTCTATTGAGTAAACTAATTTTCCAATAAGGAACTAATTTTCTAATGAGGAAAATCAATTTTGTATTGAGTAAACTAATTTTCTAATGATGAAAATATAAATAAATAAAATTTAAAAAATCTACACATATATAGCGTCTCATACCTCTATCATGACACCTTCTTTCTATTAGAACATAGACAAATATGCATTTAAATTAAAAAAATCATCATTCTTAGCTCATTAAAACATTTCATGAATACTTTAAGTAAAAAGTATAAAACATAAAATGACAACCGTATATCAAGGGGGATGAAGTAACTAAACCTCTACACCACTTCAATGAGTGAAACCGTGGAGAAATCATCGCAAATCGGGCAAAAGCACCCTAGGGCGCCATTGGGGATGGGGAGCTTGAGTTGGAGAGAGGAAGAAGAAGAGTGAGGAGGGCTTAAAGGTGGGGAAGAAGGAATTGAGAAGTCGCTGCACATTTGTACCAGGCCAAGACACAGGCCGGTACAAATGTGCCTACATTTGTACTGGGTGGTGTCCTCGCCCGGTACAAATGTGATGGCCTCACATTTGTACCAGTCGAGCCGAGCCACCGATACAAATGTGAGGCCTTTGTACCGGTTGGTTGGATCAGCCCCAGAGTTTATGAGAGGACATTTGTACCGGTTGGTGGCTCCAACCGGTACAAATGTCCTCATTTGTACTGGTGGGCAAAATACCCGGTGCAAATGAAAAATCAGGCCTGGGATATATGTGCATTTCTCTAGTAGTGTGGACACCATACAATGTTGATTTTAGCTATAGGACACTGCTGAAACGCATATTTGCTGGTAGACACTCTTCAAAACTGGAAAATTGCTCATGGACACCGAAACTAATAAAATATTGTTTTTTATGTGATGGGTGAGAGAATTTTGTTGAATGGACTAAAATGCCCCTCAGTGGAGTGGGGTCCATATCTGTCAGATTGCAATAGTGGATTCCTTCCTGCATCTTGCGCGACGGTTGTCGCTGGAGTATAGTGGCAGGGAGGATTCGTTCTCCACTTCCGCCTTCTCTTCTCCGATACTGGCTCAACTGAGAAAGGTATGGCGGAGAGCTCGGGGCCAGACCGAGGCGGTTCATGGCGCCCTATGCGCGGAGGGCTAAGCTCTGCTGGACCCTCATGCGTCGCCGGCCTGTCAGCGTCGAGGTCAACCGAGAGAGAGGCATGGAGATGGCACGTGGGTACTACTTGTTGATTGAAGATCCAAATTCATTATGCACAAGATAAAGGCCAACTTCTGACGAAGCGTAGCGGAGGCCCGCAGGGAGGCTAAGGCCGGAACGTAGCGGTACGGGTCATATAACCCCGTTAGGTCGATTCATTCTACTTCTTGTAACCCACCGCTGTTGGCGTTTGTAACCGGACTCGGATCATAGTGAAGTTGCTTGCTGGCTGGTGTCCGTGGTTTTCTCTCTCGTGTTGAGGGGGTTTTCCACGTTAAACCTCGTGTCTCCGATCCTTGCGATTTGATTACTTTACTTGTCGTCGTTTTGCGGTATCGTTTATAACACTACTTACCGCCGCACAGGACATTGCTGTATGCCGAGGACACAAGAGTGGACTAGAGCTCGAGAACAAATGAAGGGCCGAAACTGACATGTGGACCCCATTTCACGAAGGGTAAAAAAGACTTTGCACACTGTTTCTCTCTCATCAAAACAGGGAATGAATACTTTATTGTCTTTGATGTGCACCCGCAACTTTTCACTTTTGAAGAGTGTCCACGAGCCAAAATACGTTTGAGCAATGTCCAGCAGCTAAAACCAACATTGTAGAGTAGACACGCCATCAGCATTTCACCGGGGCATAGTAGACCGTAGCTGGAGCCTGTAGGGGCGGTGTAGGGCGTATCGCTGGTTCGAGGATTTGCTTATCTACTGTGGCCGTGCCTGCCGCTCTCTCCCTGTTGCCTGCACTGCACCTCTCTGCCTGCACCAACATGATAAAGCGAGCTATAACTTTCGACGTAGCGGGTGAAGGAGCACGGGGGGCCAAGCAAATGTCTCATTGTTGATTTTCTCATTATATGATACTAGGATTAAAATTTATTCTACTTCCGTTTCAAATTATAGGTCATGATTTTGTTAACTCCAAGTTTGATACATAACTCGTTTTATTAAAAATTTGTACAAATATAGTCAAATTTAAATTATTTTGAAAGTTTTTATCAATAAAGTAATAAACAACAAATAATAGGTGTTTTTCATATAAGTTTTTTAATAAGATGAGTGATCAAAGTTGAGGTCAAAAATTCAAACAAAATATTTTGTAAAGGAAGGATATTTTGTTTGAATTTTTAATAATCTAGAATGGAAGGAGTATTATCGAGGCCCATTATCCTTCCTTTACAAACGATGAGTGACAGCAACACATGAATATGTTTTTCTCAAAATTCCTGTGAAAATAATGTCCAGTATGCACGCACGACATGCACGTTTTTGTGGGATCTTCTATAACCATATCGCCATGTACTCCAACATAGCCGCTCTTTTTAGAGGAGCGAGGACAAGCTGGAAGAGAAAAATGGAAGGGGAGGGAGAAGGCACGGCGCGCTGGTGCCGGCGCCGGCGCCAGTGCAGAGGGGTGGGTGGCGGCCGACAGGAGGAGGGAATCTCGATGATCAGGAATATTCTCATTAAAGAAGGATATGAAATATGACGAGTGTAGATATTCTCACTTTGTTATTTCTGGACTTGTTGTCTTTTCTTTTTTTAAAAAAGAAGATGTTATTTTTGACTGACTGGTCTTTTTTTTTGAACTGAATCTGTTTGCTTTGGCATGACATTCTTGTAAAGGCGAATCCATGTACATTTTTAATTGCTTTCCACTTCGATGAAAAGACATTTCCAAAAAAAAATCGTGATCCATCGGTTTGGGTTTAAAATTAGTGTGCATAATATCGAGTGCATACAGATACGATGTTGTGGCTACCTACTATTTTTTTTTTGCAACGTTTGAGCTTTGAAGTGCATTAATAACGCATAGGAGGCTAGGAGCTTCATGTATGTATAGATGCATATATGCTTAGATTGGACCGACATTTGAGCTTTGAAGTGAAGAATGAAAACCGGTTCCCTTCATGTACCGTTGCATATCTATAACTCCTATATAGGAGCTCCCCACTAGGAATTCTTTGGGAGTTCTCAACCCTCTTATTGGTCCACGTCAATCTCCCTTTGACCTTCCTTCCATGCATGTGCCGCTGGTAGCCGAGTGAAATCAGACCGACACACCTTTGACCTTCCTTCCATGCATGTGCCGCTGGTAGCCGAGTGAAATCTGACCGACACACGCTGCAACAACGGATCCACCAGGAAACCGAAAAGGACGAAGCTGAGCCGTCGAATTGATGAGCATGCGACGCCATTGATCTCCATCAGGAAATGGAAAACACAGGTGAACCGTCTCGATTGATGAGTATATATTCCTTCTGCTTGCGGGCAAAAGCGGGGAACACACAACTACTCCCTCCGTCCTGATTTGATCTTCGTATAACAAAATAAAAGGTGTCCATGAATGATATGTGTATTCCCAGTTAGAGCTAATCGTGTCATGAGTTGCTTAGTTGGCTGGCTCGTTTGTCGATGCATCACAGAGAGAAATTAAAATTCTCCTTGGTCTTTGTGTTACACAGTTATATGCATATCAAACCTGGACGGAGGGAGTAGCAGCATAGCAGACATCGTCGCAGCTCTCTCTCAGCCACGGCACTGCGTGATGGCGGAGCAGTCGCGACTGTAGGGGTTGGCCTCCGCACCGGGGCGGCAGTTGTAGTAGGACGCGCCGCGCAGCAAGGATGGCACGCTGTCCCTAGACATCGCGTCGTACGCGCAGCTGATGAACCCCGTCCACGTGACGGCGTCACCGATGCTTGTGGCGCTGCCGTCGTCAATGTCCGTGGTGTTGACGACGTCGAGCTGCCGCCTGCTGCCCAGCTCGAGCACATCGTCGTCGTCGTCTCCGATGAGCAGCTCCGTGTCGGCGTGGTTGTGGCCAACAAATCGGAGCAGGCCACGGTGACGGCTGCTGCACGTCTTGCTACCCCATCAGATCCCCAGATGATTCCTCCTGTCGCCGCTCAATTCTGCTGCGCATTGGGTCGAAGACCGATCCTCTCCCGACGAGACGACAACGGCGTGTGACGCGGATCAGCACCCGTGTGCCGGCGTCGCCACGGTTCGCTCCGTGGGGAAGGAAGCCGGGCTAGCTGCTCCGGCATCACCAATGGTCGCGCTCGCCGGGGCGCCGAGCTGCCAAATCGTGTAGCTCCCTACCAGAGGCGCATGCGTCGTCGTTGTCGGTCGGTAGAGATCGTGGGCTGCGTTCCCGTGAATACTGAGTGGGTCATTGGCGAGCGGTAACTTGCGGTAGAAGTTTTGCTTGATGTTGGCTGCATCTCAGCATCTGCCATATCCCCTCCATCATATTACGCTGCATATGATTCTGTATATATTTTTTATTTACATATAATAAAATATATTATGTCTCCATTATGGAAAAATTGATCCTTGGCACCTACATTAGCATCCACTAGCACATGGAAAATTTCGCTTATGTTCATTGCATTGTTTCTTAATTCACGCAGCAACGCTCGGGGGAGATACCCCTAGTTCCACTGAACGAGAGATACCGCCGAGCAAGAAATGGTCTTTTGTTTTTAGAAACCAAAAAAAGGCCATCTAACATTGCTCCATTGTACGTAGTTGGACTGCACAGTGAGGGCCTCGTCACATTAAGTCACATCTTCTCCCACAATACGCGATTCAGTACAACAACTTTTCTCTATTTCAACACTATTCATCAGCGCAATTTGTCGAACTCAATGAGCCGATTCTTGTTTTCTTTCCAGTGACGTATAGTCCTTAACGTTGATCCATGTGATTTATAGCTTTATTTAGTTGCGCAAATTTGCGTGAATGAATAGTGCATTATGGTGAAAATAGGGTGGAAAGTTGTGGAAAAAGTTGCATGTTGGAGCGCGTGGTGTGAGAGAAGATGTGACTCGATATAATGAGTAAATAGTTCGATATGGTGGATTTTTTAAGTAAACATTTACGAATCTTAGGGATAAGTATTTGTTGAGGGTCAAAACGATCCATGTGATTGACGAGGTCATTGCGTAGTGTAAGCATGTAGGGGTTAGGGTACCCCAACGATGGATCATTCACTACTAGAGAAACACTTATTTGTATTGGAGCTCAACTCCCATTAGTACCGGGTATCAAACCAGTATTGTTCGTCCGATACTAATGTGGGGGCACATTTGTACTGGGTGGCTCACCCGATACTAATGTGCCTCCTCCGTCAACTCATCTGTCTGCTTCTTTTCTTCTTTTCTCATCTCATACAGCTTAAAAATTCAATATCACATTCATACAAATATATCTCATACAACTCAACAGATTCAAAATCACATTCATATATACAAATACATCACAAGTACAAGAAAAAATTACCTCCTCACAATCACAATTCAAAGGAATCACAAACATCGCCATCACAGGATAAAGAGCCCAAAAAATAAGAAAAAATTTCACAAGCATACATGTCAACCTTTATCTTCAATCCTCATCTTCACAAACAGGCTGGTGAGAGGAACCCCGTGCCGGCAGCCTCGCCGCCCTCGCCTCCATTGACCTCATCGCCGCGGGCCCCTCATGGACGATGGCGGCCAGGAGCCCCCTCCGCGCCCGCCAGGCCGACCTCCACGTGCGTGGCCGGCGGCGGACCCCGGGAGGCTGCGTCCCCGGAGAAGGAGAATGAGATAGGATGAGAGAGGAAAAGATAAGATAGATGCAATATGTGAGGAGGAAAAGATTAGGTCGGAAAAAAATTCCTAAGTGTTGGAGGGAGGAGAGGGGCGCGACGGACGGTGGTGGGCTGAATGGATATATTAGTACCAGGTGGAAAAACCACCCAATATTAATATAGGACATTCTGCAGTGGTGTCTAGCCCGGTACTAATGTCCTCCTGCCACATTAGTACCGGTGCTGGCCACCACCCAGTACTAATGTGCCCTCACGGAGAGCACGTCAGGACCTCCCTTCCCACTAGTACTATTGGGTCTATTAGTATCATGTGTAAAGATATCCGGTATAAATGATATTTCTTGCCAAGATAGTCCATTCTTAGTGATGGGTCATCGGAGGACTAGTGTGGAACGAGAGCTGTGCTATGCTCATAGTCATAGCTTGCCTGCGCCCCTGCCGGCCGGTTGGTTGCCGTGCGGGACAGCAACAGGTGCACGATCGAGGATTGGAGGAGGAGAGCAGCATGGGCACTTGGGGTTGGGCAGCAAGGCGCAGCAGCAGGCTTTCACCGGGGTAGCCCGTAGCTGGAGCCCGTAGGGGATTTTTGTCTGGAGGGAGGTCAACAACAACAAGACGACAAGACCGGATGATGTTGGCATGTTGCTGTGCCCGCCTGCCGCTCCCTCCCTTTGCGCCCCTGCACTGTGTCAGAAACGAGCACACACTGGAACGGCCTGGAACGCCGGTGGCTTGCGCCGGCGAGCTCTGATCGGCAGTGAAGAGGAGCTCTCACACACACGAACTCTGAGAAGTGAGAATGCTATGAACACAGGCAAAAGGAATTTTGTGCTGCCCAAAATACTGCAGCGTTTTCCATTCTATTCTCCTTTTATTGTGTAGAACGAAAACAAAGGAAGAGCCCGGCGTCCGCCGCACGTCTCGCCATGACGCGTCCATCCCCACGTCCGAGTCGTGCGCCGTGCCCGGGTCTTCAGAGTCTATCGACTAAGCGCACGACTTGCCCACAAGACCGGAGCTCGTGCGCCTATCCTAGCTAACTGATGCAGGGATGCAACTAACAAATCTCCCCCTGAATCCTTGCATCACTTGCTTCAAGCTTGTCGCGCAGATCACAGAACCGATCACGCGGCAATGCCTTCGTCAAGATGTCGGCCAACTGCTCAGTAGTGTCGATTGACACTATATCCACCCTGCCTTCCTCAACGCAGTCTCTAATGAAATGATAACGAGTATCTATATGTTTACTACGATTGTGAAAAATAGGGTTCTTACTGAGTTGGATAGCAGACTGGTTGTCGATGTGAATCCTGACCATGCTCTCCTTCTTGCCCGGTTGTCGATGTGAATCCTGACCATGCTCTCCTTCTTGCCCTTTAATTCAGATAGGAGACGCATTAGCCAGATGCCTTGACAGGCAGCCGAGGTGCCTGCAATGTATTCAGCTTCACATGAGCTAAGTGCCACCACCTTCTGCTTCTCGACCGCCAGTGATAGCATTCTGTCCAAGGAAGAACAAAGTCCCTGAAGTGCTCTTGCGCGAGTCAACGTCGCCGGCATGATCGCTGTCACTGAAGCCAACAAGCTGGCCGCCCTTCCTCCTGATGTATGAGCAGCCAAAGTCAAGAGTGCCAGCAACATAGCGCAGCACCTTTCTCACGGCTCCCAGATGTTCAGTAGTTGGGCTCTCCATGAACCTGCTGACATATCCTACTGAAAAGGCTAAATCTGGGCGTGTGTTTACCAAGTACCTCAAAGATCCAACTATGCTCCTGTATGCCGTTGGATCAACTCCTGGAGCAGAGCTTGCCTTGCTTAGCTTGAGTCGAGGTTCCATGGGGATGCAGCAGGGTTGCACCACCAAGCCAGCACTTTCCAAAATCTTGCTCGCATATGCCCTCTGTCCAATGGTGATGCCGTCTTCAGTCTGGTTCACTTCCAAACCAAGATAGTAGTGAAGCAGCCCCAAGTCACTCATCTGGAACATGGATTTCATCTCCTCCTTGAACTGGTCGATGTCGCCTTGATTGCCGCCAGTAATCACCAAGTCATCGACATATACTCCTGACGAGGCGGCGTGTCCTCCTGTGCCACGGAAGTACACGGCATGCTCCGAACTGCTGCGCCTGAACCCAAGCTGCAGCAGTGCACCATCCAGCTTCGAATACCAAGCTCGTGGAGCTTGCCGGAGCCCGTACAAAGCCTTCACAAGACGGAGCACCTTGCCTTCATGCCCCTTGAGCACAAAGCCTGGAGGTTGCTGGACGTACACCTCCTCCAGCAACTCGCCGTTGAGAAATGCTGATTTGACGTCCATCTGATGCACTGGCCATCTTTCATTTGCTGCGTGTGCCAACAACAACCGCACAGATTCCAGACGAGCCACCAGAGCAAACACCTCATCAAAGTCCACCCCTTGTTGTTGTACATATTCTTTGGCCACCAATCTTCCCTTGTACTTGGAGATGATGCCGGCGACGTCCTTCTTGGCCTTGTACACCCATTTGAGCCCAATCGGGCGGCAATGGAGTGGTGGATCCACGAGCTCCCAGGTCTCATTAGCTTCAATCGCCGTGATCTCGTCGAGCATAGCGTTCCGCTAGTGCTCATGCTTCTGCGCCTCTGCGTAGGTAGTGGGTTCAACATCGCTGGCAAGGAGGAGCTGCTGGTCGGCCTCCCGGCGATCTGCCAGAACTGGCGGGGATGTGGGACCCAACATGTTGTCGAGGCGTCTGAACCGAAGCGGTGTGTCGTTGTCGTGGTCGGCGTCGAGGTCCAGCTCTGCAGAGCTCGGTGGCGTGGCGAACTCCACTGGGCGCCCAGCGACGTGCGCTGGAGTCTCTGGTGGGAGCGACATGGAGCTGCCCTGATTCGGTGGTGCAGACACAGGTGATGGCGGTGGTGTTGCTGATGATGTCGAAGCCATCGCGACAGGTGGTGAGGACGAGGTTGTCATGGTGATCACCTCTGAGGAGCTGGATGCCTCCTCTTCGATGACGAAGTCACCGTTCGTGTCGTCCATCTCGTCGCTCCACTTCCACTGCGCCCCCTCATCAAATACGATGTCACGGCTGATGTGCACACGCCGTGTCGTGGGATCATAGAGTCGGTAGGCCTTGGAGCTAGGTTCGTACCCGACGAAGATGGTGCGCCGACTGCGATCACCCAGTTTCTTCAGTGCCGGCGTGGTAATCTTCGTGTGAGCGATGCACACGAAGATCTTCAGATGCTGCACACCTGGTGGACTCCCAGTCCAGAGCACGTAAGGAGTCTTGCCGTTGATGCTCTTGGAGGAGGAGCGGTTCAGTAGGTTTACTGCAGTTGTCACCGCCTCCCCCCAGAACGCGCCGGAGAGCTGCTTGGCCTTCATCATGCACCGTGCCGTCCCTACGACACTTTGATTCCAGCGCTCGACGACACCATTTTGTTGCGGCGAGTACGGCGCCGTGCGTTGACGCCCGATGCTGAGCTCTGCGCAATACTCCTCGAAGTGGTCGGCCAGGAATTCTCCCCCGCGATCGGTACGCAGGGCGAGCACATTCTTCCCGGTCTTGCGTTCAGCTGCTGCCTGTACACGCTTGATTGCCGTGGCTGTGACGTCCTTGCTTGGGAGCAATGTGATCCACATATACCGTGAAAAATCATCAACCAACAGAAGGAAATACCAACTACCGCTTGGTGTTGTGGGGTGATCGGTCCGCAGAGATCTCCATGGAGCAATCAAGAACTCGTCGACGCCGCCGCAGCGCCGTGGGAATGGCGTTCTTCGGTGTTTGCCGACCAGAAAGGCGTCGCACATTTGTTCTGACTGCTCGAGTACAGGTAGGCCACGGACGAGCTCCTCTCGTCCCATCTTCCTCAGCACCCCGAAATTGACATGCCCGAATCGAGCATGCCAAAGCCATGCGTCCTCCTTGGTGTGTGCTGCCCAGCACACCGGCCGCGTGACGTCGGCACAAGGATGTAGAGGCAGCTGGAATTGCGATGTACCTTGGCCAGCAGGCGACGATCTTCGTCGCGAATCCACATCACGCCGTGCTCCACAAGCACCTGGAACCCCACCTCATCGAGCTGACCAACACTGATGATATTGGTGGTGAGGCGCGGGATGTAGTAGGTGTTCGCGAGGACTTGGTGTTCCCCGTTGTTGACGGTGAATTTCCGTCAACCTAGAGTACTTGTTATACAATGGTTTCAATTATGATTTGCAACTAACCCGCCACTAGGCATACTAATATTGTAACAAGTTCACTTGTGAATGTGGTATTTGGAGTATGTTGTTTACGCAAGATTTAGGCACTAAAAGGAGCACTTCCGGGAGAAGTTCAATGAACACTTTGTGAGAAGATCATGAAGCCCGACACAAGTCAACACTCGAGGAGAACATGACTCCAAATGACCCAAGGACCACAACGTGAAGGCACAAAACTCCAGGGACCTGAACGGAAGATGCTGAGGCTTGCGCGACAAGGAGCTCCATCTAAACCGTGGGGAAGACGACGTCAAGGGCCCACATGCAGAAGGGAGCAAGTCAAAAATTGACCGAGAAGCATCGGGGAGCGAACGGGCCGAACCGGGCCAAACGGGTCGGTTTGCCGGCCCAGCCGGCCGACTGTTTGCTCTCTATAAATTGCCTCGCCATGCCGGCCGCCACATCCATCCATCCACAGGAACTCGGCGAAACCTAGGAGAGAGCGACGACGGCCGCGAGTCCCTCGGTTGTCTAGGAGATGGCCTAGGCCTACCCTAGCCACCATGGCCGCCTTGCAGTTGAGCCATGGCGGAGTTCGAGCTAGTTGAGGTCATCAATGGTATGTACCGGTGGAGATGATCTAAACATATTATTATGTGAGTAAAGTACTTCATGTCATCCGATCTTTTAGCGACTCGATTCCTCCTTTTATGATTTTGCTCTCGCTTGGCTATGCTTCATCTTCAATCTATTCTATAGATAGATTGCTTGGGGTGCTCTTGTAGTCATGGTGGCTAGAGGTGCATACCGGATCGACCAAGTGTTTTCAACTTGTTCTTCGAACTCGCCCTAGGCTAACCCCGCACGAATAGGAGTGCGTTGTGGAGACGGTGGCTCCAAAAGGCGGGCGTCTTCGGAATCGGACCGGAGGATAGTAGTTTAAAGATGGCTTTGGATGAGATGCATGTTGCGCTTGCTCTTTTGGCTAGAACTACGACTAGAAGACGACAGGCCTTAGTTTCCCTTGCTTGCTCCTTACCTTGTCGACGTTCATGGATGCGATCAACCTTACGCTATAACTCATATATCTTTAAGGTTTATCTTCTTATGCAATCAATGCTTCATGTTAGGTTAGATCGATAGGTTAGACGGAGAATCCTAGGAGTTTGCTTCCGATCCTTGGATTGACAAATCTAGGGAGGACCCTCCTTGGTGAAAAAGGCACCAAGTCACCCGTAGGCTTGCGGTGAACTTGAGCACGGTTTTGAACCGTCAACAAGCCCTTTTTTTCGGCGCGCTGTTGGGATCGCAACTCGAACCCTAGGGCGATCCATCTATCTCTTTGACTAACCCTAATTTCTATTATTGCATATATGCTTGCTTTCTTGTTTGTGTCCTTGAAAGTAGGTGAAAGCTAGACACAAGACGTTCGAGAAGTTCACAATCCACTCCGACAAGATGATGACTACATCAAGATTCACTCTTTAGTGGTAGGTGCTAACTTTTGTTAGTGGCCCATCATCCGCTATTGAGTCCACACCCTACACGAGCGATGTTAAACAAGGGTATGTCAATGTGTCAATTAATGTTTTATGACTAATGTTTTGTGGAGGTTTGTTTGTCCAAGCAATAGGTGTTGGAAGCAATCACGCTAAAGAAGTACCCGTCACTTTGGCTAAAGCAAAATCATGAAGAAGACACACTATTGCCATCATGCTACTCACTGGTCCAGCAATGGCAATGACTTAAAGTCGAAGGAGACGCGTTGTAACGCCCTGAAGACCACAAGATCAAGGTCGTCAACATTTTCGGATCGATTCGCAAGAAGTCTATGTTCGCATCAATATCTGCACAACCTCAAGGCAGAACTGGTCGGGATGTGGGTGCCCGATCTTCCGTCAGGTGAAAGATAACTCGTTTAGGGCGGATGTGACGCACCGATCGCTTCAGATCCAAAGACACGGACCCGCAATCTTAGCACCACGATTCCTCGGTTATCAACCGTGTCACAATCCGGTTGACCTCGCCGAAGGCTAATCCCTGCCTCACAAAAGAAGAACACAAGCAAGAACTCGAAAGAAGCAGCTCTCAAAATAGTGACTCTACAGATGAATGATTAACACACGAAAGTTGGGGTTTCACAAACCGATAACGGCGACTGTTCGACGACAGAAAACTCTAAGCAAAACCCACGTCTAAACCGGCGGCGGCTACTGAGTTTATGGAGAGGGAGGGTCGTCCTAGGGTTGTGGGAGACCAGGAGGGCGCCCGACTTGGGCCAAGGGCCCGACTCGATACACACGCCAAGTTGGCCCAAAATAGGTGGCGCAACACCTTGTCGTGGTCACACAGTATGATCCACGCGACTTCTGGAGCTAGGACCAGAACCAAATCGACGGCGTCGTCGTCCTCTTTCAACAGTACTTATCGCCTCGTTTCGACGTCGTATGATGGAGTTATCGCCGAAACCGCGTAGTGTAGGCTGAATCCGAGAAGGACGTGGCAGCTGAGTCGGAGACGAAGTCCAACATGGGAAAGGTCGTGTGTGTGTTCAGCATGGTGATGTCCTCATCAAGAACAACAGGATATCTTTGGATATTTAGAAGCCCCATGAAGTTACGCTTCCAACGAATCAAGAATCAAGTCAATCGGAGGTTCCTACAAGCGGATATGACCGAATTACCAAAGGTTGCGCGTTCTGAAAATTTCTGGACAGCATGCAAGAGCGGAAACAAAACGGCCATAACTCCCTCATTTGGGCTCCGATTAAGATGAATGAGTACCCGTTGGAAAGGTAATTTTATAAAGTTTTCAATGGAACAATATTTTGGTATATGTTCTGTTATGTACACAGGGGAAAATCCACGAAAAAGAGGCAGCAGCAACACGATGAGAACAAGATAGTGGAGATGAGGACGACGACAACGAAGAGGAGCTCGGGCAATGCTTCTATTAGACCACGAGATGAAATTCAGAAGTTTGGAACAAAACAAAGACCCCAAGAGCATTGGCAAAAGAAGGCACAAGTTGGCAACATCCGACGCTAGGAGATGTTAGAAGCAAATCACGATGGATTACACGCAAATGATGGCATCCAATAGCACGGATACTCTGGGCTCTCGCACGAAGGATCATGGAGTTACATGAAGACATTTGAGACATGTGTGAAGTCCCGCAAATGAATAAGAAGAGTGAGTCCATACAAGGCAACCTTGATGATGCGTGGCACGAACAAAGGAATTGCGAAAAGATGATACAAGCCACCGATCATTGAAGATTGTTTGCTTTCAACTCCGAGAGACCACTCACGATGAAAGCTCAAGGCCAAGGTACAAATTAACCTCTCAAGATACTTTTGGAGCTGATAATATTCCTTTGATATCTCTATGATTCATATCCAATAGTGAGGTTGATTCAATTCTTTGCCTTGTTCTTATGATGTTCATGATAGGCTAGGATTTTTTGAGAGTGATAAAGAGGCTTTGTTGTGCTTAAACTTTGTTACATGCCTAATGAACCTTTGCCTAATGAGAGCTTAGAGCTGAGCAAGAAAACTTATGCTACAATTAATCACAACTTACTTTGTCATAAATTGTGGTTATGGATGCGTTTGTTTGCGATATGATTTGTAAATCTTGGACTTGCTTTGTGCTCGGTCAAGCTAGTGACCTTAAAAGAGCAAATTGTGGGAGAAATCCCAAGTTTCACTAACCATGCAGGGGATTAAATATAAATTAAGAGGAGAGAAGTCATACCCAAAGGAATTGCAAACCCGTGCATCACCGTCACCGAACCTCAAAACGGACGTCGCTGTTATCATCAATTTTGAGGACCTGGTCAGACATGTTTAAGGAAGAAAAAGTTGAAAATCATAAGCTCCATCAAGTGTCGGTTCCAATGCATCCAAGATCGATGAATTTGAAGACCCGTACAAGGAGATATGGCAAAAACATTGAGCGATGCGCAGTCTGAAATCAGCTTTGGACAGATTGCAGCGCCGGAGTAGAATGAGCATAACTCACTCGGAGTCCATTGGGGTGAATAAATACTTGATGGAAAGACAATTTCATGCGCCACGCATGGAAGCTATTGTTTTCTACATGGCCTAATCTGGACAGAGAGGAAAATTTGTGAAAGAAGAGGCAGTGATAAAGTGCGATGGAGAAGGTGATGATGATAATGCAAGGACACGATTGGGCAAGCACCTCATCAAGCATAAGTGATCGTGTCAAGCATGGAGAGTGGATCAAGGCTGCATGAACACCTTCAAATCTTGCATGAAGGATCATGGCTCCGCAACAACAAGAAGGTATGTGAGAAAGTCGAGCTCTACGACTTTAAATGAAGCGCTTTGTGGGAGGCAACCCGGTTTTTATTTATATATATATACATGACCGTCTACATTGTGCTCTTTAATCGAACCATCAAGTAACATTGTACCATGGCTCTAATAAAAACCACAACACCATGTTGTATGTTCTAATTGCTATTGAGGGAGCGCTTTGTTATTTGATCTTGGAAAACTTGTAGACCTTTTTGTGTGCCTATTAGAGTTTAGAGTCTTTTTCTTTTGTGTCTTTTTTAGAGAGATATATGAAGTTGGCACCATCATTTGATTCTAAACTTGTGGCTAGTTAAAATTAGGCTAACATTTGTTTTTGTTTTAGACCACCGCATATCATGTCATATCATTTTGTTCATCCACTTTGCATCGCATTGCATGTTTGTTTTGATCTAACTTTTTGTCCAACCAACCTAAGCCTTCCTATAACCCCCACCAAAAACCATAGCCAATAAAGGTAAGATTGCTTGAGTTGACCGGGGGCTGTCACCCTCCGGGTAGAACAAGTCTATCCCTTTCCTCTTTTCTAATTAAAAACTTTGACTAGCCTCCCCATAAAATCCTTAGGAAAACTTCCCCTACCTATAGACATGCTAAAACCATAGGTTTGTAGAAAGACTCTAGCACCACCTTAGTTAGAATTTCTATACTTGACTTCCTCTCTTCAAAGTCCTTGTTTGAGCCAAAAATATAGGATACCCATGACCTACCCTTAAACCTTGTTAGTTTGGTTGATTGATTCTTTTTGATGGGTGACTTCCTTGTTGACAATGCTTACTTCGTATGAAGTGTGAGATCAAGCTTTGTCCTTTGCTTATTGTAGACCACATCGAAAGTGTTTTTCAAACCTTGCTAATGTTGTTTGTGTTAACTTTTTGCATTTGCATTTTGCATTTATCTCTTTGTCATCATCCACTTTATGTTAGCTTGGAACCTTTTTGAGAAACTTTATGATGAATGCTTTCATATCCATGTTAATGCTTGTCGACATGCGTTACTACTTTTTGCAGTCTTGTGTAAACATGATGTTTAGACATGATTGGAGACCACCATCATTTAGTCTTATATCCCGAGCTATCATGTTGCATTGGTTGGTTTATAAACTTAGCAATGCGCCCTACTTTCCTTGCACTATAAAGAATTGTTGATCTTGGGATGAACATGGTGTTTTGACCTTGGTTAATAAATCTCTATGGGAATAGAAAGTTTGGCAACCACTTTGTAAGCATGGAGCTTAGAATTTGGTGTAAACATTGTTTTGTTTTATACCATCCTATCATTTGCATGCACGCTTGCACTCACGTACACCCATTAGGATTTTCGCTAGATTAACTATGCCACAAGTGAAGATCTTAGGGATGTCATGGTATGTTAGCATAGGGTGAATAGGGTGAGTATTCCCGACCATCACCTCGGGGGTACTTTGTGCATTATAGTTATTTTGCAGGCATGGTGAATCACTCCCATGAGTTCAATAAAAGCTGAAATCAAGATCATCAACACCTCCAAAATCCCGAAAGGAGCACTGCTGTTTTCATCAAGATTAAGCACATGTTCAGAGATGTAAAAAAGGGAAAACTTGGATATTCAAGTGCTCCATTAAGTCTACTTTCCAATGCATCAAGAATCAACATTTTAGGAGACCCGTGCAAGAAGTTACAACCAAATCTTTGGGCGTCACACATTCTGAAATCAGCCCGGGACAGCTTGCACCAACAAAGTAAAAGGGCGTAACTCTCTTGTTCGGAGTCCGATCGGGATGAATGACCACTTGTTGGAAAGATAATTTCAAGTACTTTGCAATGGAGCTATGATTCAGTACATAATCAGTTCTGGAAGTAGAAGAAAACTCGTGGAAGATGAACCAGCGATAAGGGACAACATGGAAGGAGGAGATGGGATGAGAAACAATTGGGATCAAGGCTCGTGGCAAAGGGCGGACATTGAAGGATGAACAAAAGCAACAATGTGATGATGATCTCCTCGCATGGCGGTAGGACTTCAAGAATTTTAAGATGGTTCATCGTCTTCCGTGCCTAGCAACATGCTAAGCATGGGGGAAGACTTGGTGGACGAAAGAAGACCGCATGGAGTTCAAGTATCACGATTGCTACGGATGCCGATCTTCCTTCTTCCATGCTAGGCACAATGCTTAAGCATGGGGGAGGGCGTGCTACATCACGAGCATCAAAGGACGGTAACAATTCCTCATCCCTCTCTTTGTCCTTGTCTTTCTAAATGCTAGTATATATGTATATGCCTTCAACAACCTTAGATGCAACTTTTGTATGTCTCTCTTGTTAAATAACATGGCTTCTAGGAGTACAACCTAGTTTTAGTTTTTGTTTATTGTCATCACCTTGTCCTCACCATGATGAAATAATTTTGGCTTGATCTTGCTCGTTGATATATGATGACCGTTGCCACTTTGTTTAAACTTTGTGCTTGTTTATGCATGATTAAGCTATTGCTCTCTCTAATACAAATCTGAAATTAATTAAATGCTGGCTTAATCTTTTGTGGAGGTCATGATAAAAATAAAGACCCATGGTTAATTTCTTTTATGCTCTCAACTTTGGATGGGTCGAAGGACATATTACTTTTTTGCTTTTAAAAGTCATGCTAACCTTGTCATTAATACCTCTTGCATTTTGCCCTACCTATCCAAAGCCTTATATATTGAGTGCAACCATAGATTACAAGAGTTATTGTTGGGTGAATTGATTCAAGGCTTGATTCTCTGGCTCATGACTAAGAAGCTGGTCATTCCGTTTTTTTTGCGTAACTTATCTTTTGCTAGCCTATTCTATCTGTGCATTGTGAGCTCCCACATCGGAAGCTTTGCAAATCTCGCCGGATATCCACCCTTTAAACCAACATCATCTTTTGTGTTAACCTCCTTGACCTACCTATCACTTGAGTATGGAGATGACACGTCACAAGAAGGTGCTTCAAAGGGAAGATTCAAGTTCCCTCTCATCAAGACATCCGGTACCTACCTTAACACCACTTCCTCTTTGCTCGGGGACGAGCAAACATCTAAGCATGGGGGAGGAGGTAGGTACTATGCAAATTAGAGTTCTAGGGGAGATAAAAAAATGAATAAGATAAGAGGATAAAATAAAAAAAATTCAAAGCACCTCGCACATGTCAAAAAGAAAAAGAAGAAAAAAGAAAAAAAAGAGAGTAATAATAATCTCCCCCGGTTCTCTAGTTGCTTAAGGATTTTTCAAGGATTCAAGATCAAGACCTATACTCATTTTTCCAACCATGTGCAATCCGATAACGAGGACTTCGTTGGGGCCTCGGGATCATTCTTTGCCATTTGCACATGTCCACCTATCTAAAAGTGTGAGTTCTTTCTCTCCCCCTCCTTCTTGTGAACATTATTTTTCCAATGACCTTTTTGACGAGTCATGATAAGTCCATGAGAAGCTTGCCTTGTTTTGATAATAGTCTCGACTTTAACATCTTGGTAGGGATAAAAACTTTCCTATGAGCTCCAAATAAAACCCTTCCACCTACAAACATGAGAGGGAAAGGATATAGATCAAGTAGGCTTGAGAGAGTTGTGAGATGAGAGAGTTCATGAGCAAGATGTAAGAAGGTTTAAATTTTTGTACTTGGTTTAGCTCTTTTATTCACCTCGTTCTTCACTTCAAAAGTTTCCAAGACCTATTCGAATTTTGTGGAGCATGATTGATTACTTGTGGAAAGAGCTTAAATTATATCTACCCTCCATAGAGATGAAAGCTAGTTACATTATGGAATTTTAACAAATATAAACTTGGAGAGCATTATGCTTTCTCATGTGTGGTCAAGTGCAGGGTATGAACAATGAAAGGCAATGCTAATATCCATTGAAAACTTACTCGAGGACGAGCAAGGTTTAAGCATGGGGAGATGTTGGTGAATTTCCGTCAACCTAGAGTACTTGTTATACAATGGTTTCGATTATGATTTGCAACTAACCCGCCACTAGGCATACTAATGATGTAACAAGTTCACTTGTGAATGTGGTATTTGGAGTATGTTGTTTCGCAGGATTTAGGCACTAAAAGGAGCACTTCCGGGAGAAGTTCAATGAACACTTTGTGAGAAGATCATGAAGCCCGGCACAAGTCAACACTCGAGGTGAACATGACTCCAAATGACCCAAGGACCACAAGGTGAAGGCACAAAACTCCAGGGACCTGAACGGAAGATGCTGAAGCTTGCGCGACAAGGAGCTCCATCTAAACCGTGGGGAAGACGACGTCAAGGGCCCACATGCAGAAGGGAGCAAGTCAAAAATTGACCGAGAAGCATCGGGGAGCGAAACGGGGCTGAACCGGGCCAAAACGGGCCTGGGTCGGTCGGCCCAGGCCGGCCGACCTGGCCTGTTTCGGGCCCGGTTCGCGCCCCCTTTGACCTAGGTGTTTCTCTATAAATTGCCTCTGCCGCCGTCGGCCGCCACATCCATCCATCCACAGGAACTCGGCGAAACCTAGGAGAGAGCGACGACGGCCACCGCGAGTCCTCGAAGTTGTCTAGGAGATGGCCTAGGCCTACCCTAGCCACCATGGCCGCCTTGCACGGTTGAGCCATGGCGGAGTTCCGGAGCTAGTTGAGGTCATCAATGGTATGTACTCGGTGGAGATGATCTAAACATATTATTATGTGAGTAAAGTACTTCATGTCATCCGATCTTTTAGCGACTCGATTCCTCCTTTTATGATTTTGCTCTCGCTTGGCTATGCTTCATCTTCAATCTATTCTATAGATAGATTGCTTGGGGTGCTCTTGTAGTCATGGTGGCTAGAGGTGCATACCGGATCGACCAAGTGTTTTCAACTTGTTCTTCGAACTCGCCCTAGGCTAACCCGCACGAATAGGAGTGCGTTGTGACAGGACGGTGGCTCCAAAAGGCGGGCGTCTTCGGAATCGGACCGGAGGATAGTAGTTTAAAGATGGCTTTGGATGAGATGCATGTTGCGCTTGCTCTTTTGGCTAGAACTACGACTAGAAGACGACAGGCCTTAGTTTCCCTTGCTTGCTCCTTACCTTGTCGACGTTCATGGATGCGATCAACCTTACGCTATAACTCATATATCTTTAAGGTTTATCTTCTTATGCAATCAATGCTTCATGTTAGGTTAGATCGATAGGTTAGACGGAGAATCCTAGGAGTTTGCTTCGATCC